>JBBPMU010000011.1:0-40403 GCA_038090475.1 Wakefieldia striispora
CGCTGCCAACTTCTTGACCTTCCTGCCTTCCTTCCTTCCTTCTCTCGTTCCCTGTCTTGTTCATGTCCATGCTCTACTGACTCTTTGGCGTCCGAGTCAACAAGTCGTAACCTGCAAGTCACTCTTTCTTTCTCTCCCGCTTATTTCAACGGCCTAGCCATGCGTGGATTCCACAATCGTTTTCTCAATAAAAGGCAAGGTTTTGGTGGAGGTGAGTGTCCCGACACCGCCCATTCTCGTTACGGTGTCGGTCCCTGACACTGCCATATTTCAACTCCATAGTCATCAGTAACTTATTGTGAGTCTCAACTATCTAAGAGGGGAGTCGTTCTCATGTCCCTGACAGCCCTGCTGGTCCTTCATCGAGCGCCGTAGACGGGGTTCAAATAACGCCTGCGTCTTCGCAGCCCACCAGTGGAAACACAGGAGGCGGTGGAGTGATCGTTGGTGGTTTCTCCAGTCTCATCGGCGATGTTTCAACCGCCTTCCTACCGTCGTCGGCAGCTTCCTCGACCGCGACGCCAAGTACCTCATCGACACGCCCAACTAGTTCGACTGGTTCGACTACAAGTTCTACTTTATCATCTACCTCGTAAGCTATTTACGACATTTGGATGACTCTCAGCTAAGGTCACCAGGACACGATCGACGACTTCCAGCTCGACCACATCCACTACCTCTCAGTGGGACACTCCTGATCCCATACCCACCTCATCTTCTGCCTCCGATATCGTCTTTACCTCCGCCGACGGGGCTAGCGTCGTCTACATCACCAGCACACTTCCCGCGGCGTCTTCAACAGCCACACCCAACGCATCATTCCTGCAGAACCCGTCCATGGAGGGCGGCGTGTTCGCTCTCGTTGGTATCGTCATCCTCGCCCTCATCTTCATCGTGGTCACGTGGATTATGCGTAAACGCCGCCGTGCCCGTCTCGAGCGCGATCTCGCGTTCGCCGTCACCTTTGATCCTGGCGCGACGGAGCAATACGAACGCCAGGAAGACATGTTCGAGAAACGTCGCTTGAGCGGGAGCTCCTCTGGTCACGGGCACGGCTATGGTTACGGTTATGGCATTCGGCCAGCGTATGCACCTCCGAAGGAATATCATGGTCCCGTGTACGGACAACGTCCAGCGGCCGCGTACCGCGCGCCGTCTCCGAGGTCTGCGCAATACCAGACGTCGACGCCTGCTGCGCCGCAGCCCGCCGCTCAGGGAGGTGCGAATCTCACGCGCAAGTTTTCCGACCGTAAACCTGTGCCGCCTCTCCTTGCCGACCCAGCGTACGGTCCTACCAATCCCCATATTTCCGTTCCTCCACAGTTTCACCAACAGTAAAACTGACGAGGGAACGTAGGCGGGGCTGTTTGATGCTGGACACGACGAGCCTGTTCGCGGGATGTTCCGGTGAGCCACATGACCCGGTGACATGTAGCTTTTTTCGACGAAGTGAAAAGAAAAACGCAGTTCTTCGTGCCCATTCTCGACTCGAATTTTCACACCCACATACCCCCTTTACAATTTACCCATTTTGGTTGGTGTTGAGGCTGGTCCTTTGACCCTGCCGTATCACCGATAATCCTTCGTGTTGTCGGGTGAGATGTTGCTATTTCCTTTTTTTTCCTATTTTTATTTTCTCGGGGACTAGACAATAGCCTGGGTGCCATTCCTACGTGTTCCCCATCCTGGTGTGCTGTGCGGACCAACCATGGGCTTAATTTCCTCCCACGTTTGTTTATTTTTGTCTGAGTTGAAGTGGATCTCGACGCTGTGTGTATCTGTAGTTCAGATGATAGATTTGTCAAACCATGTCTTTCTCTCCCCGACGTGTGCCAAAGGTAGTAAGATTTGAGTGTTGTGGCGTGATGACTGAACAAAGTCGCTCGGCGAGCGGCTACGTGTGCTCCGACGTTTCCTTGCCTCTCCCCGGACCACGGCGTTCCCGCCGCTCCAAGTACCACACTACCCAGGTGATGCCCAACGTCGCAACACACGTGCATGTCATGGTGATCATGCCTGTTTTAAATCGGGGTGCATCCGTCGCTGGGTAAAACAGTAGTGGCCACCAAGCATTCACCACATTGTTCCACATGCTACGCGCAAGCCGAGTGTGAGCAACCGAGCGAGCCAAAAGAGATAGGCCAGATTCCTACTTCATTGACGCTAGCACGATCGCACGTTCTTGGTCGTCATCCACACATATCTGATTAGCCCATCTGCGAGTGGCGTGGGTAAGAAATGGTCAAGGGTTGGTCCTGACGCTTACTAACGCAAACGTCGTGGCCTGTCCGGAATATGCGGCACCTGCGATATCTGTGATGACGATGCTTGCATTAGCGGGCGTTAGAGTGCCAAGGCAAGACCCAAATTCTCGGACGCACAATAGGCAAAGAATTTGAGGCCCGTGGGGCTGCTCCACACGAGGATGCAGATGGCAGCGGCGGTACAGCAAAAGCACATGTATACGAGGACCGGCCAGCGTGCCTGGGTATGGTCTGTCCAGGTGGCACAGACGAGAGTGGAGGCGATTCCAAACGCCGTCACGCCTGACGGGTAGTAATCTGGATTGTGTCAGCTATCAACGAGTGACGCGTCGTTACATCGGCGTCCGGACGGACCGACTTGTTCAACAGTGTATCCCCCGATGGCGGAAAGCCATTGACCCATCAGGTTGTTGGAGCCGAAACTCTCGGTCTCCCCGGAAATAGCGAACTTGCGAAATGCATCATCAAATGTTACGCAGCGGACAGACTGTTATGAGAGCTGACCAAGAGACTACATCCATACCAACGCCACCGGGTGAGAACTCGCTTGATTAGGGTCCAGGAGAGTGGGTGCCGAATGACATCGTGATCCAGTTTCAAGCGATCGTATGATAGGAGGCGCTCCTGACGGTTGGCCAGATAACCAATGATCAGTCAAACGAGATCTTTACTAGTTAGGTTGAACGAATAACCTCTTTGGTGAGATAGAATGCCCTTGTCGTCGCGGGGACATCTGGGAATACGAGAAACCCGTAAAGGGCTATTGGCAGGGTAATTACACCGTCGATGATGAAACTGATATAGAGCGATGAATGGATGGAAGTCCAGCAGAGGAAAAAGAAGAACTCGCACAGCCATCTCCAGCCGCTACGTCCAGCAATGCCGCCGAGGTGTCTACGAGGATCTCGTCACATGGACACTACAGATAGCATACACTGATGCTCACTGATATACAGCAGCCTGGAGAACGCCTGAGAAGCTGAGCGGAGGAGGTTAGACTTGATACGGATGTCGACCGAAGGCCTACATACAGTGTACCAGCTAGACCAGAACTGGTGAATATTCCAGACCGCTTTCCCAGCTCACCAGGTTTGTACCAACTATTGGATGTGGCCACTTTACTGCTCCGAACAGAGAAGGAATACGCACGAGCCGAGAACGTAGTGTGTGCCAACAAAGGTAGATGATTCTGCTATACCCTGCAAAAATCTAATCGCGTAAAGCTAAGGGAAAGTAGTGAGGATGGAGGAGTGACATAAGGAAGCAGAGAGACCTGTTGAACGTCTTGTACCGCGCTGGCACTGGGTAAAATGTTTGGAGGGATGGGTATCTGCGGAGAAGGGGTCGTACCAGAACGTGAGAACGCCCCATACTATCTGCATGAGTGGAAACCAGATTCTAGGCGGAACGAGCTGGAGCATCAAGTTGTCTAAACGAAAACGTATGTCAAGGGCAATGGAGGAAGTGATGAAACAACACTACTTGGTATCATTCCAATGATGTAACCACAAGTGAACATGGTATTAATTATCTGGAGGGAAACATGACTAAAGTTTTGGGACCGAAGAAATGGACGCCAACGTTGAGTTCGTTTCCTTGCATGTTGAGATCTTGTTTCATTCCGGAGACATATGCATTGTTTACATTGGACCTGTCAAGATCTGGGGTGGGGTGATGAAAATAAGAAGACAGTGAAAAGATAAGAGGACCCACAGTTCGTAAAGTACTGTAGTGTTTAGTGAGGAAGCGTACGAAGAATGCAAAGGACAAATTGGGTACCATAAGACAGCAGTAAGACAGGATGAAGGAGTCGATTTTGAGTAGAAGCCTCCGCTCTGGTTTGTTCGAGGGGGACATGTTCAAGTGTAAGCGACGTCAATGGCCGAAACCGGCGATTACTCTACTTGCCAAGAAAGGTAACTACGGTAACCTGTTCGGGAGCTTGTCATGCTGACGTCACGACTATGAGTCATGCAGTATGTATGTGATGTGGTGAGGTTGAGTTGTCCAAGTTCTCGTCTTCATAAGCAACTTCGAATTCGCTTCCGCTGTATCTGCGAATCAGTTTCGTTTTCCCTTTCCCTCTTACCAGCGATGCGATCTTCCACAGTCGCGTTCGCTCTCGTCCCGCTCTCCCTTTTCTCCTTTCTCCTCCTCCTCCTCCCCCCCCTATCCGTACACGCCACTCCTACAGCCCTTCATGTCCGAGACGATACACACATGCACATGCACGCTGGCCACCCCTTGTCCGAGATCAACGAAACCGAGATCCTCCAGTGGCATCTACCCACCCCACCTTCTTATTGGTCCATAGACATAGATGATCGTGATCCCAACGTCACGCGTTACCCTGCACTCATTGCACTCCATGCTCTCTTCATGTCCCTCGCCTTCTTTGTTGCACTTCCAGCTGGTACGTTCCTTCTCTTTCACCGTTCCCTTCCCACATCTTTGTGTGATTTGCAGGTATTGCGCTTCGTTCCGTAAGGCACTCCTACCATGCCCTCGCTGTCGTTTCATTCTATGCCCTTGCTGCCCTTGGCTGTATTACCAGTAGCCTCTATAGGAAACTCACGCCCGACATGTAAGCAGCATCTGCCGTACTTCCGCACCCCACCACGCGCTCACCCTTGCCTGGTTAGGTATGAACGCTCATCCCATTCTACCCATGGCTACCTCGTTCTGCTCCTCAGCCTGACTTTGTCCGCAGTTGACATTCTTGCATTTTTCGCCCGTCTCTATGCATTCTGTAGAGCTCCTTCCAAAGTCTCCTTGACCCTATTTTGGCATTCAGTGGTATTAGGCCACCAAGACACCTACCTCTCTTCAAGATCAGGCTACTCCGGTCTCGTCCCAGATGATGTCGAGGAATACGAGAACATCAAATTAATGTCTCCTCAAGAGCACCGTCGCGACTCTTCCCTGTCTGAGCAAGTCGTTTTCGATGCCGAATCCCCGCAACAATCAAGGCATTCCGACGACACTCTTCGCGAAATCGTAGTCAGTCCTATTCCGCCTCCTAAGCGACCTTTGCTCCGTCGTATCGCCAAGGTAGCATATGCTACCCTCGAGAGAGTCCTCGTATTCGCTGCATTTGGCATGGTATTGTCGGGCATTGTCATCTACACCGGTGGTTGTCGCGACAGCTATATCAACGGTTGTCTTGCTCACCTCATCAGTAAGATTCAAAATCAATCAACACTGTTGTGACAACGTCCTGACCCTTACTTCAAGAGGGTGGAATATTCTGGTGTTATGGATTGTTTACCTTTGCTCGTTTCTTGGGCTCGCACTCGGAGATGGGTTGGGCCTGGAACATTTCGCCAATCGGAAATACCGTTTCGGCAGAATTTGTTGAATCTACCGTTATCTTCCTGTATGGAATTTCCAATACTTGGATGGAGAGGTTTGGGGTAAGAGCGGGAGATCCCTACACCACGAAGCAAGTTCAGCATATTAGCATTGCGGTACGTAGGGCCGTTTCCTTGTTAGCTCCCCTACCAAATGTCATGTCTTCCAAGGTCATGTTTTGGTTCGCCGGTCTCGTAGGGATGGGGATGGAGTCCAGGCGCGTACGACGCTGGTTGGCAGCTTCTGCGACCACTTCCCTGGGGTTAGCAAGGCCCAGCAGCGTCGCCGAACCACCCAGCTACAGAGCCAGCTTCAATCCTTTCCCTGCCCTTGTCATCGGTGTCACAGGCGCTGCCATGAGTGCTCATGCACAAGCTTACGTATTTCAGGTATGGCGGTTACTGCTGTCGTCAATAGGTCGGCATGTCTGATAAGCGGATAGGTCCAGATCCATGAATTATGGGGTTGGCTCCTGCTCGGGTTCTCTGTACTCAGGTGCCTGACGTATTTCTTCCTTTGGCTTGGGCCGCCTAATTCCGTGCTTCCATCTCGGCCCCCGACGGAAGCCCTGGGCAGTTTCTTCCTGGCCTGTGGCGGTCTGATGTTTATGTTTAGCACAGAAGAAGTTACGCTTGCGGCAATGCGTAGAGGACGTGACGGTCAGCCGCTTTTTCTTTCTGCCTCGTGATACACGTTTTGATCGGAGTTTTCTTTCAATAGACATGATGATGTTCCTCAACGTTGCAGTTGCAGTTACATGCTTTGCGTTTTGCTGGACGCTTTGCGTTGTCACATTTAACGGATGGCTGAAATCCCGAAAAATGGTGGCTTAACTTTTTAGTCCCTCTCAGTCTTTGGTTGTATCGTAATTTTTGGTGTCACTACACTGTACAAAGTTTGTACATTCGCAGTTCATCTCTAGTGCATAATTAGCCACTTTTACGTATAATTGTTACTCCCAAATCAATTTGTTCTCACCAGACCACTCCCGCTGCCATCATGGCATAGTCCACGGAAGCGCCCATCCATATCCAGAACCCAGACCACCCACAACCGACGAAGCCCCGCCAGCAACTTGCTCGGCTATCAAAGTCCGTAGACCAGAGAACCCGAGCAAGCTGGGCTGCCCCGAGACCCACGCCGAGATAGAACGGCGCACCCTGTGCATTCAAAAACCCAGCAAACGTGATGAGAGACACGCTCGACGCCGACAGCGCGCTCAAAATGGGTCGCGTGCGCTCGCCGAACAACAGTGCTGTTGAACGGATGCCGACTTTGACATCGTCGGTCTTGTCCTGATCAAAAAAGACGTGAGACGGCACGCCCCGCGTCATCGACATGCGCCAACATGCGCTTACCTGGTGGGCATAGATACTGTCATAGACCAACGTCCAACACGCCCCTCCCGCGTAGAGCGGCAAACAGACATGCCAGTCGACCGAACCCGCGATGGCAGACCACCCTAGAAGCGCGCCCCAATTAAACGCCAAGCCTAATCCATCGCATCAGCCAAGAATAAACCAACGCTCTCGGCGTCGGGACGGAGTGTGTCTATAATCACGATGACGTACCGAGGACGGCCTGTGGCCAATACGTGATGCGTTTCATCAGCGGGTATACCGTGACGAGTGAGAGTGATGATGCACCGAGGAGGATGCTACGGGGTTCAATTGAGAAAACGGTCACCCAAGGCGTGGGTAGATCAGGATTTTTGGGTTTACCTGTACGTATTGAGTTGTAATAGGACACCCAGTCCGACCGACAGCTGTCCGGCGAGAAAGGCGAGTGCTTGACGTCGCGTGATGTCGCCATGCGCCAAAGGACGCGTGCGGGTTCTCTCTGAAACCAAACACACGAGAGCGGGTCGACGCATCGTACACGGGGACGAATATGGTGAGCAATAACGATGAGTAGAATCGCCTGTTGAGACGCCGTGATGCGCTCACCGACTGCCCTGTCGAGATCCATGTCCCATATGTCGTTGATAGTACAGCCCGCGCCGCGCATCATGAGCGCACCAAGGCCGAATAAACCGAGGTAGGTGAGAGAGGTCTCGAGCGGGGCATGCTGCGCGTACGAGGCCATCGTGATGGACCACGCTGGATGATGGACCCATATGAGTGTGTCGACAAAAACATGGACGAACGCACTGCAGGGATAGAACAGCAAAAGCGTCCCAATGGGCTTGTCGACCCTGGCGAGGTAGATGTACGGTCTTATGCTGGCCGGAAAGCGGTTAACCCATGTTGTTGGAGTGGCAGTGGTGGACGTATAACGAACGAGGGCTTTCGGTACGTGAAGTGTGATGGCACCGATGGTACTGCATGGTTTTACTACGAGGCAAGATTTTGGGCTAGAACGGAGTGCCGAGTTTCGTGTAGACCACGGAGGTAACTTGATACTCGTTCGCACGGGGAGTCTGCCTGCAAGCAAGCCGGTCATAGTAGGTTGTAATCCACGTAAGTAGCTCATACACCACGATCTCTCACGTGCCTCCCACGGAACCACGCGGTTGCGAAGCGGATCAAAGACAAATAAGAACGGGTAAACAACCAGATACGAACTTTCAACATACAAAGGAAGACGAACGAGGGGAGTACATGCAAGGGAATACGGAATTGTAGTATGCAAAAGGATGCCCGAGGGAATGATGCTAGGGGAAAAGACGCTGATTGTTCACCACTCTTTCGCAAGCTTGAAGGACCACTCCCAGTCTGCCCGTTGTGCACGTCAACGCCTGGATGTGTGCGAGTCAGGAAACGTACCAGCGTAGACTTCGCCATCATCATCGATGACACAACTCTTGACATGGAAGGTACCCATGCGAGCAAGTGCACCTGATGGTGACTCCTCAGGATCGAAGTTTTTGGAGTGAGCCTTCCCTTCGGGATGGCGGCTATAAGAACCAAGCATCTGCTCCATCTTGTCCACTGTTTAAGACTGTATCAAATCATACATCAAAAAAGCCACGCGAGTTCTCTCACCTTTGACCCCAGCTCTCTTCACGACTTGCATGTAACGGACGCCCTAATAATCACAGTGAGCACATCCATCGTTTGATCTAGCCAAACAAGTGACATACTGAGATGATCGAGTGGTTCACCTGGAATGTGATGCGCACGCTGATGACACGTGAGGTTGGATGACGAGACGACGAACAAAGCAGGACGCACTTGTACTCAACACCCTCCTTAATGTTGATGGGGTTCTTCTTGATATCCGCCAGCTTCTCTTTATCAGCGAGCTCAAAGACGAGCTTCTTGCCTGGCGGGAGCGTCGGCGAATCGAGCTCGAGCGTCAAGACAGTGACCTGATGTGTGCCACATTGTTGATCACGAGTGCCACACTCGACAAGTGGGCGTCGTGCGCACCTTGGGGAGACTGGTATCCCCAGTGGATGCCCCGGGGACGATGCCGAGACTGGCTTTCCAGCGTGCAAGACTTTCGTCTTCCGCATCCAGTTCAGCGTACTCTTCGGTGGTCTTCGCAGCACTAGGCTTGTAGCCTGGAAATCGGGATCAGATGGAACCTGTGGGATGCTTGGCGCTTGACACACCTGGGGTCACAGAAGGTGTGAAATCGTCCTGTTCGTCGTGCTGGGAAGGGGATCTGGTCAGTTCGTGGTAGGCGAGCGAACATGAGGACTGACTGAAACCATGCTGAGAGGAGAGTAAGAGTGGCGAGGAGCGTTGAATCTGCGTTTGCTGCTCGTTATCATCGATTTCACACGGCTGTTAATCGTATATCACACACACCCAGTTACGAGACAACTAAATTGCTATTGCAAAAAGAAAAGAAAAAAAAAAACGAGACAACAAGAAACCGAGCCTGATCATCAAAAGAACGAGTGAAGGTGGTATAACCGTGACGGTACACATATCTGCGCAATATTCGAAAAAGAGTGGACGCCTTAAAAGCACGAACGCGGGATATCGTTGACTACAACACAGACGCGCAGATACGCGTGCTCTCGTAAACTAGTAATGGGTATCAAAGGCTCGACAGTAGCGGCGAAGCGACGTCGTGCATGCCCTCTGCTCGACATGGTGTGATGAGCGCATGCACAACCTGGTTTCGCGGAACACGTACCGCCTTTAAACCAGCATTTGCCTTTACTCAAGTGAAAGCATTTAGAGCCATTCGGACATGTGTGGCCCCAGCAACACCGGTCACCATATGGACATTGGAGGCCTGACATCGCAAGTAAGCAAATGCAGCACGGTTGGTCGGTTGGTCGGGGCAATACCATTTTTCAAAAAGTTACACGGGGCTTTTTTAGCATTGGAAGCCAAAGTCGCCAATTGATCCGGCGTCAGCACATAGTCATGTGAGTATTTACAAGTCCCCTGTATTACGTCTGCTTCAGCATCCAACGGACGTCCGGCATCATCATTGTATACTCACGCCTTTAGTGCAGGACATCAAGTAAAATTCATTACAAGGCGGAGGTGAATCTGCTCAGATGCCGTTAGTCCATTTCACCCCAAGAAAGAGAGCATCAACGGACGTTTGTGGAGCGGCTGTCGTGTAAGTAGTCCTGATTAGTATGGCGACATCGGGGAGCAATTATATACTTGCCAAGTTAGGGTCAATCAACTTGCCGGACGAGGGTGATGGTACACTGGGAGGAGAGCGCGGTGTTGGCAAACCACCTGTCATGTGAGAAGGGCTTAGACCAGTAATGTTCAAGGGAGGTGGAAGGTGATTGGCGCTGATTGGCGAAGGGGCTTGTTGCGTCATGAATAAATTATCCACGTATAGTGTAGGTAAGCGGAATCGGGGCGAGTGGTTCATACCGCCCCCCGCTGCTTCGAGGAATGCCAACTTGCCCACCAAGCCTTCGTTCTGAAGCGTGGCTATCGTCGAAGTGTACGCACTATCGGAACCGCCTGCAACCGTGTTACCGACGCATCAATTGCCAGCGATGGATTGTCTCACCAGCCAAGAAGATCCGCTGCGTCTGTGGAAAACGAATGTAGGTTTGTAGGTATTCTTCGATCCCAAATTGAATACAATGGATGTGAGGCTTGGAGATGGCGCGACAGACCTGTAATCTTTGTAGATGTGGCATCCCTGCCATATCCGACGTCAACCAGCAAGAATCTTGGAGACGCCTGACTGAAGCCCATCGTGAACGCGTCCAATTGTTCGGGGGTACATATCTGATGTCGCTCAAGAACGCTCGTGAGTCCTACCCTGTTATAATATATGGTAATCCAAAAGGACAGTCGTCCCAAAACGTGGACATCCTGGCTGGTTAAATAATCGGCGACTGCCTTGGTCAGCTGTTGAGCAGCCTGGCGTCCGCCTTCATGCCCTTGCTTGAGGAGGGACTCGGAAAACAGGCAAGCATCACCGTCGATGACGCAGAGAATTAACAAGTTCTGGCTCTGTTCGTGTTCGAGAGGGTTGATTGACCGCCGAGACGTCACAAAAAGAGAACGGACCATCAGGGATTCCATGGATGTAATTTGACTGTTGAGAGAGGTAAGTCGTCCTTTAAGGGTTTTTGCCTCCCGTTCTGCGCCTTCGAGTGCTGTAGCGTGAGCTTGCTTCCATACGGCCAGCTCGACCTCTAGTTCAGAAAGACGGTTCTCCAATTCGACATTTCGCTTAATTGTCGTCGAGGAGAGGGCTGTCGAAACAAGTCAGAGCGCCTTAAGTGGCATTTGTCATGTAAAACACACTCAGCAGTCGCGTAATCGTGTCGTCCCTTGCAAGCAGAAATGGAGACCGTTGAATCAAAGCCTGTAACACGATGCTCAGGATCTACTACACTTACCAAGCCTGTTGGCTGACCTCAGTGACCTGGGGAGTTGCCATAATAAAGGCAGGCAGGGTGAAAAAGAAAATGGTGGGTACAAGTAGGCCGACCCTATTTAAAGAATGGAAGGCTGGACGATATCAGCGCCTATGAGTAGTTAATCAGGCTAGATCGCGGGGTTCTTTCCGGCGGATAAGGGAAGGCCCATCTCGAGCGCGACCTGGAGAAGAAGACACAGATTCAGTAAGCACGACCCGAGTCACGCGAACCTGCCAATGAGGCTCAATTCTCGGTTCAGCCCCGGCCGCGAATCATAGTGGAGGGTTGAGTACGTCAATGGAAGGTTCCATCAGCGCTGACGTGTTCATGAAGCTCGCCGCTTTCGAGCCCTGACAAAACAAACAAAAAAATTTGGTGAAGGTTCATATATATGTACAAATAGCTTGGCACGGGGGTAAAAGATCCCGATGACATTCAATCACGCATATCTCGACAACGCCGTGACCTCGATGAACGAACGACTGAGACTCGGAGTATCAATTCAAGAGTTCGGCTGCCGGTGCATCCCAGCTGTACTAGATCTGAGAACGCTGCACTATGACATAATTGAACACGAACCAGCTTGGAATTTGCATTTCCCTAGCTTGAGGAAGTAGCACGTCGTGCCTTGAGGGCATACGTGTCCATATACACAATCCTCACCAAATGTACATATTCCACCTGTGGATGTTGATGAGAGGTAATGGAACGGACGAATGGAAGAGAAAGTACCCTCGTTAGTGACCTTGCAAGGTGTCTTTTTCGCATTTTCGCTTAGCTCTTGGTAGTGCTCTTCCTCAAGTAGGTAGTCGTGACCATATTTGCAATCTGATCCATGCCGGCACTGCGCAAGATAAAAAAGGGTGCAAGGTGCTGGATTTTCTACAGCCGCGTGTCAGAGTCCACAATGAATGACTAGTGCGGATCAACAAACGTTTTGACAAGGGCTGGGAACGTGTTGCAAAAGAGTTCAGTCAATCAGGTGCTGGCACAAAGTTATAAACTCAACTAAATTTGGGTTGATGCGCCGCAGTCTCCCTGGCGATGACAACCTTCGAGTAAACTGGATGACATGCGCCGAATGGGCATCAGTCGCGTCGGTGGAAAGGCTGCTATCACTGCCTTCATATGGTGTTGGATTATTGCTACCGGTTTGCAGCGCTGATTTATAACTTTGAATTGAATTACGCCTGGGGCTGGAGTTCGTGATTTCGGCTGCAACAAGACCCGATGGTAATGATAAATTGGGTGTCTGAGCACTTGATACTGGTTGCCTGGAAGGAATATTGGGTAGTCCGGGTGGAGGGCCGGAAGCAATGGACGTGTAAGAGGGGGGAACAAGTTTGGAAGAAATGAATAAATTTGGGATGCGAAGTTCCGGAAGCCCGAGTGCCTTGATGTCGAGAGCGATGTCGGAGTAACCAGGCATTAGAATGAGTTTGTCACGGAAACCGTCAGTAATGACGGAACGAAGGATATTGACGTATCCATTGTCGTGGGATCCTAGCCATGCATTCAGAATCAGATAAAGGATGAAGGACGGGGCGAGAAAGAGAGTTACCGCCAAATATAATTTTGTACGTCTGGGGAAGACGAATATTATCTTCGAGATGAACTGCGGCCGGGGTGAGAAAACGGCATATGCCTGTAAGTGAAACAAGGCGAGGGACCTTTAATTTTTGCGTCTGCAGCCTCCTTGCTACCGCCGACGTCGACCATGAGGAAGCGCTCGGCAGCCTGATTAAAGCCTAAGATAAAGTCTTCGAATCTTTGTTTGGCCGCGGAAAGACCGACTCTGGCAAATGTCTCGAGGAGGCCACGTTTGTTGTAAAATAAATAGACCCAGAGGTGAAATTTTTCATGGCCCAGGTCAGGTGCAAGATAGTAGCGCACTTTTTCGGTCAATACCCTAGCTACCTCAAGACCGCCTTCTTGGCCGAGAGCAATCAATTCGGCGGAGAATATAGTACCGTCGCCATCTAAAAGACAAATGACACGTTTTTCATGTCCCTGTGGGCCGTGGAGTGAGGGGGCGAGTGGAGAGGAGAAGAGGACGTACCTTTAATGCACGGAGTTCGGCAAGGAGAGCGGTTATTTCTTCTGACTTAGATCTGATCTCATCCTGGGAGCTCGTGTAGGCGGCACGGAAAGCGGCCAAGTTAGTAGAGAGATCGTCTATGCGAGAGGTGTACTCGCGCTCTTTTGCGAGTAAGGTGTCAATTTCGGCTAATTGAGGTTGAAGAGGATAAGATAAGTAAATAACGAAAAACGGCAGAGACGCACACGACAACCGACGGAGGGAAGCGTGACTGTGAGTGAATGTGAGTGAGCAGACTAACCACTATAGAGAAAGAAGACATGTACACTGGATGGTCGCCCATGGTGGTGGTAGTAGGTGAGCAAGCTCGAACATGACAATGAGGCGAGGGGCAGGTGAACACGGTATAAACTTGCTGTGGGCCCGTGGGAACAGGTTTCGAAGTTGTGTTTGTGTTGATCACCATCGGACACGGGCGAGTTGAACTTGATCATGTCTCTCTACACTCAACCACACGTCTCTCCTGGAAAGAAACGCGTCTGCAACAGTTCGGACGACGAATCCACCCCAAAGAGACGAAAATTCGCGTACGTGTCTCACATTCATAGTCACCTCGCGCTCACCACCCCACAGGCCACCCTCTCCTCCCCCTTCCGCTCACAAACACTCACGTTCTTTACCAGCACAGCTCTCACGACTCGAAAAATTGCATTCTGCCATTCAACTCGCGCTCTCTCATGCCTTAGCAACGTGTACCATCGCCCCTTCAGAACAAACCGGTATCCTCCGCAACGTTCTTAACCAAGTCTCTATCGCCACCTATTCTGGCTTCACGACAGAGTTTACCGAGGACGATCTCAAACGTCTCTGTTGGCTCTGGGAATGGGATCCCGCGTCCCCTCCGCCCTCCGCCCTCCCTTTGGCAGGCGAGGATCCTAATCCATTTCTTGTGCCCACTCCATCACCACCCCCAAAGGACTGGACGCGCGGTTCCATGGGTTTCATCGTCAGTCCCACTTCTCACTACTCAAAGACTGCCCGAAAACGCGTCCCCGTATACGGTATCGGCATCGAGGTCGACATGAACATCGACAAGGGCATGACTGGTGGTATCGCTGCAGTCGCGAGGTGGGCTGTGGATGGCGACAAGCGACGTGCTGAATTCCGCTCCAGGCTCGAATCTTGGGTCAAGGTACCGATTTTTTTTACCCTTCCCCAACCCTTCCCAAACTCACCTTCCTTTTCGCAGCACCATTCTGATGTCACCCCGTTTCCAAACGTACCCCTGGCGGATTTGCCTCAGCTCGCCGTGCACAGTTCACAGCCCTCATCCCTCACTCGTGCCCTTGCATCTGCATCCCCAAAGGGTGCAGCCATACTTGCAAATACCCTTCCCTCCGGTCCAGCCTCCCCCTCCAAATCCAGCGCAACCCGTGAACCCCCCATTCCTTTCCCGACTGCGAAAACCTACTCAGGCGAGCCTTCCCCCTCCAAGTCTTTCCTCTCCCTCCTTCACACGCCTTCCTCTCGTCCCAAGCGTGCCGATCCTCTTGCAGGACTTCTTACACCCAAGACGCCTGCTCGCAAGCGCTTGGACGCCGAGGAATCCGACGCGCCTCCCACGACACCCATGCACCAGCGCGGCCCGGACGCTCAGACTGCACCATCGACACCAAGCACCTCTCGACGCCAAGCGCTGTATGAGCGAATCCGACTCAAGTCCCTGAAATCTACCCCAGCGAAAGCTAAGAGTGCTGAAGTCGTAGGCGGTAAGCTGACCAGAGAACAGATCCAGAAATTGGGTCAGGAAGAGATTCGGCGACGTTGTTTGCTAGGCCGGCTGGGTGGTATTGCTGAATGTATCTGGATGTAAATGGAAATTTTAACAGCTGGTGCTTCGTGTACTAACCTTACCTGCAGGTTGTTCTCATCCCCTGTTGGGTCCAGTGTGATGACTGCGATACCCACTACTCGCAAACGTAAAGCCCTTCCTGCTAGCGACGTCATAGCTGCGGTCATTAAATCTTCGCCTGTACCAATATCGACGTCGGAAGCATCTGAATCACTGAAACTGCTTACGACACTCTGTCCGTTCTTCCTCAGACGACTCGATATCGGCGGGGAAGAATGGTTGGAGATGCCTTCGACCGCGCCGACTTCAGACACCACGGAGAGTCCTGCTCTCCACGAATCCCGAAGCCCGACGAAGTTGTCAGGGAAGGCACCCCCATCCAGCCCTGGTTCAAAGCTGTTTGGAAATGGCCCACCTGCAAGCCCCGGGTCCAAAGCATCTCTGAATAGCGCTGAGCAGTTGCTTGCCCGAAGCCCCCGCAGAGTCAAGCGGGAGACAGGAGGGATCAGAGAAGTCAGGGAGATAATCAGAAGAGAGCTGGAGCTTCACGATTGACCAACAGTGCTTTTATCTACTTGCGTTCACGACCATTTGCGATACCTCCTTTTGTAACTTCCTCTTGAATTTACTCTGCGATACCTTGTAGGTGGTCCGATGCAAGCGCACGGAGCCGTCCACATAGGAGGTGGCACGGGAAGTAATGAAGAGTGGAGACCAGATTCAGAGGCTTTTATATACAGATTCAAGACAGAAAGACCGAACGCACTACAAAACATGGGGATGAAAGGCTAAGGATGTGAAAACAACTAAAACATATCGTAGAAACACTCATGGAGAGCTTGAAAACCATCGACTGAAGCACCGTGACCCGTCGGGTCATGACAATGCGTCGTGCTTTCGCGCGTTTTGCACGTAAACCCTACTCTACATCAGCCAGAAATTCTGCCTAGATATCGTCCATGCGGTACATAACACCGATGTGTCCACCGTGAAAGGTCTTGAGCTTGGTGTTCTTGTAGGTCGCAGCCATGTATTGTGTCCACTGTGGAGGGGCTTGCGTGTCTTCCGCAGTCGTCACCAGCATCACAAAGGGTCCGGAATGCTCCTCGTCCAACGTGTCTGGTCGGAAACCCCAGTCTGAGTGTAACAGGAAGGACAAGAGCCTGAGCCCCTCCCAAGATTTCGCCCCGTGCGGCATTCCCAGCGAACCGCTTTTCCGTCTCGCCCTCCGCCATACCCTCTCTCTCCCTCCATTGGGTAAATTCCACTTTCTCTGCCTCGTCCATCCTGTCAAACAGAATCTATCGCACAAACTTTTCTGCATTCTCGACCGTGTCCAATTTTCTCGCCATCACGTACGTGGCGAGAGAAGGGAGAAAGTACTTGAAGGGGAACCATTGGCTAAAGGGGCCAAGCATGATATATCCGCTCCAGTTCATATGCTTTGCATAGCCCTTGTGATAGCGGAACGGTGAGATGCCTGACACGAGCAACACGCCGACGGTGCACCGCCCGTACGGGAACTTGTCGTATGGAGCACCATACAGAATCTGGGCCGGTACTGTCCCAGAGGAGCCCCCAGCGAGGTAGAGCTTGATGTCTCGCCCCTCCTCGGGGTAGAGATGGTCAAGGAGGGAAGTCATATCGCCAGTAAGGCAGTCGATGTATGGCGTGGACGAGGCAGGTGGAGAGGTATCTCCCCAGCCAGGGAGGGTGGGGCACACGTAGTGGACGTGCTTCGACGTGATGGCCCGAGAGCAGAGGGATGCCTCTCCGATCGTGAAGGCACCGTGCAAGTAGAGAACAACGGTCGTACTAGATGCGTTGCCAGAAGTGGCATAGACTAGCGTACGACCTCCGGCCAATGCGAGGGTGTATTCACGGGCTGACTCCATGCTGATACCGGGAATGATATGTGTAGATGGGGATCGCCATCACGGTTTGGTGCTCGGTATTTGAGATAGCATAGCGCGCTATTTTGTCACTGGTTTTCCCCCACCGTCTCGGTTTTGTCCGCAGCTCTCCGTTTGGAGGCTAGGTGGAGGAGATATTGGTCGTAGCTATGCAGCCACATGTATGTCCGCAGCCGGCCACTTGCCGAAATTCTTGATGGGATGGAACTCGGTTGAGACCATCGGGACATAAACATTACGTAAAAAACGGCCACGTGAGTGATCCAACCTGTTCGGAAGTTCGGAAAGCAGGACTCCTGTCGTTCTGCTTCTATTCTATCCCAGCCAGAAATTCTGCCCAGACATCATCCATGTAGTACAAAATACTGGTATGTCCGCCGTGGAGAGTCTTGATTTTGGTATTCTTGTAAGTGGTAGCTAGGTATTGCGTCCACTCTTGAGGTGCCTCTTTATCCCCAGGTCCCGTTACGAGCATCACAAGTGGACGAGAATGTTCCTTATCCAGCGCATCTGGTCGGAAACCCCAGTCCGAGTGTAGAATCGAGGACATGAGGGTGTAGCCTTGCCAAGACGTCGCTACGCTGCGCACTGCATTCATCGCGAACCGCCTTTCCATCTCGCCCTCAGCAACACCCTGTTCCTCCCTCCACCCTGCGTGCGCTTCCTTCTCCGCCTCATCCATCTTATCAAAAATGGTCTTCCGAAAGAACCGTTCTGCGTTCTCGACCGTGTTCAGTTTCGGTACGAGCACAGATCTTACGGCAAAAGGGAGCAGGTAGTTGAAGGGGAACCACTGGCTAAGGGGGCCAGCTGTGACATATCCGACCCAGCTCATATGCTTTGCATAGTCCTTGTGATAGCGGAATGGTGGGATCCCTCCTATGAGCAACACGCCGACGATGCACCGCCCGTACGGAAACTTGTCGTATGGGGCGCCATATAGTATCTGGGTTGGCACTGTCCCAAACGATCCCCCTGCGATGCACAGTTTGATGTCTCTCCCGTTCTCGGGGTAGAGATGATCAAGGAGGGTGGTCATATCGCTGGTAAGGCAGTCGATGTATGGCGTGGATGGACCGGGCGGGGAGGTATTTCCCCAGCCAGGGAGGGTGGGGCAAACGTAGTGGAAATCCTTCAACGCGACTGGGAGACGTCGGATGTTTCCAACTGTGAAGGCGCCATGCAGGTAGAGGACAACGGTCGTACTGGATGCGTTGCCGGAAGTGGTGTAGGCTAGCGTACGACCATCGGTCAACGCGAACGTGCGCTCGTGAGTGGAATCCATGTAGGTGACGAATCTAATACTAATGCTCGCAGTCTTAAGGTGCCACTCGATGGATATTTGAGATGGCTGCGTTGCGCAGTTTCGGGCTCTCCCGCAGTCTGTCAGCCCGAGCAACTGGTTTAGGGAACAGTACTCTATCACGGGCGAGGGTGCGGGCAAGTCAGCCGCCACCGGATAAGAATGGATTTTACATAAACTATACGACGTCATCAATTGGCTACGGACTTGAAAATAAGTGCTTGCCCGCTTAGCTCAGTGGTAGAGCGCGTCACTTGTAATGATGAGGTCGGTTGTTCAATCCAGCCAGTGGGCATGTTTTTTTCTTCTTCTCTATGATCGTCCGCTCGGACCGCCCATGTTCCACTAGTGGGCATGTCCCGTTTAAATCTACCATTGTCAGTAAGTGTTCCATCGAAGTTCTAAAAGTGGTATGATATATTTCAAGTGGATTCTGACGCAGCTGCATAGATTCTTAGAAAATCAATTCTATTGATTCAGTTCCATCCGGATCGCCGTCTCATACTGCGCACAATCCACGACCTTGCCTTCCAACCGGCTTTGCTCCGCAGCGAATACCGTAAGGTGATTTGTTAAAATCCCATTGACATCAGCGCCAAGAACGCCTTGATCTCCCGATCGGACCGCGTCCACAAACGCCCGAATAAGGCCCAGATCTCCACCGCCGTGACCACCCCCCTCGTTGGGAGGACGATGTATCGTTTGCTTACCAGTTCGGAAGTCAGTGACCGTAAATGTATTCATATCGCCGACTATCTCGCCATGCGTGAAATGAAGACGGGTTTGTCGTGCGCAAATAAGGGAGGTATATGCAACCATCGTGAACGAGGCCGTAGCTCCCGAAGAGAACTCGATGTTGACCACCTTTGATAAGGGTCGCATTGATCAGTGGTCCCTGGCAACCCTGTGAACACGTTGGGATAGATACATGCCTGATGATCACAGACATCGTTGTCACTTTCGTAGACACATTTACCATAAGGACCGCTTTGCAAGGCTTCTGTGATGCTCTCGATGTCGGGCATACCATCTACAATGGTGCTCACAGGCCAACCGGTATTTCCTTGAGCCACCGGATCCAGGTATACTGCGGGACCAGTTGAAGGGCAATTTCGGGCACAAGCGATAACGCACCTTTCTTTGCGCTATATGGACATTCGTTCTCGACGGGGCATTCGAGGCACCGCGACACGCTCCCAGCACCTATCGGTTTCCTGTCTTTCTTGAAATGCTGCAAAGATCCGAACGAGGAGACCCTGGTAGGAGTGGCTGGTGACAGCCAGTGACAAAGAATGTCAATGTCACTGCATATCAACGAGATAAGAAAGGCATCAAAAAGGAAAGATGGGATAGAATTACTGGCAGCTCTTTGTCATGAGGGAGAAGGAACTGTCCGATTCCTTTGACCAGTTGCCCCTGACATACGAATGGGCAAAGTGGAAGTAGCCGACGGGTTCGATTTGCACGGCGTTCACAAGTTCTCCCAGTTGGCCAGACCGGACGACTTCTGTGACCGCCTTTCCGTAGGGAGAGTAACGCAACACTATAGGCGGTATAAATGCTTGGACGACTCTGATGGACGGTGCGTACCGTGCCCCATCCCAAAGACGATCCCAGCCTCGCCTACTGCCCTTTCCATCTCGATAAGATCGCGTGTGTTTGTTGCCATCGGTTTCTCGCACAAGATATGATACCCCTGTTTCGCAAAGGCTAAGACAACATCCTTGTGCATATGGTCCTGTACAGCGACGATGATAGCATCGGCCAGACGTTTTCCAACCGTTTCGAGTGTCTCTGTGGATGCTTTGAGGAGATCCTGCCACGTATTGAAAACGAGGGTGTCGTCGATGGCGTGAGCCTTGGCAAAGAGGTTGCGGGTATTGTAGCGAGGTTCTGCGATCGCTACGACTCTGCACCGATCAGGACGATCAAGGGCATGGACTGCATAGCTCTGCGATAAGCTCGTTAGTTCACTCAGGGGTCGACAATAAGGTCTGATACACACTCTTCCGCGCTGGCCACAGCCAATGATGGCGAGGGTGACGGGGAGAGTGGGGAGAACGCTCGAGCTCATCGTGATATCTTTTAGCTTGGCCCTGGAGGAACGAGGCCAAGCACCTTGGTGTTATGAATCTACGACGCCATTCGATGGCATGTGAACCCTCATAGCGGCCCGGGTCCAACTCGGACATACCGGCAGTCTGGTCACCAGACTACGAAGGCTAAGCGCCATAGATATCATATCGAGGGTTGGCTATACCAGCATGAACGAAGACGTATGTACTACAACTGTACAAGGCGTGGTCAACGCAAGTCAGCGAAGCCGAGCATGCCGCGTCTCCTACCGCGTCTAGTCAAAGTTCTCCAAGAAACACCGCTCACACATCCGAGCACCAAACACGTCGCTCGTTCGCAAAATGTCAGTTCTTGCAAGAGAAAATCGTTGTACCGACCTATTCCTGTGTCGGTGCCGTCGTTTCATCCTGTCGGACGGACGCGTTCGATTCTGCTCGACGAAAACCCGATGACGGACAAGCAGGTGTTTGCAAGACATAAACGTCTTCCGCCAAGAGTGCGTCTGGGTCCCCGACCAGTCGTGCACGAAGAATACGACGTTCCGAGGGGAATGTCCACCCAAGAACGCGAGTGGTGGTCGAGTCCATACCGTCCGTTTAATGACTCTTTTTTCGTACTCATTGCTAATGTCGATGCTAGTCAGAATGTTGGCGAGCCCGGTACGACAGTGCACGCTTTCCAAGAGGCATCTACCCAACGGTACGTGCATACTTTCATGTCCGAGTACTTCTCATGTCAGTTTCACGCGCAGATTTTCTCGTTAGACTCGCGGTGTTACGCTTGCCCGAGACGCAAAACACGCGCTCGGCGGAGGTCCTTATGCCAGACGGACTCGAGCATCCGAAATACAAACGGAGAAAGGCACGTATTGCCGTGTATGTGTCCTGTTGGAAGGGTGCTGTCGAAACGATGAAGTCACCAGGTGGCTATCCTCTTTCCGACTTTTCGAGTTGCTCAACTCATACCATTGTCAGTCTCGCTCCCCCGCTATAGCGCACAAACATATTTTTCCAAACACCTTTGCTCACACGTCAGCTACCTCCTGCGCCTCCGCGTCCTCCAAGAACTGAAAGTACTGATCGATACTCTTAAACGGAATCGAGGCCGAACCGAATTCGACACAGATACGGACTCCACCATTCTCCGACGCTTGACACGAGCCGAGTTCAGGTCCTTGCGCGAGACCGGCATATTACCCCATCCCGACGCAGTCGCCGTCCTCGTCGTTCCCCCCGTGAACCGCGATCCGAGAACCAATATGCGACCTCGACCGTCACAAGAACCTGAAGTTCCACGTGGTGAATCTAGCACGCACCCTGGTCCCGTGTACGAGAAACCTCTCCCGCCGCTCTCACGTCTCCACCATGTGAGCGCCGCTGATGGTGTACTAGAAGATGGTGTGGATCATCCCTTAGAAACGCCTCTGTCGACCTTCTTACCGAGCGCGCGCGTTCCTCTGTACAATGGCGTTCCCCTGTTCCCCTTTTCACCACATCGTGCAGCATTCCATAAATTACTCGCGGAATTACTAAATGTTGAACGACATTTCCGTGGAACGCGCTCAACGTCGGAAGTGGGGTACACGACTGGAAGAGAACGTAAGCGTGCAAAGGGTGACGCGAAAGGCAGTCACGCATTTCTTCTCGTGTCGAATGAACAGACGGTGAGGCGTGCAGATACGGCTGCGCTCGCAATTGCACTTTGGAGATTGAGGATGTGGGAGGGCGATGCTTTCGCAGATCAAGTGGGGGGTTGGGAGATTGGAAACGAGTGGAGAATCGAGCAATGTAGTCGTCTGTGAGGATCCACTTATACATCACCTAATCGAAGAACCGTTACTCTCTGAATCGTTCGTCATTGAACCTTCTGAAGGATGCTTTATAATACTAAGAGATACAAATTATTCCACAGTCATTGGCACTGGCAGGTTCTCAAAGGTTTTCTTGACAGGTGCCGCTAGCACCTCTTGGCCTTCCCAGAACGTGGGGAGTTGGTTTCCGGGTACGAACAACCGTTCGATACCTTCCTCGGTAATGACGCACATGCGAATAACACCTCCCGACGAACCATCGCGAGACATCGCGAGCGCGAGTGCTGTAAAGATGTGAACGCCTCCGGCAGGAACGCAGACATATCCAGACATACTGTTCTTGACAAATTCGATGGTCTCATCTCTCCCCCAACCTTCTTGATAGGTAGCATCACAGTAGCCATACACGTATGTTGACCCAGAACCTAGTCAAGTAACCTTTAGTCAGAAAAGGGCAATTCCGAAGCGGTCTCTACGTACCGCCAATAGCCCATGGCTGGCGGAAAAGTCCACCTCCGAGGGGGATGTTATAGACACTAGGACCGACTTCCTTGTCCCAACCAGCCACTATGATCCCAGCAGACACCGCGTCCTTGTTTTCGTAACATATTCTTTCAAAGAAACCAGCTGCGGTCGCGATGGTAGGTGGGGAGTCGAGCATTTGTCTATTCTCGACGCGTGTCAGAAACGAAGAGAGAGCAAGCCCGTTCGACGTACGTCACCAACTGGCATTGGTAATGGACAATGTCGGCTATGGCCTGCGTATCCGCTGCTGATCCGGATCGACAGCAGTATATGCGATCGTGGACGTGGGTGAGTTTGTCGGTGACACGGTTGGCCTGGATGGTCGTGCAAAGATATCAGGAGGGGAATAGCGACGATGGGTGCAACGACAAACGATGTAGCTTCCGGTCGTCGTGCGACTGTCTGCGCCGATGACGACGCCGCGGTCGAATTGGACGGCCATGATGGAAGTCTGTGAGTGCATATGGATAAGGATCGCCTGGTCAGTGAATGAATACGCACGCCGAGGTTGACCTCGCCGGTTTTGAGCGTGTCTATGTCGATGTGATCCATTGTGGTGAGTGTGTTTGGAGGACAAGGTGGAGTTGAGTGGCTGTTAGCTTGGTTTGGGCTGACGCGTCTCCTGGACGCGTGTACGCTGCATCAAGACATTGACCAGACGAGTCCCTCAACAACGACTGTGATGGCTTCTCGACAGCTGGGCACACTCTACCGCGAATTACAAGCAGCGTTCAACGCACGCCCAACCGATCTCAAGAAATGCGGCACATTACTCGCCCAGCTCAAGGTAAATTGTCGATCCTTACATCTGACATCGCCCTAACCACTCGAAGATCGGTTTGATACAAACAGGCCTACTCATCCCGGCCCCGGGAGTAAATTTACAAGACTTGGTCGTTGCTCGTAACGTGTTCCAGCCTGTCTACCTCGCACGTCATGTCTCACCCCGATCCAGGGGACATCCTCGAGATCGGTGCTTTCTGCAGTATACGGGCTAAAGACGTCCCCTCGTTTGATAGATATTTTTCACAGCTACAAACTTTCTATACCGACTTTAGGTGAGGCCATGCAGCCCGACGTCGTCAGTTCGCGACTGCTGACCCGTTCGGTGTCTACAGATCCGTTCTCCCCCCTTCCAAACGCGAGTTTCCCGTTCGCGGGCTGAACCTCATCCGCCTTCTCACCCAAAACAGAATTGCAGACTTCCATACAACCCTCGAATCGCTCCCACTTCCTGCCGACGAAATCGGTACCAATCCCTACATCGCTCACCCGGTCAACCTCGAACGGTGGTTGATGGAAGGGAGTTACTCGAAGGTCTGGAATGCAAGAGAAGAGGCTCCCGCGGAAGAATACAAATTCTTTGTAGACAGCCTCATGGGGACGATAAGGTGCGGTTCTGGCTGGTGGTATGGCTGCCGATGACGCTCATGGGATGGGATAGAAATGAGATTGCAAGTTGCGAAGAGGCGGCGTACGAGAGCCTTCCATTGAAAGACGCTGCTACACTCCTCTTCTTCACTTCTCAGTCTGACCTTCTTAAATTTGCACAGCAGGTGTGGCTGTTTGAGCCAGTCGTCTCCATCGGCTAACGTAGATTTCACAGCGTGGTTGGCAAGTAGATTTAACTGCAGGTCTCATCAGGTTCGCGCGCAAGAACGACGAGCAGACGGAAATTCCAAAAGAGAAACTCATCGCGGCGAATCTAGTGTACGCTCGCGAACTCGAGCAAATCGTGTAGACATACTCCAGTTCATTGGCTCCTTGTGGGATGGATCTCTGTAATATCATCTCAAGCGACAGATAGAGTACAAGGTTGCATTCAATGAGGGGGTCGGTTCTGATACAGACACAAGCAACTACTCGAAATTCTCCAGTGCCTCCTTTGCTTTTTGTTCTGCCTCTGCTAGCAAATCAACGGGCACAGGCACATGTAATCCGTTTGTCTCGCTGCCCACCCATGACATCTCAAGCTCGAATTCTTTTTCTTTGTTGTCATCATGAACGAGGTATATTCTGGAACTATGTCAGCGAGCTGAATCGGGTTGAGGTGTAAGAGACAGACATTCGGGCGGCTTCAAAGACTGCATCCCTCGTGGAAAGTTCTGAGAGTTTAAGCTTCTCTAGTTCTGTCTTGGCCAGTTGTCGTCCCTTTCCAATGGCCGCTCCATGGTATCCCTGGTCGACACGTTAGTATATGAATACTGCAACAAGGAGGGGACACACCAAGCGAACGCCGCTAGGCTCGATAACATACAACGATGGACCAGTCTTGTCAACCCCTGCGAAGATGGTGCTGATACCAAACGGCCGAACGGACGAGTAGAGTGTATACACTTGTGCGTATTGTCCCATGCGATCCGAAATGATCTGTGGACGGCTCTCTACTCAGAAGATTGAACGGCGGTAGGTTGAATCCATACATGCCTTGACGGTCGGTGTTTCTCTCAAGAAGTTGCGCATGGTGGTACATTCGCTGCGTGCTCTGTTCGCAATATTGCGCCCGTCGGCAAGGAGGCCTGCGGTGGCCTGAACATGGTAAGTGCGGGTGAGAAGGAGGAAGAAGGAAGAGTTCTACCACGCCAATGTGTCTATCTACGGTCTGGATACGTCGATTGGCACCTGGAACGAGGAGCTTCGAGTGGATGAGTTTCTCCACGGCAAGGACGACCCCATCCCTGACCCGGAGGCCGATCACGGTGCTAGTGAATGCAATGTGTGAATAGTATAAGTGAGAGGGTAGATAAATGCATACCCCGAGTTCTCGACGGCCTTGTTAGCATATTCGACCTGAATGGCACAACCCATCAGTCCGAGCTAGAAAGGGGGTGAGACATCAACGGACCTGAAAAATACGGCCGTCTGGCGAGTAAGTGCTCGCCGAAAGATCATAGCCTGTACCGATGGAAGTCATGGTTGTTAATGAGCGGGATGACGATCCGCTAGGTAAGTCGTACGCGCAAGCTCTCTGGTGTCGCGTCTGTGGGAAATTAGAGCCGAACCGAGCCAGACGCGACCATCGAACTGGCTCGACGCGCACATCTTGACCACATCAGATACTTATGACCACGGCAGACACCATCGCACACGATGACTGGCAGACATTACTCGAAGCTCATCCCATATTTCAGGTCTCCACGGTTTCGCAGCAGGGACAACCAAAGTCACTGACAGAACAGTCCCTCGAGCTCTCGCTTTCTACGTCCGTTCAAGGCGACCGTGATTACGTCCCCCCGGGTCGCCGTCAGCTCATGGCTTTGAAAGATGTGGATATCATCGTCGCAGCGGGTTCCGAGCTTCGGATGACGTCTCTTTGGGAAGCCAAGCTCGGACGCGAGACAGGCAAGTCATACAAGGTAGGTAGAACCGCCTGCATGCTCCAGCCAGATATGCCACAACGAGCGACAGGTTCTCCACGTCCCAAACGTCGACTTTCCCATCAACCAACTTGCGCTGAACCCGAGTGGTAAGCTTCTTGCAGTCGCAGGGGCTTACCAAGCTGCTGTGGTCGTTTTGCCTCGCGCCGGCTATACAAAACTCGTTTCCTCATCCATTGATTGCAA
This sequence comes from Wakefieldia striispora, assembly GCA_038090475.1. Lineage (NCBI taxonomy): Eukaryota > Fungi > Basidiomycota > Agaricomycetes > Agaricales > Hymenogastraceae > Wakefieldia > Wakefieldia striispora. The sequence goes on from JBBPMU010000011.1 coordinate 26,499, forward strand.
GTATGCATGGTTATTCTCTTGTCGCGCCATGTATTCACGCATCAATGCAGGACGGTTCGAGTGGGACAATTCTATCATGGGACAATATCCTCAGTACCTATTGCCAAGGTCGACTGGCATCCATGGGGCGAAGGAGGATCAACACTCATGGTCATGACCATGGATGGAAAACTCAGGCAGGTGTTCCTCGACGTTACTATGTTCCAGATAATCTGATCGTTAGTTACAGGGAGTATGATATCTCGGTTGACTCGGAGGAACCGCAACAAATACTTTCTTTCGTCCCAGAGAAAAAGTCGGGGTCTTTCCTGGCTCAAGATCCCGCGGAACGCGAGGTTACCTCATTTACTCTCGGAAAGGGGAGAGCTGATTGGGGTCCTTTGACCGTGTATGCCTTGACTCGCTCAGGGGACATCCACGCCATTTGCCCGTACATCCCCCGCAACGCGTGAGTGTATTTTCCACATCTTCCTTGCGTGTTATCAATCCCAACTAAATTCAGTTCTGTCCCGTCTGCGTTCGTCCACGCCCTCGAATGCTTTATCATGGCCAAACAAGAATTTATTTCACAAGATACGGAGGCCACGCCTAATCTCTCAACGCTCTATGATTATCAGCACAAATACGTTTCTGCTCTTATTAAACAACTTCCTCCAGGTGCCGCTTTCCCTGCTGTATCGTGCTCCGTACCTATGCATCCTCCGAATACCATCAAAAGCCAACCTGTGAGGCAGGGACCGTTCCTTCTTCAACCTTCTCCACTTGCGTTGGAGGGCAGCGAAGGAGGCGACGCAACGGACATTACTTACCTGGCTTTTGCGGATGATGTAGAAGATGACCGCGAAGGGGAAACAGAGAGGCTTGGAATCATTGTTGTCACTTATCAGGATGGGAAAGTGGATGTTTACTTGGATGTTGAAAAAGTTGAAGCTCGATGGGAGAGCAAACAGGTGGGTTTCTGTCCTATCCTCGTTTTTCTATGAAGGATTAATTTTTATCTAGGAAAGGGGCAATGAACTACCCATGTTCGCTGTGTACGAAACGATCGACCTTGGCCTCGTCTCCATGCTTCAAACGCCCTCGTCATCAACGAGCCCGCTACTGGATCTATTGCAAGCAAACCACCCAATCATCCTCCCTGATCCAATTCACGATGATATGATCTATATTTACCACGCCTATGGTGTTCACTCACTCGAATTCGGCGACTTGCTTGGCGGCCTTGCGACGGCTCTGCGAGCGGACGACGACGACGACGGTGCAGGGTTGAGTAACATGCTCGAGCAAGCAGTGGGGACTCATGTATCACCCATTCTAAATACGTTTTCCATTCAACGCGGGTAAGTAACACGATGGTACACATCTACACCATTGTCATTGATATTCCTCAAAGGTGTTCTAACCCGGTGACAGCGCTATGTGTACCCAATGATGTTTACCTCTCTTACAGCATACTTATCCTTACATCTGTCTTCCAAATCGCGTCTTTCCCACTGAACCTCCGCACAGTCATCTCCCAAAAAGTGACCCCTTGCTCACCTGAGCCATCATTACCGAGCATCACTGCGCCTCCCACTTCCATGGAGCGATCTGCACTGGCGATCATTGCTCCCAGCGACTTGCTTGTGCCGGTAGATGGACCTCCCGCATACGTTTCACTGCTTGGCACGGAACCATTCGTGCCGCCGGCAGTTTTCTCCCGTAGCAACTCGCTTCCGCGACTCCCTTCTGGAGCGACGGCGCGTGAGTTTATGCTTACGCCGGACACACTTCGTTTCTTTGGGTCGCAAGTAGCGTCGATGACAGCACGCATAAGGGATGTGCGCATGGCGAATCAAACCGCCGAAGACAGGGTCGAGCTGCAAAAGGCGGAATTCGCAAGAATACAGGACAAGTGCGGGGACGTGTTGCGCCGCATCGAGTCGTTGAAGGAGAGAGTGAAGGACCTACAAGGTGCTAAAGAAGAAGGGGTTGTGGGGAGGATGCAGATGATGAAAGAGACTCACAAGGAGTTGATGAGAAGGGCAGATAGGATGTTGCAGTTGCTGATGAACGGTGTCTCGCCTGAGCTGAGTGAATCCGAGACGAAATGGTTCGAAGAGTTGCGAAGAATGAAAGCGGAAGTCGTTGGTGTAGGCAAGTTTGACGAGGCATCATTGAAGGCGAGGACCACCCTAGTGAGTTACGTCTGGTATTTTTCAAGGGCGATACTGATCTCGTTGCTCAGCTAAAACGAGAGTATGACCGCATCATGCCAAGCTTGAACGATGTTGTAGCGAAAGAGGAACAAAGAAGGAAGCAAATTTCTGACAATTCACGGTCGCTTGGTGTTTCGCAAGCGTTTGAGCTAGGAGAACGATCTAGTGTCGAGTACGTCCAGTGTTCCTCGGTGTGTTGGCAAACTGATTGCTTTCTACACAGAAAAACAAAAATCGCAGAGTTGGAAGAGGAGATCACAAAGATGGCTTCGCAGATGCAAATATCGCTCGGTCAACTGCCCTCGCAGCAGGAGAAGGAGGTAGCAGTCGAGGAGAGTCGTCGAGCCATAGGATACTATTAGGGGCTCGTCCCAATACGTTATCTCCGATCTGAACTCCGACATACGCGTGACCTATGCCATTGATGTCTTGTTGGACGCGTCGAAAGAATGTTCAAGACGACTACGGAGACACAGCCAGAGAAGAAAGACACGACCTCATCAAGTTGGTCTGAATCCATCTCGTCTTTGTCATTACCGGCTCATTTCCAAGTAGCACCCATTCCCAGTCTCTTCGGTGTCAAGCCTCCAACCACAACACCATCCAGTCAGTTCTGGCCATGTCGCTGGCACATTTATTTGTCGTGTGCTCACCATCCGTATTTGCAGCAACCTTGGGTGCTTCGTCCTTATCTGCCCCCAAAGACGCCGATAAGCTCAAGGATGGTAAGTTAGACGCCATTGAAATCATTAACAGCCCCTCAACCCTTGACAGTCGCTTCCGTCGCGACTGCAATTTCCGTTCCACCACCTTCTGTTCTGAGAGGGAAGACGATCGAAGAAATCGTCAACAAGTGGACAGCTGACCTTGACAGTCATGTCCGGGAATTTAACAAGTTTGCCGGTGAGGTTGCAGTGTGGGACCGCGCCTTGATGGAGAACGGGAACAACGTAAGTGCAAACCTGACTTGTGGACGGCCGTGATCGAGCGACGGGTCCCGTGCACAGCTGGCTACGATATATGGCCATGTTCTGGCCGTGGAGCGGGAGCAAACCGATATCGAGCAGGCACTCGACCACGTCGAACAACAACAAAAAGACCTCTTGGCTACGTTGGATGCTTACGAACGGTCCGTTGGGGAGGTTCTGGGCGGCCAGGGGGGCAGCCTTCGCGCGCTCGATACGGGTCCCGCGGACACTGAACGTGATAAAAAGTAAGTCATCCTTCCTTTTGAATGCGCAACGTCATGTCGTCTGACTCTTTGACTAATGTGTGGCGTCTTGGCATTTGTCGTTCGGCAGTTATGTCCTTGCCACCGAGCTGCATTCACATCTGGATGATCTGTCCGGGTCCCTCACACAGATGATCGATTCGGTCAATGCCCTCTCGGTGACACCTTCTGCCAACGGACCTTCTCATGGCAATGAGGATCCAATGGTACAAATCTCGCAGATTCTGAGCAGCCATCTGGAAAGCTTGCAATGGATCGATGGGGCGGTGCGCGAAGTGGAAGGCAAAGTAAACGAGGTAGAGAGCAGAGTGCGTGATGCAGGCGTGAACGACCACACCTTGGGCAGCAGTACACCTCACAAACAACGGGGTTTCGGCTTGTCTCGATAACCACGTATGAGTCATCGACTCCGCGGATCAGTGTAACTACTGTACAATTTTAACGTACGGGTAATATTGAAAGCGTGGCCAGGCCCGGTGATCCTCCGCAGGATCACACAAAGTTTACAGCGGTCGGATTCCGGCCCGGTGTCCTAACCACATATTCAAAGGGTTCAGGAACATGTCCCCATTGGTCTCCAGCACCATTGCGGAGAGGATACAGATATAGTATTACAGCATGGTTGAATATATGTACACCCGGTTCCAGAGCGAGTCACATCGTACGAATCTTCGAGAGGGTCATGCGAATGTCGTAAATAGATTTCCGCAAGTCGTAAGGTGCATGCCGAACTCGTCAATTGCTGAGTGAACTTCGTGCGCGAATGCGTTCGCCGTAGTAGTAGATCCACACCGGGAACGGAATGCCGATGACTATGGAGAGTCCTGCGAGCAGCGAGTTTCCGCCACCATAACCTAGCTTGGTATACATCTGCTCTCCGAATAGGGGAAAAATAAACCCAAGGAGGGATCGGAACACCTAAAGGACCGATTCATGTCTCTTTTCATGTATCAAAATGTCAAGGAACGCACGGAGGCGGCAGCCAGTGCGCTGGCGGAATACGTGAAGGTATCAACGAGGTACAGCTGGATGGGGAGACTGTGCACCATTCCATTTGAGATTGCGTTGTTACACAGCCGCAAGACACGTACAAGGTAGACATCAACCCGAAACCATAGAAGGCAGTCCCGATGATCGGCATGATCCAATGGATTTGAGCCTGGGCCGACCAACCGTACCAGCTTGGGCTTGTGTCAGCGCCTCGTTTGGACCATGCTGGACACCTACTTACAACAGTCCGATAGGAGCGAAGAAGGAGCCGAAGATCAGTGCCGGGGCGCGCATCTCGGGTTTTCCTTGTCCTCCGTTTCTCGCTGCTAGCTGGGGGATGGTCAGGGCATGTATACGCTGCAGCAGAACGCGGGTACCTACCCGAGCGTATATTTGGTCAGATATTTTAGCACCAAATATGGTGGCAGCAAGGAATCCCAATCCAAGACCAATATATGCCAAGCCTCCAATGCCGACACTGAAGTGATACACTGTGGCAAACAGGTCTGAAAAGGCCCATCGGGATTCAATGATGCTGCGGTCGCTCAGGAACCGGTTTAAGCCTACCAGGGAACGTAGCGAACATCAGGTAATAGATGCCTGTTTGACTCAGGTGTCAGTCCCTTCCACAGCAGGTCTCACCTTGTGACACTGACCATATATCCTTAAAGAGCCCCAGTTAATTCCGGACCAAGATTCAAAGAGCAGCCACTTACAGACCCATGTACAAGCTGAGAACGAAGCAAATGAAGCTTCGTGTGAGAAGGATTACCGGTCGTTTCAAATTGATCCAGAGATATCCCAGTTTGTCCTGAACTGCATCGGAACCTGTTGTCCCTTTCTCTGGGTCTGCTCCGCGCGCATGAAGTCGCCGGCGAACAACTGGTGCGTACGTTTCCCTCAGGAGGGGAATCCCGAGAACCGAAGCAGCAGCGCACAGGGCCACGATCACGTAGAACACGTATTCGATACCGACGGTTTGACTGATAAACCCACCCATCACCGGTCCGATTGCTGGGCCTACACGCAAGCATGAGTCGCAAACGCAGCCTACAAGGGAAATAATACCGATCAGAGGGCCTAAAGTATACAGGGCCATCGCTGATGCACGTTCTTTTTCCTCGAAGAGATCACTGATAACCCCACCACCACAGGCGATTGGTGCACTCCCTGCAAAGCCACCTACACAACATCAGCTGGAGGTTAGCATATGGTTTGAAGTGGTTACACACTAAGGAAACGAAAGGCGAGAAATGAGTTGGCAGTTGGTGCCAGGGCGCAGCCTACGTTGAAACAGAGGAAAACTAGGTTGCCAATATGCAGAACCTGATGGCTGTCAAGAGAGGAATAGCAATGGAAGTCGACGACAAACCCAAGCGCGACCATACATCTCGGAGAGGGGCCCCAAGAACAAGGGTCCAATGGCAAAGGACAGAAGGAAAATACTGAGGGTCATTCCAAGAATCGTAGGATTTGTAATGTCGTATCTCGCCGCAAGGTCTGGGAGACCGGGGGCCATCATGGAACTGCCGAGGGGAGTGACAAATGTGTAAAACGAGGCCTAGGAGAGATGTCTAAGAGGAGACGGAAACGAAAATCGAGTAGCACAGACAAGAGATGTCGCAGTCCATTTTTTCAAGGGAGACCAATTCCGGGGATTGTTGGGACTATCTTTCCAGCCATCTCTGTGCTTTATTTTGTTGCCGGAAACATCGAGCTGAAGTTCCTCTGGGTAGGGGGATCCGTTGGGCTCGCAGGTGCGTGACTTGTCACCGACACGGGTGTGTGATGATACAACGGAGACGTTGTCCTCTGCAATCGACATAATCCTCAAGAGGCGAGTAGTTGGGTGGGTAGTGAGCGAGTGAGAACGGACATCGACCGCGTCCGTTTAAGAATGGCACATGACATGCGTCGGCCGTGCTCTGACTGAATACTTATGACAACTCACCAAACTTTGCTTCCCACCAGGCCTTGGCGCCGTTTCGCTAAATTTTGTATCCCCGAAAAGGAACGACCATCATGCCGATAATCAACATCCAATTGTAGTAAAACAGGGGACCCACTAAAGTACTACTACACCACACTGTATCGCCCGGCGACTGCACTTGGGTTCCGCATCTCTGCTTGCAATGCCGCGGCAGATGCCTCAATGAGAAGGCGCTTAATCTCCCGTACTGCTTGCTCGACCTGTGGAATGAATGGTAAACCTATGTTTCGCTTAGATGCATAGTCTCAACGCACTCTATATTCCTCATTGGACTCGACAAGTAAATGGAGCTTTGGTGGACCTTCTGGAGGTGGTTCTTTGCCGGATTCATAATAGATGCCTGATCAGACACGATAAATTAGCTCTGATATCGGCATCCATACCCCCTTATACCACTCACCCTTATTCGTGACAGATGCTCCGGTCATATCGATGAGCTAATGAATAATGTAAGTTTACGAGTTCGTATAGTCATGTCGACTGATACGTACTTGGACCATGGTCTCCTTGTTCGTGACCCGCCATCTCGCTTTTTGAGGGTAGTCATTGATGGGTATGATCGCATGGAAGTCCGTCGAGTCCGGATTCACCTTTCGGCCACCGCTCTCCTCATGCTGGATTTGGGATTGAAGGACAAGTTTCATGGCTTTCAACTGTGCGTTCAACTTGGCAACCACGCTAAGCGCTTGTTTCTGAGCGGGCGAATCCTTGCCAGCGCGATTGGCAGCATCCTGGGCCGTCTTGATCTGGGCTTGAATCTTCTCCTCTTCCTTCGCATGAGCAAGCCGCCGAGCAACCGCGGCGGCTCCGGCTATGCCTAGAACACCCTTGGACGAGTCTGGCGCAGGGCCGCGTCTGATCTCCACCTTGAAGTTGCCGAATGTCATGTCGTCCCCAGCAGCGGCGCCGTTCGACGCCTTTTGGGTTTCCTCAGTCTTCTCATCCTCCGGCTCACCGTATGCTTTACGTTCAGCACGGTCCTTCGCCTCTCGTTCCTTGTCAAGTCGGTCCAAGCCCTTGCCACCAAAACCGGATCCTGCTACTTGTGCTTTCCCCGATTTGACTTTCTCTAAGAAGCCTGTGCAAACATCCCCGGTCAACGACACAAACATAAAGAGCCAGGCAAACATACCGTTGGCAAGGTCCTCCAGTTCTTTGGGTGTCGCCGCATTACTGGCTTTTAAGGCACGGTATAGGTCGACCGAGTACCTCTCTTGCTCGGGGGTGATGAACGTAACACACGTTCCCTTGTTTCCGGCACGTCCTGTCCGACCGGCCCGATGGACGTAGTCCTCCATGTGATTAGGAGCATCGTAATTTATAACGAGTTTCAGCTGTTTGACATCCAGTCCACGAGCAGCAACGGATGTGGCGATCACAATAGGGACCACGCCAGACTTGAAATCGGCAATGGTGGAATCGCGATCCACTTGGTCTTTCCCTCCGTGGAGAGACATGCATAGGTATCCTTTTCGCATGAGGTCACGCAATAAATTATCGGCAGCTTCTTGTCGATCCACAAAGATGAGCGTCCTGCATTCTGGATCTTCGTTGTACATTTGTCCAAGGATTTCCAGAAGTCGATTGAACTTGGTTTCCTCAGCGCGGACTTCTACAAGCTGTTCGATTTCTGCAGCAACGACTGAGCGCCCACCGACCGTGATTTCGAGCGGCTTCTGCAGGATCTTTCGGGCGAGAGAATCCATCTGCTTTGGGAAGGTTGCAGAGAAAAGCACGGTTTGACGATCCGGTCGAATGTTGTTAACGATCTTCATCACCTGGGGTTCGAAACCCATGTCAAACATTCTATCCGCTTCGTCAAGCACGACATAGGTGACCCGCTTCAAATTCGTCACACGGCCAGAATTAGCGGTCAAAAGGTCTATCATGCGTCCCGGAGTACAGACGATGATTTCCGCACCCTTCTTAAGCTCGGCAATCTGATCTTTGATCGGGGAACCACCGTATGCACAGACGGCCTACAAAAAAACCATCGGCATGTGAAAATACAGGAGAGGGTAGACCGGCGTACCCGCAGGTTCATTACTCTCAAAAAAGGTTTGCACTCCCGGTGAATCTGCACAGCAAGTTCACGCGTAGGTGTCATAACGATGGCCAAAGGTCCTTCCATCTGCTCCAGCGGCCGTTGATCTTTGATATGTCGGAAGAGGGGTAGAAGGAATGCAATCGTTTTGCCCGAACCTGTCTTGGCAACGCCGATAACGTCTCTTCCGGACATGATCGCTGGTATAGCTTGTGCCTGAATAGCAGTAGGTGCAGTGTAATTAAGTCTTTTAATAACATCCAAGCTGTAAACAAGTGAGCCATGGTATTACTTGAAAGGAAATTAGCTGCACACCAGCTCGCAGGTAGGCCGAAGTGGCTCCATTTAGTTACAGGCCGAGGGCAGTCGACACCGCGAATCTTGATACCATCCAACTCCAGTCGTAGGAGATCAGCTTCTTCGTCTGTCATGGCGGCGATGTCTGGTGGAGGGACATAAAATTCCTTCCTGAAAGGTTCATACTTGACTCGAGAGTGGTCGACAGCGGCAATGTCCTTCTTCTTTGCCTTCTTGGCAGCCAACGCAAGAATGTCCTCCGGGTTCAGTTCGGTGGCGTCAAGCTCGTCCTCGACAACTGGCTCTACAACCTCTTCACCACCCTCATCGGCCATGCGCTCGTCAAGCCGAACGCGAGAGGAACCATTGCCATTCATCTTCAACATGTCTTCCTCGTTGACTTTCTGCACCTCCTCTTTTACACCACTCATGAAAGCATCGAGAGGGTCTATTTCCTCCTCCTCTTCCATAGTATCCGCAGCCTTATTCTTCAGTGCCTGGTCCATACGATTCGCTTCCTCGTCGTCATCGTCTACTTCAAGGTCACCGACGCTGGCTTCGCCATCAGCCATGGTCATGTCAACAGCAGGCATGTCACCGAGAGTTTCTAGCTTGCGTTTGGTCTCCACAGAATCATCCATCACTGCCGCAGCGGTCTTCGACGCTCTCAGAACTTCGGGCTTCAATGGAAGGCCCTTCAGACCAAGGCCAGTCAATGCTGCACGATTTAGTGATGTCCCAGGTTTCGCGGGAGTTGGTGCCGGAGGTGCTGTAGGGCAAGATCAAGTGGTGTGAAATCTCGTTAAAAAAAGACGATAGTGATGAGGACTAACCTGGGGCAGACTTTCCAGCAAGTGCCATTGCCTTTGCTTTTGCTTCGTCAAGTGCCTTCTTTGCCTCCCGCTCCTTTTTCCAAGCCTCGAGTTTTGCCCGCTTAGCCTTCAATTTCTCGTCCTCGGGAGCTGGAGGGGGTGTAGCCTCGGCAGTGGACTTGGTTGTGACCGGCGAAAGAGGTCGACGATCACGATCCCTACGGTCGGGTGAACGAGAGGAACGTCTATCGTCACGGCGTTCATCTCTTCTATCTCCTCGATGGCCGTCCCTCCGACGGTCGTCACGGTAGCGATCATCACGGTAGCGGTCTCTATCTCTGTCCCTCGCCCTGTCCCTGTCCCTGTCCCTTTCTCTGTCCCGGTCCCGGTCCCTTTCCCTTTCTCTGTTACGGTCTCTGTCCCTCTCGTCGTCGTATCGCCTGCTGGGTCTTTGGGTATTCCGCCTAGTCGGCGAAGGGGACCGAGGTGAACGGTGAGAAGGTCTTACCCTTTTGTTTGCGCTATCTGGAGAATATGATCTCTCTCTGCGTGCCATGGATGGATGAGAAAAGGGTACAATGCGGACAATGTAGTGGCACTGAAAAAGGTGTTATTTGGCTTTGTTAGGATCCCAAGCCGTTGACTAAGCCATCTTATTACGTAAATACAAAGTTGCGTTCACGCATCCGATTGCTGCCAATGATGGCGAACGACATCCTCGATCCAGCTGCACTCACATCGCAGCTTGTATCACTCCTTCCACCCTCCAACAAGCGTTTGTCTTCTACCCATGACGGCCTGGCAGCTCTCGTACATGCAATATTCATCACGCTTGGGTTCCGCTTGATTGCAGTCGACGACACATCCCCCGCGAGGATCTTCCAAAATGGTGTCTTACCTGAGGAATGGAACACGAGGGGAAATACAGACCACGCTTTCAGGTATAAACATGAGCAGAGCAGCCTCGAGTTCCTCGTGAAGGTCGTCAGACTCGGCCAGCGGTCCCTAGTTAACGCCATCGCGCTCGAGGTACGCTTGCCATCCTCCGTGTATAGTTCTGTCTGACATTGATTCAGAGTGATAAATCCGCGTCGTTGGACATATGTACCAATGATTTCACGTCTCCCTCGTTCTATCCCTATGACGCCTCCAGACCGGACGCACAGCCCCTTGTCCACGGCTTCATATCCTCGAATCGCGTCGCCGACTTTGTTTCACAGATGAAACTCAAAATCATACAGAAACTTGTACCAGGTCTTAGGAAGGAAGGATATACAGAAGCGACAGACGAGGCTTCTTCTACACGTGCAGCGCCAGCCAATCCCCCGCCAGTTGCAGGTCCTGCTCGCCCAAGACCCGTAACACCTCCTTTCCCCGAGGACGTCCCCCCTTATTTCCCTCCCAACGTACGTCCATACAATCCATTGGAGATCGGAAGGAGAGATCTCGACCCTTTTGGAGCCAATACATTTTCGCCTCCCTCCCTGTTCCCACCTCACGGAGGAGACGGGATGTTCGTTGGTCCCGATCATCCAATATTTGGTTACAGGACACGCAGACAAGACAACCATCGGGGACTGTGGGGTGGTGATGGGTACCTGCCCCCCCTAGGGGCACCTCCTGGTGCCCGTTTCGACCCCGTGGGACCGGACCCTAATCACCCATTGAGGCCTACATTTGGCGGTAGGCCGCGCGGCGGAGGGCCAATTGGAGGGTTCAACACGCAAGACCCCGATAATGACGAGTTTATGCCACCTGGAGCGGTGCATGTCTTTGATCATCTCTCCGGCCCATTGCTAACTTGGCTTTTTCAGGGGGATATGTACATGTAAGGTGTGACGAGGATGAAACGGGAAGACGTATGACTTCGAGATGAACTGTGCTTTCGTTCCCGTGTGTTTTGTACTATTAGTCGAGTATGTAGTTTGTGCAACGAATCCTAACGGATTCAGACCGCGTCCGAAATTGGCAAGCTGCACGGTGTTAGTACTATAAAGGGCCAATCATCGGTCCTATTAGTTACAGTCTACGCCCGGATATTCCGCACACCACCCTCCCCTACACAACAATATGGGTCCTATGAGAGCCAGCAGCCCCCAATCCCCCACATCCCCCACTCGTATCAAAAAAACCTCTGTTCCACTTGGCTTCCGGGCAACTCCGAAGCCAAAGCCAAAGCCTATCGTAGATATGTCTCTGCGGGAACTGCACGACCAACACGATCGCAACGAAAGACTCCTCTCTTCACCGTACGTCTTTTCATGCGCTTGTAAAACCCACCTCATGTCGCGCACCGCCCCAATATGCCCCCCGGACTGACTTGGACACGTTTCCATCACCTCTGCGCAGGATCGCCTCTACCTCTGCCCTTGTGCAACGGCTCTCCACCGAGCAAACAACCATAGAAGCCCGCCTTTTAGAGCTCGAAGGCATCGAAGAAATTCGAAACGGTCTCAAGAATACAAGCATCAACTCAGACGAGGTCATGTCCGTCGACGTCCCACCCGAGCCTCGCGTCATCGATGCTAAACGACGGGCATTGTCCCGATATGTGGGTCTTTGCATCTGCGCGGCTGCCTCGATGACTCACGTTCACTTGTGCCAGGCCCCATTGGCACCCAATAATACGAACTATCAGGTCGGGTCTCTCAGCCTGCAAGAAGCAGTGGAACTGGAACAACGTGCACATGCCATTGACTTGGAGAGGCAGCAACGCGCGGATGACAGGAAGAGACGCATCGGGTTGCCGGTCAAGGGTGAAATATTATCCAGGCAAGAAATTGATGCTCGTATATGGGCCTTCATGTCTGTATCGTTTGCGTTCGATCCCCACAGTTCGATCTAATATGACTTACACAGGAACTATAAGCCAACTGACTCCGACCTTGAAGACATGGACGAGGATGACTCCGACGAAGATGACCCTTCGACCTGGTTTGAGGACGATCAAGATGACGGGATCAAGGGCCAAGATATTGTCACTCCGGACGTGGAGGACTTGTCAAATATCATACGAGTGGACGAGAGTCGCATACGTTACAGTACCTTCTACGAACCGCGTGACGGTGACTAACTGTAGTATGTGTAGTGTTGTATCCATAGTTGTATTCCATGTTTTTGTACAAGGCAATAGTTAGTGGGAGTGCGCACGACGAGAAAATTACCAGAGCATATGAGGTGTCACCACATTGGTTGGTCGTCAGCGCGTATGAACAGGGCAACTGCGGCCGCGCTGTAACCAAGATGATAAGCATGCTGTGGGCCAATATTAGGATCGTATTTTTTAGCAGCAAGGGCGCATGTAGTCCTCACCATTGTGGAAACTACAGAAGCAACTTAGTCGGGCAACTAGGGAACCAGGTATAAACTCTTCGAGACAGATAACACCTAGGTGGCACGGATCAGAAATCAAAGGTCAAAATTTCAATTACAAAGGGCTTACATTCTACCCCAACCAAAGCACTTTCAGCTGGGAGTTCGTATACAAGGTACTTGACTGTCTGGGGAGTGGAGTGTGTCCCACCATCCAGGCAACTCCTCACATGGACCTCCTGCTCCCCTGGGTCCTCGAATGCCGCAAGGTTAGTGCCACAGACAGGACAACTGCGGGAACTAAGCAAACTACCAAATACGAGAAGTACAATGGCTTACTCTGCGAGGTCGCTCAATTGTGAGCTAGAATTTTGTCGCGTTATCTGGCCAGGCGTCATCAACCTCCCCCGGTCAACTACGATGCGTTCCACGGCAGAAGATACTCTTGTTAGGGTATTCGAATTACGTTGATCGAAGCAAGATTGGCAAACACGCTGGGACGAGGATGACGCAGTGGTTACCGGAGAAGCTGGATCTTGTACGATTTCGGATGGGTCAAGGAGGACCCTGTGGCTCGAGCATCTGTCACAGAATATATGACCACATTTTCGACAGTGCTATAGAGTCAAATTGAGCTGCATCCGTCCAATTTGGCTCGGAAGTACTTACATGCTAGCAAAATCGAACATAGCAGACAATTGTTAGGACAGAGTAGCGATGTCAGCCGAGGTTGGGACTTACTCTTCTCAAAATAAAGCTAAATCGACGTTGGCAATCGTTGCAAGCCTGAACTGCACCATCCCGCTCCCACTGTGCATGCCACATCGGAAGTGCCATCTTCTGCGGAGCTTCACGAGTGGGAACTCGGAAGTCAGGTGCTTGAGATAAGTCGGGTGTAAGGTTTCGAGCAATCACAGGCCGGGAAGACCGCTCGGTTGATCCGGACCCGAGAGAAGGTGTATGGGTCGTGAGAGGGGAATACCCTGGGTAATGAAAAACCTCATCCTCGTCGTTGTCGTCATCGTCATCGT
>JBBPMU010000011.1:40413-102632 GCA_038090475.1 Wakefieldia striispora
AGTTCCCTGCTGTATGTGTTTAACCAAACCTCGGCTTGTATTTTCCGCTCCTTATCTTCGTCACCTGTTGAATCCATGAGTGAGATCGGATGACTGCCAAGTGTGACTTACTCAAAATTCCCTGTCGTAATTCACTCGTCGCCCGTTCAAGTTTTGCGATTGCACGGCGAGTTTCAACAGGGGATCGTGCTTCATCATTGCTCTCTGGCCGATTTCCAACGAGATACCGCGCGCGTGCCACATAGTCTTGCGCCGAAGACAGCCGATTGGGACGCATTGCCCCCAATTCTTGGCCCTCTTCATCTTGTTCATCATTCTCGCCACCGCTTACGTGTGGGATCAGTGATCCATCGTACGCAAGATCGTACATCGCACCGTCAGGCTCCATAAAGGGAAGAGGAGGAAAAAGTCTGCGGCGCATAACGCGGACCCAGCGTCTGCGACGTACCCACGTGTCTGTATGCGAAGGTGTGGAAGATGAGGAATTGCTACTACTTCGACGTCCATGATTTCGCGGAGGCGATGACAGATTGGTTGTCACGATCCCTGTTCCAGAGGAAAGGCGCATAAGCTGCGGTGGAGGCTCAGGCGACCAATCTTCATCTGGAGCATTGAAACTCTGCGCATACTGCCAACCGCCGTCGGGGCCCACTCTGGGATGGGTGTCGTCAATGTGCCAATCAGATCTGCGGAGTCAACTGCTTTACGAGAATATCCAACCAAAAAACAACGCACATACAACCAAAAGTGGCTTCGTTCTGCGCCTTCTAGTATAGGAGTATCCTGCCTGGCGGCATTCGGCAATTTGTAAGGATCAGATGCCAGGGGAAGTTGTATGTTACTACGCAAAGAAGGTACGAGTTTTACCCCCGTGTCTTCATCGGGAGAAGGAAGCTTCAACTCAAAAGGTGCGGGGCGACCATGTCTTCCAAGACCGGATGGGGAAAATTTGGGTCGCCCCCCCGAAATAGCGATGGTCTTCAAACGAGTATCAAGACGTTGATTCTCATACACAACCAAAGGCACATAGGTGTGCACACGCAACGGATTGTATGTCGCAGTAGTGCCGCGCCACCGCTCCACCTCGGCTCTTTGCAAGACCTAGTGGAGTGAGTGAGACTAAGGAAGGTGAAAGTTGTGCGTCATACCTCGCAGATCCATACTTCAAATACGGACGCGGCGACGTCATATGCTGTCTCGCCCCAGTTATTTCGTACCAGCGGATCCGCAGCTTGTTTGGACAATAGATACACAACAACCGGAAGATGTCCTTTTGAAGCTGCATTCACTATGGAGAGGGTCAAGAGAATTAACGTGGACGAAGGTGAAAAACGACATACTAAGGGGAGTCCATCCTCCTTTGTTGCGAAGGTCGACACCGCATACCCCGGCTACTTGATGGGCAGCGCCGCCGCGTTCACAGAGCCATCGGACAATGTCAAGGTATCCCTAGAAAATGGTTAAGGGATGTTCTGGAAGGCGCCTGAAAATGAACCACCACCTTTGAGCAAGTATTGTGCAGTGCGGTCCATCCGTCTGCATCACGCGCATGAACCTCCGCTTTGTTTGCTAACAAGTACTGAATGATCGACATGTGTCCATTTAAAGCAGCTTTGTGCAGCGCCGTCTGTAGAAAGGTGAGAGAAGGTCAAGGGTAGGCGACAGAGGATATGCCCACCTCGCCTTCACGGTCCTCCAAGTCTGGAATGGCGCCGCAATCTTCAATGACTGGTGAGGCAGGGTTAAAGGGATTGTGCAAACTCGAGAAACAGCGTGGGCTTACGCCATTTGACGATATCGATATATCCACGACTTGCAGCAGCATGGAGTGCAGTGAAGCCAGTGCGCGAAGAAGCATCATTTGCTAGTGCGAATGCCTCAAGACCACTACCCTGGAGCGCAGTGGCAAAGAGCTTCTTGAGAAGCACGAGGTCGCCTTGAGAAGCCGCAGCAGACAAGGCCTCGAGTTGAGCAGGTGATGGATGAGGTGGAGTCCGGGCTTGAGTCGGAGATGGAAGCAAAAATTGAGATGCTTCAGACGGGACGGCAGAATCCTGAGACGGGTGAGCTTCGAAAGAGTGTTCCGGTGAATCGTCGGACACTATGAGGGAATCTTGACGCGCCGCAACGTCTACGGAAATGTCTGGATAAACGAACTGTTCATCTTCATCTTGTTCTTGGTCGTGGCCGTGGTCATGGCCTTCATTGTCACTGTCTGTTGGATATGTGAAAACCTCTTCTTCGTCACTCTGAGCTGGAGAAGCAACATCCGTTGGGGTCTGAGAAGGCTGTGTGTCTGACAATCCAGACCTGATGGGTTCGGTGAGAGAAAGGAGAAGGATGTATGCGTTGGACGTACTCTTCAATAGGTCCAAGAAAATGTTTGGTCATGGCACTCAGACGCGTCTGAATCGACCAAAGTTGGACTAAACGAGATTTACACCGTGTGAGAACCGACTTCCAGATACGGACGAGATTACTAGTAAGTACTATTCGGATGGCGAGCCAAGATCATCATACTAATACGTGGGGCCGGGTGTGATCGTATGACCACCATATGTTTAGTAGTATGGCCCGGGGGAACGTTATCTCCTCGAGCTAGCGACGGCGTTTGATTAATTTTTTATCGCATAATTGGATGGCCGTTGTATCAGCTCTTGACTAAAAATGTCGCTTTTCGTGTTCGTCCGGAATCGAAGTTTTCAAGCGCTATCACGCAGCACCGTTCGTCTGATTTCTTCGTCGAGTCCCACAAAGCCAATGTCGCTTCCCGTCCCGAACGGCGATCGCTCCAACCTCATCCCTTTCTCATCCCGTCTCCTTGACGGTCGTGCCTTGGCCCAGGATGTCTGGTCGATCTTCAAGTACGTACCTTGCTCTTCATCCTTCTTCCCTCCTCATCGTCTCTTCCTAGCGCTGTAAATCTTCCTCCGGACTGCATCAATCTCGGTCAGGGGTACATGAATTTCCCCCCTCCCTCCTGGATCATCACGGCCGCAGACAAGGCGCTCAACCAGACCTTGCCCAATCATTATTCGCATCCGAAAGGACGCATTCGTCTGCGCCAAGCCATCAAGAACTTTTACGAAGCCTCCTTCAACAGGTCTCTTGACGTCGAAACAGAGATTCTCGTCACCAGTGGCGCCAACGAAGGTACCGTCGCCCCACTCGATGCCTCCCAGATGTACTCAACTTCCGACCTTCGTCAGGGCAATACTCGGTATTTACCGCGTTCTTGGAGCAGGGCGATGAAGTTATCATGTTCGAGCCCTTCTTTGATCAATACCTTCCTTCAGTCACTTTCAACAGTGGCAAGCCCGTTTATGTCCCATTGCATCCTAACTTAAGTGACGAGAACCCGAACAGCAGCGAGTGGAAGATCGACTTTGATGAATTGCGGTGAGCCATATTCCCGCTCTTTTCAATATCTCTGACTAATCAATTAATAGTCGTTCTATCACCCCCCGTGCCAAAATGATAATTATCAATACCCCTCACAACCCGATCGGGAAGGTTTTCTCTAGACAGGAACTAGAGCAGATCGCCATCATCGCGGAAGAATTCAACTTGCTCGTGATGGCGGACGAAGTGGTGCGTGGTTCCCGTCCGATCCTGCTGCCAATCATCCGATCTTGTGACTGTAAAGTACGATTGCCTTGTCTATGACGGAAAAGAGCACTTTCGCTTTGCGAACCTTCCCGGGATGTGGGATCGGACCGTCACAGTCCTCTCAGCTGGCAGTGAGTAGAATAGAAAGAATACCCCTTTGACATGTTTGAAGCTTCACCCCACAGAGGCGTTTGCCGCTACCGGCTGGCGTGTTGGATGGCTGATCGGCCCGGAATCGATCATTAAACCCACTCTCGCTGCCTGCACACGCATCGTGTTCTGTAGCAATTCGCCATTGCAAGAAGCCGTCGCGAGCGGGCTCGAAGAAGCTCGAGAACGTAAATTCTTTGAGAAACAGGTTGCAGAATACGAGGAGAGACGTGATGTATTGCTCTCTGCCTTCGATAAGATCGGCTTGAAGTACAGCTTGCCGGAAGGCACGTACTTTGTCCTGGTGGTGAGGGTGGTCCGAAGATAGAATCCAATGCCTCGATTTGAGCTTCTTCCCTGACAGGATATTTCTACCCTTAAATTCCCCCGAGACTACCCCTTCCCGGCATCTGTGCAGGGCCGCGGGAGGGATTTCAGGTATGTTTCATGTTACAAATATATTGAGGTCTTTCTTATCTTTGTTGCAGAGCTTGCTGGTTCATAGCAATGGAGATTGGGGTTTCCTCGATTCCCGTCAGTGAGGTGAGCCGATATCCAGACTGGCTACTTGTGACCGCCAAGTTGACCACACGTTTCCAGTTTTACTGTGAAGAGCACTGCAACATCGGCGAGAGTTATGCTCGTTTCTCCTTCTGCAAGGATGTAGACACCCTCAGGGAAGCTGGAGAACGACTTCAGGCCTTGAAGAAGTACATCGTCTAGACCAATAGATTGCTCATGGTTACCAATAGAGTTGTTCTGTGCACCCTACTTGTAAATTGGTTCGGTTCAATTATTAAACGTCCTCACTTAAATAAGTGTACCCCAATTGGTTACGCACTCCTGTTTTGTGACCGGACCGGAACTTCATCTGCGTCAGCGGGACTTTGCTCGGGACGATCATAGCACATGTCAATGGACTTTTTGAAGATCAAGACATAGCTTAGTCACAAATGCACTAACATGTACATGGTACGTACAATGCACGCCCTCTCTCCATCTAGTCATGCTCGGACCCATCAACTATGCGGGACAGCGCCTCACCTACAGGAGTATCGGGGTGAAGACCGTAGTATGTCGGGTTCTTCATCATCCGCCGGGCAATGAACGTAGAGGACAACACATCCACCCCATCCTGCCTGTTCCGTATCACTCCCTCTCTCCTTCTTTCCTCGTACCACTTCCTCAAAGCCTCCGTCTCCAACAACTGCGACTCCAGCGGTAACCCATCCTCATTGAGGAACTTGTTCAACATCTCCACGGCTTCCGCCGGACAGAACAACACGAAGTGTCCCGCCCCGTTCTGTCGGACGGCGCGACTTTGCATCTGAACGATATCCACGATTGGGTAGTCTCTCAGTCGCCGCTCGGATGTGCTAGGGTCTTGTTGTATGTATTGGATGCCCATGGTCACGACTATCTCCGCACGCACAGGAAGGCTCCAGCAAGCCTCGCGAGGGACTATCAAGAGTTTGATGATCCCTTCCGCAAAGAGCTCGAGAACGAGATTGCGATCCGATCTTGAGATGCCGTGATGAAACACTCCGACGCCTCTTGAGACGGAGTTGAACAGCGTCCGATCTTGAATCCTGGCAAGGTAGTCCTCAAGATAGATCGGGGAGACGGATTCCGGGAGGAACCCTCCCTCGGACAATGAAGCGAGTGCGCATTGCGTGATCAAATCTTGTGCAACGGTTTGGCAATGTGCGCGAGAAGGAACGAACACGATACCCGAATCACCCGTACGGATGCCCTGAATAGCTGTATAAACAGGTTTCGCAAGTGCTTTGAAAAGCGCACCGGTGTGCGAGATCGTGTACGGCTGTATGGAGCACGCCAGTGGCTGTTCGCGATCCCTGGGGAGGAAGCTATGTAACCCCATTGGTTCGACATGTAACCACGATGCAAGATCCGTGGGATCAATAAGGGACCTGGCGAGACCGATGCTGCGGGTTGGAAAATGCTGCGTCGCGTGCTTGATAAGGGTAATCCCAAGTTCGTAGGACGCGTCCATTTGGTCGAGGTGTTCATACAGTATGATTTCAGGACGACTTTGAATCGGGGTTGGATCCCTAAGATCGAGGCTTTCTAGAAGGTCCGTAGTAGTAATCACCCTTATTAGTTTACTGCTGGGCGGAAAAAATAAGTTGGTGCCAGTCGAGCGCTCCAGTCCGACGCCTATACCACTCGTTACAAAGTGCAGTTCAGACATTGTTTTTGACGCCGCATTGCCATTGGGAACGACGACAAGGGCCCAGGAAGGTGAGGTTGACTCAAGTAATGTTTTCCTATAAGTTGGTTACGTGTTGTTGGCCAAAAAAGCGAGATACTTCGTACCAGATGACTATGTGCGCCAGAAATGACTTTCCGGAACTTGCGGGAGCGGCAACCAGGACATTTAACTTTGTGTTCACTAGGCTCCAGAACACCTGTGTCTGGATGGCGTTGAATTCACGGAACCGAGAGAGTAGCCTTGCGCGGAGAGCGGGAACGTTTATCGAGAAAAGAGGAAGAAAGCCAACGTCCATTCGTTGTGTATGGGAATAGCAAGCGGTAGGCATGGATATGCTGTCAAGTGGGATAGGTAGTTCATCATCTGCCCCCAACCACTTGTCGGAGACGAGTCGAATGGTAATTGATGGCGGTAGTGTACCCACAGTCATTGAAATCGTGAATTCCACGTCCAGTTTACCCGTTGATTCTCGAATAGTAATCTGTGCCAGCTGGAGTATTGTTGTCCCTTTATCGTCTTCAATCCATAGCCAAAATGGCTCCGTCGACCCATGCACTTTGGCGTTCCAATCGAAGGCACGAGTTACCGTGACGATAATCTTCAGGATGTCAGGACCAAGCGGACGCAGGGAATAAGCTAGCTCGAACGAAGGGAACTGTTTAGCTGCGGCGAGCAATGCTCGGCCGTGATATTCATTCAGCCGGACAAGATTCCCTAACTCGGCGGTCGTCATTGTGGCAAGCTCTGCAGGATAGTACTCCGCGCGTGACTCTTCTAGGCCAATGAAGATCTCCGCCTTCAAGTTGAACTGTCTTAACGGTTCTTCATAAGGCCACATACGTTTTTCGATGGCTTTGCTCATTCCCATGAGAGTAACCGCTGCATTGGCCAACTTTCGGCTCATGGCAATTTCTAGCAGAGCTCGCACAATACGACCACCATTCTGAGCCACGTACGCTGTATCTGACACCAACGCGAAGTCTTGAACCGGGAGCTTGGAGATAAAACTCTGTAAAAGGATATTGACTTTCCCGTGACTAGTATTAACGCCCCCCTGTATCGTCGTTGAACACACGAATATCTGACGACTGAACGTATCTGCTTACCCGAACATCGCAAGGAATAAAGTTCAACAGGCTTTCTAATTCTTTAGCCTCTGACTCTCTGAGTTGGATCTGATCAAACTAGAAAAGGATTGTCACTAGCATGATCTGTACGTCTCTAAACAAGTGGCATACCTCTGTGCTCTTGCTGAGCATATCCAAGACATCTGCCTCGGTCATTTGCGGCCTAAATAGGTTCCTATAGAGCTCGATCGACTGATAACGAATGTAATACTTTGCGGCTATCCTGCCGACATCCTTGGTAGTGAACGTTTTGTCATCAAAGTCAAAGTCAATCATGGACAGATCGGCCAGTTTGCGTGCTGCGTGCATAACCAGTTCTGTGCGCCGCTGAAGAAGACCAGCGTCGTCGGTCAACGCTTCCCGCGAGATTCCTTCCCTAATGTGAGCCATGATATTTGAGTCTGAGAATTACGCTTACCGTATTGCATGGGATTCTTACGCATCCTGACGAAAAGATATGTGTATCCAAGCCACCGGACACCTTCCGTGACACTCGCTACAGTACCGAGTGCGATCTCTGCGTTTAGTGCATCCACCATACCTGTTTGAAATCTGCAAAGTTGAGCATCCGAGTTGAAAATCATGAAAGGAACCTCGACTTACTGTGATTCGATCGAATTCTATGCTATGTGATTAGGTATACTCATTCCCTACTGTCGCGAGAAATCTACTCACTTGCGAAGCAACAGCATCAAGGTAGTGTGTAAGTTTGTCCTCTGTCGTACAGATATACCCTTCACCACTACTCTCCAACCCGGGGCGTCCAGCACGACCGAACACCTGCAAGACATCCAGAACAGGAAGATCCACGAATGAACCTTTCCCGCTGTCATAGAGCTGTGTGCCCTTGATGACAACTAAGGCACTTTGTGGGTGTCATCGAGTAATTCTAATCAATACACACCTGCGTGTGCCGGCAGGTTGACTCCCCATGCCAAAGTGGCGGTACAACACAGGACCTTGTATAGTATCAACCAATGTTGGCACAATCACCTATTCCCCGTACCTTGATTGCCCTCTCTCGAAACATCCTTTCCATTAAGTTACGGTCGGACCGCAACATCCCAGCGTGGTGAATACCAAAGCCGTTATCAAAAAGCTGCTTCATCTCCTTGTTGTTTGACTCGCCAATGTTCCTGCGAAAAATGCCCCATCGTGGATGATCTTGACAGCTGTAATCATCCAGTGAATCATCTATAGTAGCAGCTTCTTTGAGAGAGAGCGCTGCGTTGACAGTTTCTTTTCGTGCATGGACAAACACCATGACCTGATGACCTTCACGAACCAAGTCAGACACCTTTTCAAACGTGACACGGTCAAGGTTCTTTTTCGATTGCGGACTCCCTGCTTTGCCTCTAATGCCAATGAAGTGTTGCTCTAACGGAACCGGTCGAAAGGATGAGTCAAAATAAAACAAACCAGTGTGTCGAGAGACGCTATATCAATCCAAGTCAAATGGCAACACCCTTGATTGGATCAGATACCAACCTCAGGAAGTCAGCGACGTCAATGTAATTTGGAAGAGTGGCACTCAAACCCACAATCCGGATGATAGATTGGCTAGATTCTACCTATTCGAGCTTCAGCTTTGTCGCGTGATTCACCACCCTGTCGCTCACCTGGCGCAAAGTTCGAGCAACAATGGTCTCGATCACAGCACCTCGTTCTTCGTTGAGAAGGTGGACTTCGTCTATGATGAGAAGTTTCAGTTTCTGCAATGCTTCCCTTAATTCTGTTGCCTCCTTGAGGCGAATATTTCAAAGAGATACATACGGATGCGAGTTCACCCTCGCCTGTTGGTTTCCGAGTAACCACATCCCATTTTTCGGGAGTGGTAACGATGATCTGAGTCTCTGCGATCTCAGCCTTTGTGAGCTGCATGTCACCTATACAAGTCCATAAATGATTGGGGTCCAGAGAATTGCGAAGACGGACCCGTCAATTCTCTGACTGCTATAGACAACCATCTTAAACGTTTCCCGAGTTTTTGGACAATCTCTGAAGCCAATGCCTTCATCGGAGCGCTTCACTCTGAACTTGAGTGCATGTAGTATGGACGAATCACTCGTGCTCACACGTATATAATCTTGAAACGGTCGCGATTGATAGACGCCCGCAGAGGTGCTCCCGGAGCAACAGCCGATCTATGCTGGTCCAATACGTGCAGAATGGTCAACATAGCGACATCCGTTTTACCCTAGTCACGCGAGTGAGAATGTTGTTTTCCAAGGTATATACACAACTGGTAGAGCACTCACAGCACCAGTTGGAGCTATACAACTGTATAGCATCAAGCACTCGGATGATTAGACTTCAAACACTCACCACAAACGAGCATGTTTTCGTTGGAACGGTACGCAGTGGGGTAGACAATGGATTGTATTCTGTTCAGGTTTTTGTACCCCTGCGAGTTTGGATTTGAGCAAGCGTTTGTTTCGACGCACCAGTCGCTTACCGGAAAGGAATCGCGAGCTAATTCATCGAGTTCAGAGACAGGTATAAGACGTTCGGACTCTCGCGGCGGGACCGTCTTGGCGGGAGGTACGACAACTTCTTCATAATCCTGGAGAAAACATCAGTGTTACGAGAAGTGAAATACCACGGGTCGACCTCATAATCCTGCCTTCGGGTCCCTATCGGTAGCATGTACTTGCTTCCGTAGTGTGAAAGAACATTTCC
This sequence comes from Wakefieldia striispora, assembly GCA_038090475.1. Classification (NCBI taxonomy): domain Eukaryota; kingdom Fungi; phylum Basidiomycota; class Agaricomycetes; order Agaricales; family Hymenogastraceae; genus Wakefieldia; species Wakefieldia striispora. Next base: position 50,212 of record JBBPMU010000011.1, read on the forward strand.
ACCACCAACATTAGACCAGGAAGTATAGACATGGGGTAGCACTTCGGGCGTTTCTTGCTAATGGACGTGAGCATTAGCCAAAACTTGATGGGGAATGAAGCTTACTACTGTGTGTGTGAATAGGGGGCGGGCGGCGTTTAATTTCAAGGTCTCATCGATGCGGTGTCGGGCGTTCTCCGGCGCAAGGCTAACCGGGACCTCCTCTGACAAAGTCTACTGAGTGATGCAACACGTCTAAAACGATATGCTTACTCGGCGACTGAGAGAGGCTGTCATTCGCCTCAATCTTTTTTCTGGAGTCCAAGTAAAGAGAGAGCTGTAGAACTCAGGACGCGCGAGTAAAGTGACACGGAAACAAGTGCACGCACCTCTCTTCCGGCCGAACGCCGCGACCCTAGTAGGTCCATGACCAATTCGATTTGATCAAAACCAACGAGCTCGGCTACTTCAGCCGAAATCGCATCCTCCGTGCGCGAGCTGGAGAGCAGCCCCACCAGAGCTTGTAATGCATGCTGAGAATCGGGTTTACTGGTTCACCTGGCGATTCAGCCAAACGGGATGCTGTCCTTGAAGAAGATATACCTGAGTATTCTTTGATAGACGGTCTTGATAACAGGCGATTCGTCTTCTCGGGCGAAGAGATCCAGAACGGTGGACCATGATTCATCCGAGTCCGTGGGTTCGTCTTCATAGACATGGGACCGACCATCTACACGCTCGAGCGTTCAACATCTGCGCGTCCGAGTCAAAGTAGAACACCTGTATACCATCGTGATCAAATGCCTTGGGACTGCCAGTAGTGAGTCTCCTTAGGATCAGTAGATCATCAAAGAACTCCAAGTTTGCGCACCTAGTCCACTCGACAAGTGCTTGCATGTTCAAATCCGAACCCGTGCCCCGAGAGGTAGTCAAGGAGTCAAGATGTTTTCCAAAGTCAGTCATAATTATGAATCGTTGTACGTCTAACACCGAGCACTTTTATCGGAGCCGTGGCAAGATGCAGTTGTCACACGCTAGTTATATAAACATTGCACACACACCCGAAGCTACTCAGGCTGGACCAACTACATACTTAGTGATTCAATCGTACCATCCTACACGGCAACCAAGAAAATCAGTCAACGGATACGATTCGAAACCCATCACCTAGGAGACATAAGTCAGACAATCCCGCCGGCGAACCAGCGCCCAAATTCACATTCTGAAAATGATCTCCTCTGATAGCTCGGCACCGAGAGCACGAACACAACCCACGATTTCTTGGCGGGTATAATCGACTTTCCACCCCCGGGACATCTGCAATGACACGGCAATCAATTAAAAAGGTAAGAGAAACGACCACCCTCACAGTTGCTAGGATCAAGGAAATAGTGTTCCCTTGAATGGAACGTATTGTTCTGGCATTGCCTGCCAATTCTTCATCCCCCTCAACAACAACAACTGTGATTGTTCAGTGCATACACTTTGATGGATCAAAATCCTCACCTTCTCCAGGATCATCCGTGCCGGCTAGGGAATGATCGGGCTGAGAGAAAACGGCATACCGATATTTATCCAAGAGCTCCACGCAATTCTCAAGAGGATACCACGTAAAGTCCTCCTGACCACAAGTTCATCAAAAAGTCACCGGTCCCACATCCTATGGTACGCCTACCGGATCAGCAAGGAAAGAGGGATTGTATTCTCCTTTGTATCTCATTTTTGGGCACGAATGAATGTAGAACCCTGTCGTGGTTGCGTCAAATGAGGAGAGGGAATCGGGCAAACAAACATACCCATGTACAGCGCATTCAGCGAGGAAAATCCAGCGTCGTGTATTTCTCGCGCGAGAGACACCTCTCGAAGCGCACTAAGCTACCACATACAAATTAGCCTCTCAGTTCCCTAGATCGACACCATGACTACATACCTTTCCCATAGAATACTTCTCCCACTTTGCATTGTACATGAAATACACGCTAGAAACACAACCGGGCAGAATATCCAGCACTCCTACCGCAATCAGTTCACCGTCCAATCTGTACATTTGATGATAGGATCCAAAGTGCGAGGGTAGGTGCTGGGGCGGCGGCGTTGGGTAGAGGATGGGTTCTGACTTCATTCGTGAAGTCAAGAAGTTCGAGAGGATTGGAATAAGCTATAAACTCACTATTAGAGGTGATTGCACCAAGAACCGCCTAAACGATCGTGGTGTATTATCGTCGTCATGATGAATCTCTGTCTGGTATGCGACAAACAGCGCATACTTTTCATCGGTGTACGATGATCGCTCGAGCGTCACCTACAGCGGTCATTTCACGAGAAAGTATATTCGGTAAAGCATTGCCTACTCGAAAGTCATGTCGTGGCACCTCTCCAGCAGGGAAGAATTCCCGTTCAGAGCTATGAATGGAAGATACCAGACAGAAAGTAGCTGTGTGGGAGCCCTTTCGTTTTGACTGACCAGGAGCTGCGCCAATATCTGCACCATCCCGCACGAAGCGGTTCCACCTTGCGAAATGCAAGATCTTAGGATACTCTCCGGACCAGACCGGTTCTCTTTCTCACCTATTCATGAGCTTTCGATGACTACGCGATGGTTTGAAAGCGAGAGCATCAAGCCTGTCAAAGAGTCCCGTGAGTATACTTGAGAAAGAGCGGATACAAGAGTCCCGCAAACTTGATCGTATACTGGGGGCAGCAAGAGCGACGCAGGTCGGGGACATAGCAATACGAGCCAGATCTCCTCCATCCGCGATCGATCATCTTCTGGTATACCTTTTCACGAGTTAACCGTCAGAATACGAACATTGGAAACTAGAGGCTCTTACACCGCAAGATAGCTGAGAGGCTATGAGACCGGCCTTCTTGACGCTTGTCTCTGCCAAACTCCTCTGACCATGTGGTTCACAATAACCGCAAGGAGAGCTTCCTGAACCCAGAGGAGTCCCAATCGATATCGAAGGCATTAGACTAAGCGTGACGTCGAGCCCAACGTGAACATCAAACGGGCTTATGTTATCAAGTGCTATCATAGTAGTACTACCTAGAACTAGTAAATATATCAATAATGGCCTTATACTGTACTACCCCCAACCATCCCACCGTCCATACTTCCGATACTCTTGCAAAACTAGCTCGCGATTTCCCTTTCTATCCCTTTCCCGCTCCTTTCCTTTGCCCTTCTCTGGAAGAGATGTGACGGAGGAGACGCTAGGGGTCGGTTGACGGGGCTCTGATGGCGGCTTAATGGGAGACATAGTCGCAGTCGGCGAAGCTCGAGATCCCTTGGGGGGTAATGCAAGTCGGTACCATCCACCACTGTAAGTTAAAACGACGAGTTGAAACTCAGGTGATGCGCCGGCAAGTTCAGAAGCAACCGTAATCCAGCCAACGACACACTTCTCATCAGCAGCGATGTCAGTCTGTGACGAGCGGGCAGACGTCGAGGAAAGCGAAATGTGAGCAGCCTGTGTAGGTATTCGATACTGTGCATATGACCATTCCGAGTCAAAGTATTTAGGTAATGGCAAGAAGGGTGTGAGTGGCGACAAGGTCGATTGCCGGTTTCTGTGGCAAGAGTAAGCGGTCAGATGTCTGATAATACGGTCACTTACGAAGATCCAGACGGGACAAGCGAGAAAATGTGAACGGTTCCCTTGTCACTCCATACACCTACTTCCTTTTCATCGGGCCGGAAAGCGACTCCGTAGATTTCAGCCGTGTCTGCCCCTCTACGAAACTCTCGGATGAGCTTTCCGGAAGCTGTATCCCATATGCGGACAAGAGTTCCCCTTGATGATGTGGTGGCTAGAAGTCGACCTGATGGAGGCGATGATAGCGTCGTCAGCGCGGACTCGTGGGCCGCGATCATCGATACCGGGTGTTTCAGTGGCGGCGGCGGCGGCCTGGATGGAGGGACCGACGGCGGAGGTCCGAGAGGAGTAGGAGGAACGCACGGTGGTAGATGCACGAGCTGCACATGCCCCATTTGCCTCCCTGGGATCGCGAGTAACGTGGCATAGGCTGCGGTGGCCATGATAAGGATCCCTTAAGGCAATGTAAGCCTCGTATCGCGAGCATTACGGAGGAAAGAAGCCCACCTCGTGGATTGTCACAGGTATCATATTCTGACCTTCTGACGATAGTATCATGGACCTCGAAGACGACGACTCTCCGCCGCAATGCCACAGCCAGCCAGCCCCTTCTACAAGTGATTCCGCGCACTCGCTCCCTGAACTCTAGCTCTGCGGCCTCAACCCCAGCGACATCGTCCCATAGAATTACCTTGTTTGGCGGATACAGTGGGCTACGGCCACCACCAAGGAGGAAAAGCAGCGAGGAAGCGTGACATGGCACAACGGCAGCCAATGTACCACCAGTGAACTCTGCAGACAGACGTCAAAGATCGACAAAGATGTGCCAAAAGTCGACACACGTGCCTCTCTTGCGAAGCAACCTCAGCGGCCAAGCTTGATAAACGGCGAAACCAGCCGGTGTTGAAGCAGTGAAAATCTGACAATCCGCGTCGAACTGGGCATTGAAAATGTGAACAGGGGCTGTCGGGGTGATGGAATGTCGAGCGAGGTTCATGGGGTGAGGGTTGAAGGGAAGCGTACTACCGCGGAGCCATACTAATGCGTGTCAGCCACAGTTCGGACTCGGAGGGAGTCACTCCAAACGGGGATCTCTACGTGCAGCACTTTTCGAGGTAATAATACACACAAGACCAGAGAAATGCGGGTAACACGATAGCGAGGACCAAAGTTAGGAGCATAGATATACGAAACTCGGATCGTGTATAAATATTCAACCTATTCCTCGGCACCGTCGCTTAACCTCGAGCAGAATGTGTGACTGCCGCGGACACATATGGTGTCGAGTGATAGGAGTGATGGGCATAAGCAGAGGCATGCGAGGTCACACGAGGCACACTCTCGTTGGTGTCATCCCAAGCCTTTGGTGGCCGCAACCCGACGCCAGCAAGCTGCTGACGAGCAGCTTTGAACTCGAGTTCTTCCGCCTGATTTTGGGCAACCAAGGCGGCTTTTGCTTCTGCCTGTCTTTGAAGCTCAGCGTCGGATTCATCGGACAGGTAATCTGTGAATGCACCGTCTGAGATGACGGTGGCATCAGACATGGAACCACGAGAACTGCCACTGTCGCTGCTGCTCTCGGAAGAGCTGCTGATATCAAGAGCAGCCATAGCTGTCTCCAATGTTGACCTTTTGGAAGAGAGGGTTCGGCCGAAGGGAGTCTCCTGAGAAGATGTTACGTAGGGGTCTACGAGAGACGCCTGAAGTGGGGGAGAACATTGATTCTGGGTGGGGGAATCGCCGGAAGGTCTCGATGGGGAATAGGAAGGGGCAACGGCGGAGAGAGAGGGCCGAACCGAACCGTTGCGACGAGGGAGAGAGCCATCCTGGTCGGCATGTCTGCGTGCAGAGGGTGTACGTCTTTCTTTGGTACCTTCTGTGAATGTCTGGCGACGGGAGAGGATGTGCTGGTCGGAGATGGGGGCAGAGGAACGGGGGGTAGCGCAGGCTAGAGTTGAGCTCTGAGGACCGGGACTGCCACCGGAGCGACCACGGGAGGGAATCGGGACAGGCTGTGTCTTTGAGGAGGTGGAAGGCCTATTTGAAGGGCTGTTGGTGCTGTTACGACGATCCAAGAGGGGCTGGGATGACTGGTGTTGGGGTTGTGTGCGGGTGGAGGAGATGGTTGGGGAGAGGGGGTTGCCTCTTGCGAGGATGGCGTCGAGGACGGACTTTATCTCCGGAGGCATGGGTATGTTGTGCACGATGCTGACGGTGGGCCAATCGGCGGGTTGTATGAGACGCTGCTCGGATTGGGTGGGTGGACGGCAGCAACCGGGCCAGCCATTATTATTGTAGACGGTGAGTTTCGGGTTGGATCTTGCCCACTGTGAGGGGATTTGAGTGAGGACGGAAGGGATCGGAGGAGAGGATGGGAGTAGACCTTGCAGTAACCACAGCCATTGAAGGACTTGACTGTAGAGACGTGTGGGGAAGAGAAGAAGGCGGGGAAAGAGAGACGCACCCTCTGCGTTCTTGAGGTGAACGACATCAATGCGGGGATGGTTGGCTCTGTTGTAGCAGACGTCGCGGAGGTGCGGACAACTGGCAAAAATGAGCAAACGACCGCTAGCAGATGCTAAGACATCGTTACCGAGCAGCGCTAGGCTTGAAGACCTTGCACATCGGACAGGGCACAGCAGCGATGTCGGCGGGGGCGTTGTACAGGTAGCACATATTAATGGGGGCGGAGGAGGAGGAACGTAGACAACAAGCAGTGTAACATTCTTATACCATAACTAAAAAAAGGTCCTCTCCTCCTCCCCCTCCTCCTCACCATCATCGACAATGGGAAAGTCCCAGTCAAAACTCACCCCAGACCAGCTCGCAGATCTACAGAAGAACACCTACTGTAAGTCCATACAACACCCTACCATCCCTGCTCATATCTTAGTCCAGTCGACAAGCGGGAACTACAGCAATGGTGCTGTGTTCGCATCCCATGTCTCCATCTCTCTGACCCCATACAGGTACAAGGGTTTCCTCAAGGACTGTCCGTCCGGCCAGCTCGACAAATCCGAGTTTCGTCGCATATACAAGCAGTTCTTCCCGTTCGGCGACCCGGGCGAGTTCGCGGACTATGTCTTCAACGTCTTCGATGAGAACAAGAACGGCACGATCGACTTTAAAGAGTTTATCTGCGCTCTCAGTGTAACAAGTCGTGGTCGTCTAGACGAGAAGCTCAAGTGTATGTCCTTTCCGTCCACATCGTTCCCGATCTCACTTCCCCACACAGGGGCATTCCAGCTCTATGATATAGATAAAGATGGCTTCATCACCTACGATGAGATGCTCCAGATCGTCGCCGCCATCTACAAGATGACCGGTCAGATGGTCAAGCCCCCCGCTGACGAAGATACACCCGAAAAGGTCTTCCCCCTCCCTTTTCCCTCCCCCGGCTGACCCTGTCTTCCCAGCGGGTGCACAAGATCTTCACAAATATGGATCGGGACAAGGACGCCAAGCTCACATATGACGAGTTCGTAGAGGGCAGTAAGCAAGACCCAACTATAGTTCAGGTAAGTCTCACCCGCTCGCATGGTTCTTCCCCTGACCCCATCCATGTGATCCATCCCAAACTAGGCTCTATCCCTCTATGATGGCCTAGTATAGGATCACGCGCGACTTTTCCTCCTGTCATACCTTATCTCATAAACGCTCGCGAAGCAGTCTCACGTACTGCTATCCCCCTTTAATCTGCACTCGCGGCGAAGTAGATTTTAGGACTGGATTTGCGCCTGACGACCTTGGGTATAGTCTTCCCGGATGTGTACACCTTCGATCCTGTAACGCTCTGTAATGGTATTTTGTTGCTCCTAGACGCTACTTTTAATGTACTGCATTACTCTCAACTCGGAGTCAGCCTTCCATACTTGCCAAGGATCTTGGTTTCTATATCTTCTCCCCCCCAGGCGTAAAGTCCTTCCGCAAACTCTAGATTGTCCCGTTCCGCTTTGAACAATTTGGCGTAGTCTTGCGGCTGCCCCGCCTGTGACGTCCCCATCGCCGCAAATGGCGACATTGTCATGTCACGCGTAGAATCAGCGGCTAACCAAACGGAGTTCCACATGTCACCATCAGAACATCAGAACCTGGAACCACGACTGAATGGACGCACAGTTATCCCCTCCAAGGAGTAGACGATATAGCCCATTCAGGCCGAAAAAGTTGAGGAAGTACCATGATAGCGAGGAGACCCACCGAACATCCATATCGGGCGTTTCGATACCACGTTGAAGCATCGACTTGAAACCGAGCGTCAAAGGAAAGGGTAATTTAACTGTAGCAGGTTTAAGCGACACACAGTATCAGATCAACTGGTGACGCACTCAGGACAAACCCCTGGAAGAAAAAGTTGATCCAACCCATGATGACCATTTGCGGTACCATCATCACCATCTGTGTCTTCATCCCGGCCATCATCCCATCCATGGCAGCTGGGTCCGAGAAAGGATTTGATGCCGACAAAGGTGAGTCGCCCTTGGGCGGACCGTCTTTGAGATATGTGCCAGCCTTGAATGCTTCGGAGAGGTTCTGAGATATCGCCTTGTAGTATAGGGGGGGTATAGGCGACCTTGCAGATGTGGCACGGAGTATTTGGGATCTTGCGAGAGCCCGTCTGAATGCACGCAACGTTTGGGTCAGACGACGCCGTGAAGACGTGACAAAAGGACACACTGTTCACGAAGCACCGCACGAGACGCCTTCTTTGGCGTTGATTGCAGGAGAACTACGACGTAATGCCGCAGCACGCCAACAAGAATCTTGAAAAGACGTGGTCAGTTGAACGACCTCCACGGTCCGTCGAATCGGCCCACCATAACGAGGGTGATTGGGAACAGGACCCAATCCCGTATTTGAGGGTCGAGGTAGAGCGAGACCCTGGCAATCAATGTTGTTAGCGTGAAAGTAACGCATTAGAACGACCGTGGCAATACGGACGGAGTACTCGAGGACATGACTGTTACAGCGAGAAGCGTTCCACAAGCGCTGCCTCTTTTGGTGAGACATAGCCGCAGCAACACTCCCAGCACCATTCATCATGGACAACTCCCCAACCACGCTTTTCGACACGTACGAGCAAGACTTCCATCAAATACTCGACAGCGTACGGTCCAAGCTCGATGGAGACGGTAAAGATGAGCGTGGAGGTGAGCACGTCACATCCATACTTGGTTCAAACGCATCAATACGTGGACAGAGCAGAGACGTGCGGCTCTTAGACGAGTAGAGATGGAACTAGACGAGGCGGATGAAATGGCATGTGCTTCTCCTCTCATATGTCCTTTGTGACTCATACCGGCGTATGCCCAGATCTCGCAAATGGAGATTGAAATTCAGGGGATACCTCAGTCTCTCAGGCCTCAATATCAGGCTCGACTCAGAACCGCGAAAGCGGATCTGACCAGGTACAAAAAGATGTCTAAGGACTTGCACACACAGTTTTCCCGGGCGGAATTACTTGCCTCTCCCGGAAGAGTTGGCACGCCAACGTCGGATGAACCGTATGGCCCAACGAGCGACAGAACGAGGTTGCTGGCCGGCACTGTAACGTTGGAAGATGGTACAAGACGACTGCAAGAGTCTCAACGGATTGCCCTCGAGACCGAGGACCAGGGTGCCGAGATCTTGGTGAACCTTCGTGTGCAGCGGGAGCAAATCGAGAACGCAAGGGATACCGTAGGCGATAACTTTGCACAGCTCTGCGCATTACTCATCGTCTCCTAGCTACGGACTGCAGATACATCCATCGACCGTGCGTCAGGGACGCTGAGGAAGATGATCAGGCGGTAAGTTGAGTCCCGTCGGTTCTCTATGGAAGGCTGCCGTCCTGACTATTTGACCCAGGATGTACCAGCAACGTGTAGTGACTGCTGCCATCATTACCCTACTTGTCCTACTTATTGGAATCATCATTTGGGAAAAGCTTTTCCGCTAGGTCACTGTTACTTATTACATGCGCTTGTCTTCTTCGTACCCGCGGACACTATTTATCACCTCCACATACCATCCTCCCTTGGCCTTCACTCGAGTATGGGTAAAGTATTCATATGGTGTATATGAAGAACGCATTCCTTTATTTCTTCAGAGCTGCTGTTACTGTGGTTTAACGATCACTCACTGTTTATCAGTCATATCCGCAAATGCGTGCCGCTCAGCCTCTCGTTGGAACTCCTCGTTCGTCCAACCTTTAGTCGCCTTTAACTGTGCCAGGGCTTCGAGCTTCCTCTTATTCAGCCCGATGTTAATGTAACGCAAAAGGTAGGCTACGCCCATTTGTGCTGTCAATAAGACCATGATCGCTGTCTTTCCGGGAATATACGCCGGTGCATCTGATGGTTGAAATATCTCGGTTCCGATGATATTCCCAACACTGAAGAAGGTTAATGTCAATGCGTTGATCGTAAGCTGTCAATTTGTTAACAAAGTCGTGGAAGAAAAGCCGCATGAAGTGACCTTCTTCGTGTACCCGCTTGTATTACTGGCGTTATACGCGTAGATGACGGATAGCGTACTTCCAAAAGTACCGGTTAAATATGTTCCTTGACGAAAGATAAATAGTCAGGAACAATGGGGGCTATCAGACACACCAAAGAGGAGGACTCCCTTCTGCTTTGTCTCGTTGAAACCTATGAGGAGGGCTGCGACGGTGTAAAACATGTGTAAAAAAATAATGAAGCGTGATCTGACCCATTCCAACAATTGTGGGTAACGTTGCCCATATCACGGGAAGCATTCTCTCTCCCTAGTCGCAATGAACCCAAGCAAGGATATCGTTTGCAAAGCACCCACCTTCTTATCAGAGTACCACCCGCAGATGACCACAGAGAACACTTCCACGATGCCAGCCGGGGTTGCAAGTATCAGCGTTTGCTTTGAACTAGGTTAACTGGACTAGTAAGGGTACTGTTACGGGATTTGGGAGGTCGGCGCACCTGTAACCGAAGTTTCTGATGATCATGTTGCTAACTGAAGATAGCAGGTTAAGCAGACATAGCTATCCGAAGCAAAATAACCGACAATTGGTAAGTCCACCACTTGGGATGTCGGCTGCATTGACTTAATGCGAGATCATTGCGAGATGTGACAGAACACACTTAACATGGTCGCCAGGACTATCAGCCATGTGCGTACATCCAGTAGTGTCTCCACCACTTGTTCTCTCTTGAATTTCTTGTTTGCTATGCCGCCTTGGTCGTCACGGACGCGCTCAATGCATGCCACGCGCTCTTCCTCACTCAGCATACGCCATGTCATCGGGGAATCAGGGAACCAAAGAAAGACAACCAAGCTGACCAGAAGAGCGAGACCACCGAGAAGATAGTAGACAATCTGGTACCCTTGCAGCGCAGTCCCGTCGTAGAACGAGATTCCCTGTCGACACCCGCGTCAGATTGTGACTTTGAGGACGCTTTTCTCTTCCCGTACTCACGTACGAGACAAATCCACCAAATACTTGTGTGAACCCGAGCTGTTTGTTTGATCAACTACGGTCCGTTTGAGAGAAAAGAAGGTGAACCATCATATAAAAGTACGCAATACGCGTGGCCTTGTTCTCTGTTAGGCTCGTGTTTGCCAAAACATAGCAGCAGCACACCTGTTCATTCTTTTTATAAAACATGGATATGACAAGGACCAAGATAGGTGCCACACAACTTTCGCACATCCCTAGTGATGGATGAGACAAGTGGAATGGCTACGAACGAGATTCCTACCCAGGATAAATCGGAGGACAAAGAATGCGCCAAAGGAGTTGGCACTCGCGTGACAGATCAGGACGATCCCCCATATGAGGATATTAGCACCTGGCAAGGACTAGTATCTGATGGACATGGCAGATTGTGACCTAGACGCACAAAGATATTTCGCCAGCGGAAGTTTTTGTGCGATATAGACCGTCGGGAATTCCCAAGCAATGTAGCCTGACCTCGTCCGTTATATCGAGCACAAGGGGTAAAATTGCAGCGGCTTGCCAAGGTAAAACGCCATGGAGACTAAGTTGTATTTCTAGAGATCCTTGAGTCTCGATTGAAAATCACGAGTGGTCAATCGTGCTACCTGTCCAGTAATAGGGAGCCCCATGATGCTAGTCCGAGCATGTAAGCGTCAAATTGGTCGAGTAATCTGAGCACGAACCTCGCATAGTTGAGAGATGTCTTGTCGCTAGCAATTCTGGATTTTAGGTAGTCGGATTGAAGAGAGAAGTCAATAAGATTACAGAAACTGGGTAAAGTAGACAAGCGCCGCAATGGTCGGTATGAAGAGATCCTATAACCCTGATTCAGCCTGTTCTCAACATGGTGTGCCGATTGGCTCACGAGTTTTCTCCTTAGCTTACGGTTATATTCGTCGCTAAAGTGCTGGCGCTCCTGCGCACCCACAAGTCGTAGAGCCTCGTCTCCACCTTCGAGCGATCCAACGAGATTTTCTGGAACGACGTCCTTGACTTCGCAAGAGACCTGTTTGGTGAGGGAATGCATACCCATTGTTGTGTCTGGGATCAGTACAGTAAAGTTCTTATCAAGACAGTCATTCGAGACATGCTATTTTTGCCACATGTGCGACTTCGCATGAAGGGTGACCCGCGTTTGCCTCGAACTGTCTGATTTGAATCCAGTGAGATCGTATCTATCAAACAGGAAACTAGCACATACGAAATTTCCCGTTCACGTATCATGGTGGCAGAGTGGATCTGAAGGATTGTTGCCAGCTGGGATCAGGCACTATCCAGGTCAACATGCTGAGTCCGATGACCTGTCTGTAATCAACCGGGCGACCGACCCCCGCGGGTCGCGAGGTCAACTGTGGAAAGATTGAGAATTGGGCAGCGTGTGATAGTGAGTCGGTATCTTATCAAGGCACACATGGATGTCAAATCGAGTTAAATAAACACTGCGGAAGAAAAGGAACCTAGGTCACAGCAATTCACCTCTAGACGCTAGTGAGCTACATGGCTTGTCCGTACTGATGTGAACCATGTTCCCCATGCCTCCGGTACTGAGGGTATGGGTCCCCGTAAGACGAGTAGTCATAAGCGTACGCTTGTTGCCCATAGTGATGACTCGGATAGTCCTGCACATCACGAGTGACTCCCATTGCACCGCCACTAGCCTGCCGTATTGCAGGCGTCGCTCTGCCTTGATACACATCGTAGACATCTGCAACGTAGTTCTCTGACGTACTCGTGTGGCCGTACGCCCCCGGTTGCTGGTAGGAGACAGGAGCTACAGCTGCTGGGAGATTGACCTGGCTGCTGTAGTCATCTTCGTACGCGTACTGTTGGGAGTACTCCTCGTCAAAAGTAGTTGTGGAGGGGTTATGTTGTCCATAAGCGCCAGGCGTCTGGTGTGAATACCCCCCGTACGCTGGCATGGGAGGATAGTCACCATAGTCGACTCCTACGGGATTTGTATGGTAGCTTGGTGCCACACTCTTATTGTCGGAGTTGTAGCGATACTCATGGCCATAAGGATTCGGGGATGGTCCTCGCTTGGTTATCGACGTAGCGTCGTCGTCATCGACAGAGAGATTTGGGAGTGTGGGTTGCGGTAAGGGTTTGGCGATCATCTCACCCTTCTTGTTCTTCAAGTGAGAATAGTCACCCATCGCCTCCTTCTTGGCGAGTGCAGCTGCCTTAGCTAACCGCTCCTTATTGCGGCGTTTGATGACCTCGGCGATGCGCTGACGACGGCTTAAGTTACAGATTAAATCATGCTATTTGATGACTCACTTTGTCAACTTTGTGACAGACATATTCCTGAGAGGAGATTAATTATTATCCGTCAGATTCATCGATGAAAACGTACCTTCAAGTTCCCTTGAATATAGCAAAGGAGTGGAATATAGCAGATGCCAGCAACAATTAACAAAAGAAGCGAGCCGGCGAAGATGACAAAGGTGAAAAACGTTGAAACAGTCAGGGCGGACGTCGAGAGGCTATTTCCGGCAAAGTACTTCGACACGTCGTACCACGGTCCATTATCCTTCTTGGCGAGATATATACTATAGAGAGTCAAGGCGTTGATTGTCTGTCGAGGACCATCAGACAGAAGTAGCCGCTTCCAACCTACACAGGACATCAGAGTCCATATAGTGATAGAAAGCTGAACGACTTGCTCTTGAACGTAAAGAAAATGAAGAAAGCAAAATCATCCTTCTTCTTAGTGGAATTGCTGATGTGGTCAAAGAAGCAGAAGTGGTCGTACGAGCCTGCGACAAAATGCATTGAGCGACTGGTAATGTCTACAAATGTGATGGCATACGAAGTGAATAATAGTGGTTCGCCATCACGTTCGTGAAAGCATACGAAATATCTCGACTGGCTATTATCTTTTTTGATTTGCGAGCTTCGTATGCCAACTGGAAAGGGATAAGGACGAGACGATCTCAAGCGTGTGTACTTACCAGAATAAAACCAAAAATGATACATCCTACGAACAACCACTTTCCTATATCAAAAGGGATGTAGAAACAACCGTCTTGATTTTGACAGTCATTGAAGATTTGATTTGACCACGCTGAGGTGGTCAACATCGTCATCGCTGAGAAGATATCGGAAATGTACACGAGGAATGATTTGAGAATGATGATGTAGAGCCACAGGTACCTATATGCGGGCCAGGTTAGACGTGTGATTCGCGTCGATGTAAGGGAAGTGGTAATGCACTGTACGAACTCACTTTAACCGCATGAAAAATCCATTGTCCGTGAATTCCCGTGTGTCGACGAAATCAAACTACAAGGACAACATTCGTTCATGGGGTTGGGAAGGCACATACATTGCACACCTTGTGGTCGGGAACGACCTCTCGTTTCCATGCGGGTCCGGAACACATTGTAGGATGATAATATTATCAATATGTTCGATCAAAGAGCGATCACGACAGCGAGCGAGTTGTGGAGTATAGTGAGCAACGATCGTTATGCGCGAGTGCGACACAGTCGCATACAGAACGGAACTGAACGCGCTAGAAGGAGTGACAGTGAAAACGAGAGAGTCGACTATTCGCCGAGGAACGCTGTACTAAGGAAGACTGTGAGAAGGAGGGAGTAGAAGGATCGCGCGAACAAAAGGAAATGAACGTATCAAGGTAACAATGTCACCAGTGCAATTACTTATATAATCAAGCAAGAACTAGTACTACTAGGACCTTGATCATCAAAAACCCGCAGCAATGACGACCGTACAGAAGATCAAAGTGTGTCCCTTTCTCTCTGGGCGTCGCCATCCTTGACGCGTATTTGTCGTCGTAAGGAAATCGAGGATGAGATGGTAATATTATGCAACATCTCCGACCACATCAGTTTCATTCACCCCAGCCTGTAGGCCAGAAGTATGTTTGTATACCAATAGTGGTCCACCGCAATTGCCAAACATGTTCGATCATATAGCCCAAAAGAACAAGGCCACCAGCTACCATCTCGGTCAGCTAAAGGCCAAGCTTGCAAAGCTCAGGCGAGAATTAATATCGCCATCTGGGGGTGGTGGGGGAGGTGGTGGCATCGGCTTCGATGTAGCTCGCACAGGAGTCGCGTCTGTTGGTTTCGTCGGTTTTCCGTCGGTCGGAAAGGTAAGGGGAATGAACTTTCTGAGATTCTTTTTCTAAAAACCACGCAATTGCAGTCTACCCTCATGTCAAAACTCACGGGAACACATTCCGAAGTTTCGGAGATCGACTTTACAACCCTAACCACCGTTCCTGGAACACTAAAAGTGCACGGTGCACCAATACAGATTCTGGATTTACGTGCGCAATGTATGTTCTATCTTTGAAAATACACCTGAGATCCCGTTACCTTGCAGCTGGTATCATCGAGGGTGCGAATGATGGTCGTGGCAGGGGTCGTCAAGGTGGGTAAATTGTAAGTGTCTGATTCGGTTTGCTAACGCTCTACTTCCTAGTCATCGCTGGTACGAAAGTGACAATATGCCTTGCAACAACTTACACCAGATTTGTTTCTGCTTTGCCAGTTGCCCGGACATGCAATCTCATATTCATCGTACTCGACGTCCTCAAACCTCTCGGAGACAAGAAGATCATCGAGAGTGAACTAGAAGGATTCGGCATCCGACTCAATAAAAAACCTCCCTCAATCATTGTGCGCAAGAAAGACAAAGGCGGAATTGCAATCACGAATACTGTGCCTCTCACAAACATTGATCACGACGAAATCAAAGCCGTGCTTAGCGAGTACAAGCTCAGCAACGCGGACGTTACCATACGCGAACCAAACTGCACTTCGGATGACTTGGTAGACGTGATCGAAGCCAACAGGCAAGTTTTCACCCGCCTCCATCCATAGCAGCTCACATCGCACGCAGAGTTTATATGCCTGCTGTCTATGTGGGTTCAAATCATCACCATATTTACGGAACTCTGCGTTGACTCGGATTATAGGTTCTCAACAAAGTAAGCTGGCGTTGCCATTCAGATCCGCTGAACCCCTCATGGCCACCCCACTAGATAGACGCCATCTCGATAGAGGAACTTGATCTTCTGTGAGCAGCTTACGTCGGCCCTTCTTTGACGATATAGCCAACGTCATCCTCTAGATATAAAATCCCGAACAGTGTCCCAGTATCATCCAAGGAGTGGATGAACGTCGACGAATTGATCGAAAAGATGTGGGATGCTCTGGAGCTCGTCCGCGTTTATACAAAACCGCGAGGGCAGTCGCCGGATTATTCCGCTCCAGTTGTCCTGCGACGAGGAAGATGCTCAATCGAGGATTTCTGTGATGCAATTCACAAGGAAATCGCGAAACAAATGAAATAGTAAGTCTCGTCGGAGGAGTTCCAACCATTACTCAACTAGTCATAGTGCCATAGTGTGGGGATCTAGCGCAAAGCACGCACGAGGACAGAAAGTTGGTCTCGATCACATTCTTGAAGACGAAGACGGCAAGTGAAGTCGAATTTCTTTGACATTCCTACGTTGACCACCTCCTGTAGTTGTCCACATCTCAAAGCGGTAGGATCCCACATACTCGACATATACTTCGTTCGAGAGTTGTCTAGTACTACGATTGCCTGAGGTATATAGTACCTAATCGGATGAAAGCCCACACCAGTCCAAGTGCACAGTATACGCTCGTCATCATCAACGGAAGGAACTCTACCCGAGGATTTCCGCCGAAGACTGAGGGAAAGACGAGGGTCAATACCAGTAATGGGGCAAAGCCCCATAAGTACATATTCTCTAACTGCTCCAGTATGACTCCAGGCAGCGTAGTCGGGAACCTGACGAGGTTTGAATGGGATTCATAAAAACGCCGCGAGCTCACTCACTCGTAGACTTGTCTGTGTAATGGATAAAGTACCATCACACCCCAAACAACTGAGTAGATTGTCTTGACCAACGTCTCTATCCAAGTAAGATCAATGGTACCAACCCACCGAAAGAAGGCTCACCGCTGGGTGTAAATAACAAAGGGAACAATGAAAATACTCCAGAAATACTCGCTATCATGAAGGTTTTGAAGTGGGCGTAGTCGTCTGCTGCAAGCAGACTGCGAATCTCTGAGCCTCCGACACGTATCAGCGCTGGATTCGGACGTTACCTGAGGGGAACAAGCACAAGGAGGATAGCCTTTTCATGTACGTGCCAACCAAACATGTACGAGGTATATCCGCACAAGGTGAGCGCGGTCAGGAAGGACTTGTAGTTTGGTGTCCTCCACAACTTGACCAGGAAGAACTAGAAAGACATCAGCTAATTTTCCCTCCTTCACTTGTCGTGGCCCACCGTTTGAAATATGATCGTAACCACAAATGTATGAATGGGCTTGACATTTGGGAGGACGGCAAAGGTAGTGTCGCCGACAAGACCGCGTGACGTAGAAACGGCACCTTGCTGATCCACGATGAAATTCGAACCAAAACGCTTTGCCACTAAAGTAGGTGATGAGTATTTGAAACCCTACCAAGGTAGGTAGAAACATACGCTGAAGAAGTACACGATCTGCCGCTGTCACCAGCGCCCACGCATTTGGAGCCCAGTAGGCATGATTCAGACCTCGAGTGAATGGGAAAAGACGTGATAGCAATTGTGGCAATTGGCCCATCAAAACGAATGGTCCGAGTGAGGCACCGAAAACCAAGATTACGGTATTCGCCAGCGAGATGAACTTTGTTGGAAGAATCTCGCCGGAAGGGGACATGCAGTGCGAACGCAAAAGATAAACAAAGTACGCTGGCTGTCGAGGTTGAGACATAAGTCAAGTGAACAAGCAAAGTGGGAAGACATACTGCAAGATACATGTAAATATGCTTGAAGTTGAGAAGGACGGCAAACACTAGGCCGCTAACTAGCTTCCTACCCTATGGCGCAAGTAAGTATGCTGGCTTCAGCGATGGAAATATCCGACACCTCCCGCGCCATGAGAATTGACCAAAGCAGAATTCCAAACATGAAGCCATTGTATTGAAAGTGAATGTGGTCGATGATCAGGAAACCCGGATGGAGGAAGAGGGAAGTGGAGAGGATGGATTGCCGAGAGGGATCAACTGCTCCACGAATGAACCTGAAAACCGATATTAGTTTTGTGCACTACGCGCAAGTCTCTTCAGGTCTCGGACCTGAGTAACACTGCGCCCAGGACAAGCTCAGTCAATATCACGGTGCTTCGCTGGTATGCGACAACAGACCACGCGTCGTAGTTCAGGTTATGAAGATCCACTATCCGTAGATCAACGAATGACGCCGGTATTGACAAGAGCTTTTCAAAATATGCGAAGAATGGAGGGTAATCAAGCGCTGTAGAGCACGGGTCAATGTGTTGGGAAACACGAGTGCACAAGATGTCTCACTCCATTGCGACGTCGTCTGCCGGACTGATCAATTGGGAACGGTAAGTGTATAGCACTACGTGACGACGTACATCATAGTACCACCGAGAAATGGGGAGCGAGTAAGTGATCGCAAGCCAGTTACGATGCACCTCAAAATCTGTGGAACGACTGCTTTCCTTCAGCCCCAGGTTTAGAAATGTGCATGATTAGAACTTACTAGGAGGGGAAGAGCAGAAGCTTGAGAGCGGTCGAGAAGAGCAGAACGTCAGCTTCGGAGCGCTTTACGGGTTGCCAGACATTCAACCAGCGAGACGGGTGGTACCAAAGGAGTGCTGATAGCTGTTCTGGCGTCTTCTCTTCCGGTGGAAATGGATGCTGTGCAGACCTCGGCGAGGTTGGTGAAGAGTCTGACATGAACTGTTATGCCAGCACCAGAGCGGGAGGTAAGTGTAAGATATAGAACCGTGCCTGAGTTACCGCAACCAGTAACAAGCGGACACACATAGGCAGCTAATCAAACCATGTACAAGTAATGTATGGCTCATAACATCAAACTACTTTCAATTCAGCAGCCGTCTTCAATGCTTCTTCAATCACAATATCAGGGAAGTCATACTGTATCCAATGTCCAGCGCCAGGCACAAACACGGGTCGAACATGAGGAAACGGTTCGAGGTCGTCAACGAAGCAAGTTTGGTGGATCGCCGGATCCGCAATTAAGAGGGTCACTTTCCACTGCGGCGATGACTTTTGGAAATGATGAAGGAAGTTCCAAGGTTGGTTTTTCTACGAGCAGAGGACGTGAAAAATTGAATAGCAGTTAGCTACTACCGGGTCTTACCGTGTAGATGTCATGAACAGCTTCAGGATCTGCCAAGCGAGTACCGAGCTCCCTGAAGACGCCGTCCTGTTCTGTCCACAATGGATTTTCGGCCAGATAGGTCCTCCCGTCCTTAATGTTGATGCATGAATCCGAAAATATAGCGTCCTTGACTGCGATCTTCTCCGCACCCTGCTGCAAGGGAGGGTCAATAAGGACGATTGCTGTTGGGTGCGATTGGGACAGATGAGGGAAGAGGGACATGACAGTAACGCCTCCAAGTGAATGACCCATGATCAGATCATAGTTCCTCGCTGCCAGATACGGACGAAGATCTGCAACAATCGAGTCCATGTGATAATCTGCAGCCCGCCGCATTCCATGACCGATGAGATTCGGCGCTGTGACTAGGTAGCCTACTAGCGATCAGCACCCCCGAGTCGAGTAACACTATAGGAGTCATACCTTGAGCAGCCAAGGAAGAACCTACCCTATGCCATGTATGCGACGAAGAGGTCAGCCCGTGAATCAAAAGTGCGTGCTTGGTTGCAGTGGGTGATCCCCATACTGTAGCAGAAGGGATGGTGGCCATGGTTATCGAGGGGTGGCGGACTAGGCACGCCAAAATCTCCGATGAAGACAGTCATTCGTAAAGATAACGGTGTGACCCTCGTGAGAGCATCCGCGAGATCTTTGCTGTCCGGACCGGGAGGATGAAGAACCCACAAGTCTGGTCAGGAACTGAAATGTAAGACCCATGATCTAAATCTCAAGTTAAGATAAATTTGCCAATATTTGGAGAGTGCGAAAACTTGCCCTGACGGAAGTCGGAGAAAGGGCACCATGACAATAATAAACAGCCTGGGCGACCGTAAGCATCAATTCGTTGGCTCGTGGAAACTTCAAGGTTGGGATACCCATCTACACAACCCGAGTTGCGAGTCATGCTACGTTCAACGACATGACGATTTGTAGAGGTTGACTAAGGCATTGCCACCGATGGCTGGTTTGACTATTGACACGCCAACTTTCGAAAACAAAAACGTAGGTTTTTCTACTGCCATGAGTGGCCAGTCTACAATTGCTAGCGCAACGGAACAAGCAGCCTCAAGGTGCGTGTGGCTACCCTTGACGGGGTTACCCCACTGAACGCCTGCTGCACGATCAGGGCAGCACTCATCAAGTTGCTCCTCTTCGCGTTCACGCTTGCAGTTCTGCCAATCTCGTCCTACTTCACTTCACTCACATACATCTGGGAAGGTACTGCCTTGCTGCCAATCATGCTTGAATCCACCAACTCATGTTCTACAGGTAATCACATCTATGCTGCTATAACCGCTGTCTGCGCCGCAAACCTCGTGCTTGTAACTTACATCGTTCTCTCCATTTTGGAAGACAGAAAGGCCTTTAAAGAGACTGAAGAAAAGAAACTGCCAGAATCAAAGAAACAACGTTAGTTGTCGATTATCCATTTGTCTCGTCTCGAGTAAACTAGATCGGTGCAATCGACGGTTGATTCTGAGTCCACGTTAAACGATTTCATTCTCCCCACACTGCGCATTGACACGGGTTATTCTTGACCAGTGCGGACATTGGCGTGTGGAATAGTCGCCTGGTTACCTAGAGATTGTTGTTTTGGTCGTATGAGGAAGTCGGCCTTCCGCTAGAGGAAATTCAGGTCCTCGAACAAACGCCAAAATCATCGTGGATATGATGAAGATAGAAACCTCGAGAACAGGGTGGACACTTTCTAGCCTCGCCTTCTACAGATCGGGGTGCATAACCGACTGGCCAGTCTTAAGAACAGGTTATGTCGAAGAATCCCACAATGAGTTAGGCTGTGAGAAGCACAGTTTCATCACTGGGAAGGGCTTTCACAGTACTAGTACTAGCGCGTGTATCCACACAGGCGTACCTTGGTCCAGCACAAGAAATTGCTCTCCGAGCAAGGACCCCCTAAGGGCACGCACTTCGGCGCTATGCCACGCGTCCCAACATACGGGTTCGAGCGTCGTACGTGCATCCGCGCTCACCAACGCCAAAATTGGCATCAGCTTGATACTTAAAGCTTGAAGCCTTTCTCCAGGCAAATTTGGGGTGGCACGTGTATGCTTGGGGATATATACCGTTTTTGCGTGGTACGGACGTATCCAATAATACGACTCGTCGTATACTAAAGCATATCGGCACGTTGGAACGGGGTTGGTTGGTCCGGTAGGTCGGTCTACCACCCAGCCGTGTGTGTGTTGAATAGGAGCAACCGAAGTAGGAGTGAGGGCAGAATGTGTGAAGGAGATCGACTTGCTGAATGGACATTCAAGGGGATCGGTCAACCCTCTGAGCAGGTCTTGGATCAGAGTGTAATTTTGGTCTTGGTTATACACGTATCTGGAGGTCCGAAATCGTACCGTGTCGGGCGTTCTAAACTTGGTTCGAAGTCGACTACCTGCTTGATGATACTTGAAGCGAACTTCGCAACGCAGGAGTGAGACCGATGAGACCGGGCCGCGTAGATGAGGCCACAGAAGAACACAATGTTGACATCCAGACTACGTGATTTGCGCTTAGGAATCTTAGAACCTTGCTACGCAACCCGTACTGAGATGGCAACAAGCACCGGTGTGCGGGCTTCCTGAGACATCTAACGCGTCGCCCGAGACTGTTTGCCCCTTCAAAGCTTCACAGTCGAAGTCAAGAAATGGTGAGTGAGTGAATGGGATAGTTAACGAATGCAACTGACGAAAACCCAGAGTCGATTCCAAATAGGTCCGGAGTCTACACAACTCAGAAAAGCACGACGAACTTGAAACTGACCGAAATTAATCTCAGGAATACTCCATATTCGATCGCGTTCCTCGCTGGTGGATCCTACCGAAGCATGGTGAAAAGAAGGTCGGTACCACAAGACGGCAAGTGGATCGTGAGTGTGGCTTATAGCATGGTTGGCGATCCTGGCGAGCAACCAGAGCTCCCTCATCTCAGCTACCATACAAGGGCTTTCAGACATCATCATGAGCCCCAATCAGATGCTGCAGAACAATAAGCAGCATTGCCAATAACAACCAGTCTCACACCGCAATCTATGGAGGAGGAAGAGGAGGAAGTCACGGCATGTCCTCGTCTTTGTTCTCAATAACATTCATCTACTTGACAGTATTGCTTGTATACCATGTCTCATTCCCTTACAGATGTCATATAGAAAACTGCAACAAGCTTGCATCTGAATCTGTATGAATTAGTACCTTTCACTCGGTGAACGATAACGAAGCATTCGGCGTCGAAGATCCCTCACGGCCCCGCCTCCACTGACCCACCACCACTTGCGATCCGGATTGAGAACTAGAATGTCCCCTTGCTCCCGCCGCATGGAGCAAAATACAGCAGCCCGAGGATCGTCTGTCGACACGGTTCGTTCGAGTCACTTCGGATCCTTGACCCAAGGACTCCAAAACGTTGACGCCGGAAAAAGGACCACCACTCGGCGCTCGACGGTGACCTCATTCGTCTCGGCTGCGTCGTGCATGAGACCATGTGCGACACGGACGCGACATCACGAGGGTCACTTATTCCGACCATCCATCCAATTGACGGGCTATATCGAGGTTCACTCGAGAACACACTACTCGATGTCCAGGGGGGAATCATCCCAGAAGTTCCATGTACCCCAGAAGCTATATCGGATTCCTCTCCAGTTGTTCTGTGCGATTGGCATCATCCGCGCTACTTCCTGGTAGTAATGGTCGATGGATTGCTATCGCCATCGTTCCATACTCGCCGAGTGCACTCGCCAACCAGTTCCACTTCAGTCCTCTCGACTACTTTTGTTGCGCACCATGTTCCACCCCTCACCGCGGGAGCGAGTGTCACGTACGTGCGTTGTACGGATTGTCCGAGTTGAAGTGGAGTATACTAGAAGAGCAGATGGAATACAAATTGAAGTAATACTACGACCGATTATTCTATGACAGGTTAGGACTGCATCTACTAAGAGGTAACTAGCAATTATCCAAAAATTGAGACAACCGATCCTATGAATGTTGAAAGCAATAATATTGGGTGTCGCAGCGTAATAATGCATGGGTAATATAACAGTACAAATCGATGGCGAGTAACTCTACATGATGCGTTGAAGATATTTAATGTCGTAAGGTAGCGCAATGCATGAACGATGGAAAACAAATATGCAACTTAGAAGTCCTCGTCCAACGAGCTATTCACTAGTTGTTAGCCCCCAGAGATGTGCATCGATTGGAAATCACTTACAAGGTCTTGGTGGCGACCGTTTCGTTCTTTTGACTGTTGTGGTTGACGTTTGCTTTGGAGTAATCCGAGACCCGCTTCTCGAAGAAGTTAGTCTTGCCTTGTAGCGAAATCATGTCCATGAAGTCAAAGGGATTCGTGACGTTGTAGACCTTCTCGTTACCCAGCGACACTAGAAGCCGGTCAGCAACAAATTCGATGTATTGACACATGAGGTCAGCGTTCATTCCGATTAAAGCGACGGGCAACGCGTCTGAAAAGGATTAGTATCCAACAAAAAGCAATTGCTAGCCTCACTCACCAGTCAAGAACTCTTGCTCAATCTTGACTGCCTCTGTAATGATGTACTTGACGACATCTGGATGTGGCCGCCGCTTGAGGTGGCTGAAAAGCAGGCAGGCAAAGTCGGTATGCATGCCTTCGTCACGACTGATGAGTTCGTTGGAGAAGGTGAGACCGGGCATCAGACCACGCTTCTTCAGCCAGAAGATGGACGCAAAGGAACCGGAGAAGAAAATGCCCTCGACGGCAGCGAACGCAACCAGGCGTTCGGCGAATGTTGAGCGTTGGTCGGAGATCCACCTCAAAGCCCAGTCGGCCTTGCGCTTGACACACGGAATAGTATCTATCGCGTCGAACAGGTACTCGCGTTGAGCAGAATCCTTGATGTAGGTATCAATGAGGAGAGAGTAAGTTTCGGAATGAATATTTTCCATCATAATCTGGAAACCGTAGAAGCATCGTGCTTCAGCCGCTTGAACCTCGTTCGAAAAGCGCTCGACGAGGTTCTCGTTGACGATGCCGTCAGACGCAGCGAAAAAAGCGAGCACGTGAGATATGAAGTGACGTTCGTTGTCATTCAAACGTGTATTCCAGTCGTGAAGGTCCTTGGAGAGGTCCATCTCCTCGGCGGTCCAGAAGGATGCTTCTGCTTTCTTGTACATTTGCCAAATCTACTCGGGCGTCAGTTTGACGTTGAACGGAAGGGACAAGCTTGCTTACCTCATGGTATTGAATGGGGAAGAGGACGAAGCGCCGTTTTGATTCTTTCAAAAGTGGCTCTTCAGCTACATGGACAGATGAGTGAATTGGTGGAGGGCATGCAGAACAAAAAAATTTTACATTCTGGAAGGTCTACTTCGCCGACGAATTTTGTACGAAGGGCGTCAAGCTCATCTTCTTCCGCATCGGAGTCGTCACCCAAGGTATCGGGAGAGACCGACCGCTTCTCGTCGTCGACCAAACCTTCCTTGTGGGAGAGTGGCTTTGAGGGGGTGTCCAATGAGAAGGCTGCAATGGCTGCTGCAGCCTAGGAAAGAGGTGAGGGACGACACGGAGAAGGGAACATTCACACACACCTTCTTGCTAGGAGTGGGTTGGGGAGATGATACACGAGGAAGAGAGAGTGTAGCGGTCATTGAAGATATACAAGCAATGAAGAGAACTGTACTGGTGTAAGGTATGACAAGACATCCCGGTTTTATGCGTGAAACGCGTTGTACGTATTTGGTTCGTTCAACTAACAGATTACGCGACGCGTTTTTCGTGTTGTTGTGGAGTGTTGTCGCTACAATACCATCATCACATGGGAATCATGCACATGCGTTGGGCCATGTGTATGGTACAGCATGGAATGACTCGTACAAAAGCCTGAGCCACGTTCCGATAACCCCTGTCTATATAGTCACGTGATCATCAATTTTGTTTTCTTCACGCCCGCCTCCATTTTGGGTGGCTTTGTCTTGAATATGGTGAGTGTGATGATAAGATCCACGAACCACACGTCTTATTCTTTCCCAGCTAAGGCGACAAGCTCGCGAGCGCAGGCAGTATGTATACGAAAAGTCTTTGGAGGCACAAGAACGGCAGACCTACGAACGCAAGCGTCAGCTAAAGGACGCCCTTGCATCGGGAAAACCACTTCCGACAGAACTCAAAAAGGACGCGAGGGATCTAGGAAGAGATCTCGCATTCGATGACGCTCAGCAAGGTGGGAGTCCACAATCCCAGTGCATTTCGACCAGCTCACTCGATCTGCAGAACCATCGACGCATATTGATAGCGAGTACTCTCGCGCCGGCATAAACGACCCCAAGATCATGGTAACTACTTCAAGAGATCCCAGTTCAAAACTTCTTCAATTCGCAAAGGTATGAATCAGCTTCAGCCAGGTACTGCATGCCCATCGTTATGTAGGAAATGAGGCTGGTGTTCCCCAATTCGCATCGGATAAACCGTGGAAACTACGTCGTGAAAGAACTAGCGGACGCGTGTCGTGCCAACGATATCACCGACCTGATCGTTCTGCACGAACACCGGGGTATCCCAGGTGTGCAACTTCATGACGGTATTTGGAGTGGCTGACCCGGGTTTTCCAGACGCTCTGATCGTTTCCCACTTCCCCCATGGTCCAACAGTTCATTTCACACTGCACAACGTCGCACTTCGCCACGATATTGACTCTTACAAATCGTCCACCATATCGGAACAGTACCCACACCTTATATTTGAGCAATTCACCTCGAAACTCGGCATGCGGATAAGGGACGTTCTCAGGTTCCTGTTCCCTGTCCCAAAGGAGGACAGCAAACGTGTGATGACATTTGCAAATGAAGATGACTTCATCTCATTTCGGTGAGCACTGAAGTTTGCCGGGGCCACTCGCGACTCGATTCAGCGCTCGACAGACACCACGTTTTTGTCAAGATTCCTGGCGATGTTCAGCTGGCTGAGGTCGGCCCTCGTTTCGAAATGAAGCGTATGTTCGCGTGGTTATTCATCTGTGTGCACCCGGTGATAGTCTTGTCAGCGTACGAAATTAGACAAGGCACCATAGAGCAGACGGAAGCAGAAAAAGAATGGGTTCTCGCCCACTATTCCAGGACGGCAAAGAAACGGAAGCTGTTGTCAGGTATTAGCAGTGAGCCAGGAGAAGACCCTGCGAAGCGACAAAAACGATAGCATTTCGTAATCCAATTCGTGTCCATCGGCGCCCTTGAGCTCAACATCACATGCACTGTTTTTACAAGTTCGCTCCACATCTACTACGGCAGCTAATCATGTTAATCGACCAAGAGCGACTTGTCGAGCTCCGCGAATCCTTCGAATAAAGAACCGAACGCATCGATAGCGTGCTGGACATCTTGCGAGCCCCCCGTCTCCCTTATCGAATGCATGGATAACATGGCATTGCCGACGTCCACAGTGCGGACACCGATCTTTGAGAGCATCGGACCGACAGTAGATCCACAGGGCCTATGGGCGTTTTAATGTTATACAACACTTGCATGGCGAAGCTCCGCTCACATATCATTGCGAACTTCAAATTCTTGTACTTTCCCGCCCTTACGCTCAACAACTTTCTTGAAGAGGAAAGTACCTATGGCATCAGAAGCGTAGCGCTGCTTGGCGTTGGTCTTCACAACCATCCCTCCGTTAATCTGAGGCCTATGATTTTCTTCATGTTTCGAAGTGAAGTTAGGGTGAACCGCGTGGCCCATGTCTGCTGACACGAGGAAAGATCGTGCAACCGAACGAGAATGTAGAGCAGGTGTTGGAGACAGCCTCTCGAGGAGCGATGGGATCAGAGATGACTCGGCACCCGTAGTCGATACGCTACCAATCTCTTCGTGGTTGAACAGCGCAATACAATTCACGTTTCCTTCCAGGTCAAGGAAGCTAGGGTGTTCGGCGTGACCTGCCAAAGCTTCCACGGCGCAGAACCTTGGCCTGTAAGCAGTTACAGGTAGGTGGCAATGACACGACTTACGATGAAAATTGGTTGTCCAAACGGGGACTGAAAATGAATTCGTTGTTGAAGCCGCCTAAAACCGAAGGCTGAGTGTCATACAGTTGCCTAACGAAAAGACTTAACGATGAACTCATGGTGCAGCGGTACACGTACAATTCGAAATCGTGGATCTCCTCTGGAGCGACAGAAAGTTCATTGGCGAGAACTGCCAAGAGTGCCGGGTGGTGGTTCTCCTGAATGCTGGATGCACGGTAATTGTTTGAATTCTTGGTCTCTTTGTTCAGTTGTTCCTCGACGAGGCCGGCAATTGGTACGAATTCGGTTTCCTGATTGAACTTGAAACCGGCGTCGAGATTTCGGTCAACTAAAATCTGTTAGCGATTTATCTGTGCAGACACGGGGGGCATTTACGGTGGATGGCCAAAGTCGGAATGCGTAACAGAGGCCGGTCGACCTTGATAAGCTTCGACTGGAAAGATCCGTCCTGTTGAGTGACGACAACACGCCCCGCCAGTGACAGATCACGGTCGAACCACGAGTGCCAGATTCCTCCACCATAAGTTTCAACGCCAACTTGGAGATATCCGACTTCGCTCTTCTTCGATACTGGACGCACCTGACGCAAGGGATATTTCAAATCTCAGATTGGTGTTTTACATGACCCACACGCAAGTTGGGACTGTCTACATGAGTCGCCACGATTGAGACACCGGCACCCGGTTTCCAGTTTGGAGGAATGGTGAATGCGAGTAGGGCGGCCTGGTTCCTGGGAGTTTCACGAGATATGGATTAGACGACGGCAGAACGAACGAGGGGTGTTGTATCGTCGTACCGCGTGAAGTAGTACTTCCCCCTCGGTTCAAGATTCTTCTCCCAGTCATCCGTCTCCCTGATCTGAAGATATTGACGTCGACTGACCGGATTTCAGTGTGTGAACTAAGTCGGCATACCTTTCGGAATCCAGCTTGTTCTAATCGCACGGCGGCGTTCTGAATGGCATGGAAGGGTGTCGGAGATGCGTTGATGAAAGCCAAGAAACGCTTTGCAGCTTCCGGGGCTGTTGGGTAGAGCATCATTATCAGGTATGGTGATGGGAAAGGGACAACACACGAGGTCACCTAGCAGAGTGACCCTTCCTAATTCGGAGGCGCTAGCATTATTGGTCCGGGACAGCTTTCATAAATTCAAACTACACAGTGACCGTCATGGTCCAGAGTTATCTCAGGCATGGGCCTACACAGGTAACCACTAAATAACTCGTTCTCGTTCTTTCTAACTTGCCGTGCAGGCCTTTGGTCTGATTTGCAGCATCTCGTCAAATTCTTTGTACGATGGCAAACACGCATATGTCCCCGCCCTAGAAGATGTCCTCGTCTGGGACATGAAAAAAGGACACATGGTAGTTCAACTCACTCGTCCGATCTTGAGTGCCATTCTGACAATCATTCTAGCTTGCGATGTGGCACGAAACTGGCCACAGAGCAGAGGTCACATGCATTCAGCGTTCTCCTCGACCAAATCTATTCGCCGTTGGATATGCTGATGGTTCGGTTCGGTTATGGGACAGTGTTCTTCGTTCCGTCCGTGCGACCTTCAATGGTCATCAAAAAGCTGTGACGGCACTCGCATTCGACAGTCAAGGCGTAAGGCTTGCATCCGGTTCGCAGGATACAAACCTAATTGTATGGGATATCGTTGCGGAAGTTGGACTTTATAGGTATGTCATCGGTGAATTCTATCTTGGATACCCGTCATTTACACACGCACCGCAGGCTTCGTGGACACCGTGATCAGGTTACTGCCATTCGTTTCTTGCCATCCTCGGAACTACCCTCGACTTCTACCGGCACCTCGAATGGGTTCCTTCTTTCCACCTCAAAAGATACCCTGCTAAAACTATGGGATCTCTCCACCCAGCATTGCATGCAGACTGTTGTCGCGCATCGTTCAGAAGTGTGGTCAATGGACCTCAGTTCACGGCACAATCTCATCTTCACTGGAAGCGGAGAAGGGGACTTGAAAGCATGGAGGATAGATTATGATACCCTTGCAACGGGTTTGCAAACAACGGAATCCGGAGAAGTATGCTCCACCCAAGATGTCCATGAACGAAAAACTTACGAGGACTTTATCTCCACCTGTATAGATCAGCAAGATAATCCAACCGGTCGCTGCGCTTCCTCTTTCCTCACATCATCGTGTTTCTCAAGTCTTATTCCATGACTCGCAGCCCTATGTTGCCATTCAGTCGCATGACAGATCTATTGAAATTTTTCGCATACGGACGGAAGACGAGGCGCGGAAGAAACAGGCTCGGCGCCGAAAACGCGCGAAAGAAAAAGGGAAAAAATCCAAGCCGGAGGAAAACGAACTCGTCGACAAAGCAGATGATGACGGAACAGACGCAGTTGAAATTGGTCTCGTCGACTTATTCACCCCTTACCTAGTTATCCGAGCGAGCGGAAAAGTCAGATCATTTGACTTCGGTACTAAGGATGTCAATGTCCAAAAGACCAGCGACCAGGTCAGTTGTATCCATGCACGATGGAAGCATTCGTTCACGCGATACATAGATCCTTTTAGCGCTTGCATCGAATGCGTTAGAAGTTTATGATATTCCACCGCTCTCAAAATCAAAAGATCCGCCTCCTGAATCTAGTCGAGTTTATTCGCTCGACATTCCAGGACATCGAACGGACGTGCGGACGCTCTGCCTGAGCTCCGATGATCAGATTTTAGCATCCGCATCCAATGGTAGGTAGGCCGGTAAACCGGCCGGCATACCCCTCATGTTTCTCACAGGAACACTCAAGTTATGGAATGCGAAGACGACGGCGTGCATCCGTACTTTGGACTGTGGTTACGCCATCTGTAGCACCTTCTTGCCAGGCGACAGACACGTCGGTATTGTTTGCCCCAAACTGGTTGTCATTTTCCTCATGCTCTAGATAGCTTGCTGTTGGCACGAAATCAGGCGATATCTTAATTTACGATCTGGCCTCTTCTACTCTCGTCGATACGGTCAAAGCACATTCCTCGACTGTGTGGTCGATACATCTCAGGCCGGACGAAAATATACTTGTTAGTGGCAGCGCCGACAAAGATATCAAGTTTTGGGAATTCGAGTACGACGTAGCAGCTGAGGAGGAGGTTCCGTAGTTCCCTCTCAACCCTGGTTCCTTTACTCAAGTCAGGCCCCTTGTAGAACCAACCCAAGAAGTCACTGTCGCTAGTGCACACACGTACCCTCAAAATGTCCGACGACGTACTGTCAGTAAGATACAGTCCAAACGGCAAACTCCTCGCTGTATCTCTTTTGGACTCCACTGTCAAAATCTTCTACCAAGATACTCTCAAGTTCTTCCTCTCGTTATATGGACACAAGGTCCGTCCTGGTTGACCCTCTAGTCCACCACATCACATGGATATACCCCCGTCAGCTTCCAGTCCTTGCTATGGATATCTCGGACGACTCAAAGCTAATTGTGACTTGTTCTGCCGACAAGAACGTCAAAATATGGGGTCTTGATTTTGGAGACTGTCACAAATCAATCTTTGCCCATGAAGACAGCGTCACTCATGTTCTCTTTGAGAAAAAGTCCCACTACTTTTGGACAGTAGGGAAAGACAAAATGCTGAAGTATTGGGACGGCGACAAGGTAGTTCCCTTTGATTCTTCTCTTTTCACATACCGAGTCGCGATTGCAGTTCGAAAACATCCAGAAACTTGACGGACATCACAACGAGATTTGGGCTCTGGCGGTCAGCCATCACGGTAATTTCGTAGTGACGGGGTCCCACGATAAATCTATCCGGATCTGGGAAAAGCTAGACGAACCAGTTGCGTCTTTTAATACCTTGTTGGTTGAGCAAGTCTGACGAATTTACAGCTTTTCCTCGAGGAAGAACGCGAACGAGAGTTAGAGCAGCTATATGAAAATGACTTGGCGGAAACCTTGAACAAGCCCGACAGCATGGTCGGGCAAGGAGAAAATGCTGATGGTGGACCTTCCGCTGAAGTTGGTGCAGTGACCAAACAGACCACGGAGACGCTCATGGCTGGGGAGCGTATCATGGAAGCACTCGATCTCGCGGACAATGAACGTGCTGCTCTCCGAGATTTCGAAGAACAGAAGGCGCGAGCTGGTACCCTAGAAGCGGCTGGCCTACAGCCGCCCCCTCGCAACCCCATTCTTGTAGCGCTGGATCTGAATCCAGAGACTTATGTCCTGAGGGTCGTCGAAAAGATTCCCCGCACTGCGCTATACGATGCGCTGCTGGTACTACCATTCGGCAAGGTATTGTCTATGATGCAATATCTAGACTCGTGGGCAAAAAAGGTGTGTATTAACTGTGTCTGACTGTCTCTCCGTACTCAGTTTAACCCAACGCCAAACAGGGTTGGAATATTGCACTCGTTTCATACATCACATTCTTCCTCCTCAAAACCCATCATCACCAGATCGTGACTAACCGGATCATGCGGACAACTTTAATTCCGATGAGAATTCACTTGAGAGATGCTCTTAGGCGCGAGAAAGATACGATCGGGTACAACTTAGCCGCCTTGCAATACATCCGCCGTAAAAGTGAAGCAGAGAGAACTGCGCTCTTCTTGGAGAAAGAGGACTTCGACGAATCGAAAGTGCGTCAGGTGATTAGCGAGGGGAAAAAGAGGAAGAGGGTGAGCATCAAAACTTGATGCTGATAAGATTTAGATTTACTATGCTCTCGTGCATGCGGAGTACAAATCTAGATATACGTCGTTATCAAGTCTCTTTAGGGCCCCAAAGGGCTACGTCCCTGGCAAAGTTCGGGGACTCAGAGTCGTCGCAATGCTGTTCCGGGGGTAGTATGCACTTACCAATTCGTGGGATTAGGTACTTCGCGCCATCCATACTGTCATGATACCGTCTTTTAAGGGTCCCAATGATTGGAAGGCTGTCTGAGTGACGTCAACATGTTTGGACCCCTTTTCACATCGCAGGTATCCGCCACCCTGACAAAGGTACACTTGGCGGAGTTCTCGCAGACTAGGGCAGGTAAGCGAGAGGGCAGGTAGAAGACGAACACCACCCACGTTCAAGGAACTCGAAGCACTTGGGCTTTCTCAACCACCCGTCAAGCGTGAGGGCTGCGAGGAAGGACTGATCCTTTCATGCAGGCGTGCGGGTGAGAAACAAGATCGAACGGCGATGATCTGCACAGTACCGTGGGTGCCCACTTTGGCTCAGTCCAGCAACTAGGATTGAGAAGATCATGTCCGGTATACCCGAATGGTGTAGAAATCAGGAAGGCGGTGTGGACGAAGTGACGCGATGATCAGACCAGGTAAGGGTAACGGGTTCTGGCTCGCCGCTAGCCATGATGTTCTTCGTAAACTCGCCAAGGATTCCCCAACAGATCCGAGGAAGCTCTTCTTCGCTAGGCGGGACGGACGCTCGAGCACGCTGCTCGCGGTTTTGTTAGGGATGGTTGCCAGAGACGTTTCAAGAGACGAAGCGGGTGAGCGGCGGTACTTGTATCGTAGGCTTGTGACTGCGACAGACTCCCAACCATCTCGAGGATCTAATTGGTACGATTCTGATAAGGAGTGCGAATTGCCAGTTGTGCGAGTGGTGTTCGTGGCTGCTGCACCGACCAGCGGTAGCATTCCAACGAAGAGTGCTAGAAAAGCGGCTGGAGAGAAGTACATAGTAAGTTGCGAGCGTATGGTACAGTACTATGGTAAGCCAACTACATAATACCATAGTAGCACAAGTAACTACCGACGCGACGCGTTTATGTCACGTGAGGTTGATTTCCTTACTCAAGTAAGTTATCGCCATTTTGATGATTGCACTTTTGAATCAATCGTTGAACCTCTGGTCTCATGCCCGTCGACACCTCAAAGACCGTCGCATTAAACATATCTCGCCGTCAATTTAGGAAGGTATCGACGGAGGAAGAGATCGAGCTCAAGCGTGCTCGAGGAGAAATATCTTGTGCGGAGTGTAGAAGGTTCTTTTTCTCCTAGCGCTCACCTTTGACCCTCATCACTTCATCATAGATTAAAACTCAAATGCGACAAGAAACTACCGTGTAGCTCTTGTGTACGAAGGGGTTGCCCCACCATATGTCCCAATGGTTTGTGACCCTTACGATTTCCAGCGACCACCACTTGATGTCACCATAATAGGAAGCCTATCTACTGGGCAGGGGACTCGGTTGGTCTTTAAGAACATGATTGCGTATATCCAGTTTGGTGAATACCGGTTTTTAGGTTCGTCCTTGCTGACACGGAACACCTGCATCGCAAGATCACCGAGATGGGTCATCGAATACGTGCCCTAGAAGATGCTTTGGCAATATTTCAGGCAGGAGTTTCATCGGATGTTCACCCTTTGTTGACCGATGAACTATTGGCCATCAAATATGGACTGGAGTCGCCCGCGCGCGAAGCCTCAATGGATCAGCAAAGCCTCCCACTAGGTGGCTTGGGGACCCTCACGATCACGGAACGAGGTGATTCGCATTACTTTGGCCGTACTGCGGGCTCCGAGGTGAATATCTCGCGGAAATATCACGAGATCAGAGGTACTGATGACACTCAACCACAGACACTCTTTTTGGTCTGTGGTATTTGATATTGTTGATGCATATCCTGATACACCATTCTACGCAGGCTGGGGCGGAAATGAGTGGTACGGATCCAGGGTCTTCTGTGTCGATTGACGAGTTACCTCCGGCTTCCTCCGAGATAAGACGTCTAGCATCGCTTCTCCCATTCAATATTGCAGGTATCAGCGATGATGGAAAGCAGAGCGAGCTCTTGGACGCTGTGCTTGATCTCCTCCCCGAATATCCGCGGGCCACCACCCTTTGCGAGACCTACCTGGAAAACGCCGCATGGGTTTTTCGGCCGATCACCCGTGAAGAGCTCATCGATGAGATTCTAGCCCCTGTTTATGCGTTTTCTCAGGACAGGAAGAAAAAAATGGAGATTTTGGAGGTTGACAGAGATATTTCACCGCACACAGTAGCCGTCTTGTATATGGTGTTCGCTCACGGCGCGCTCACGGACCTCACTCTTCCTCCTTACAATGGCGAAGCTGAGGATTACTTCCATCTGGGCCGCCTTGCGTTATCTTTGCAGCCCGTTTATGATCTACCCACTTCTCACACATTACAAGCCTTGGTTTTAATGGCATTCTACTATGCAAACAGTGGAAGAAATCCTACACTCGACAGCGCATGGTCGATTATCGCATTCGCGAACAAGCTTGCTCAGAGCGTAAGTTCTAACTACGATTGTTGAACGATATTAATTTCCTTGGTGCGGTAGATGGGCTTACGTAGGTCCGTGTAGTTGATGTCGAACAAGTCCTGATCTGTACTTAGATCGTGATCCTGCCCGTTTCAACATGCCTCCCAAGGCCATCCAACGACGTCGGATTCTCTTCTGGGAGCTTTTATCAGCCGATATGTTTCATGTGGGTTCTTGCAAACGATCACGTTGTAGACCCTTACACACTCATAACAGAGCATTACTCTTGGACGCCCGCCATCAATCAGCTTGTCATATGTCGATTGTGAATTTCCAGAAGATGAGACGGCAACCATCAACAACAAAGGAGAAGTAGAAATGGGCTGTAAGACTCTCTTTAAGGCATTCATACATCCCCGAGTTGAATCGTTTTTAGTTTTTCACTGGAAGTACTCTTTCACGAGAGATGTATTCATACCGGTGCTTGAATCGACCCTCACTGCCACGCCACCGACTTACGAGACTATTCTGGAACTTGACCGGAAAGTTCGGGAGAGGGCCCTCCCACCTCCACTCAACCTATACCGCTCCAGTTCTATCGACGAGTACACTACACCAACTGCGTTTGTCCAAGGTCGGCTCCTGTTCCAGTTTAGGACTTCCGGTACGTTTTCAACCCTGATGTTCCTATGTTCTATACATGACGTATCTTAGCAATGCTGTACATACACCGCAGCTTCTTTGCTCAGGCTATGCTGGATTTGCCTTCCAACCCACTTCGTAGCCCATTCGCGCCATCTTTTCTAGCTGCTTACCGATGTGCTTCGGCAATCATAAAGACCATTGCATTGAATTTTCAGAAATATCCAGAATTATTTGCCCGCTTTTGGACGATGTGGAGCCATCTATTGTCCGCGGCGGTCAGTCCGGTTGCCATTAGTTCGTCACAAGCTCATTCCACGTCACCAGATTATCGTCGGAACTATCATTACTCGTTCGCCATCTTCCATGATGGCACCTGCTGCAAGGTTAGAACTTGACCTAGCATTGAACTTGTTCAAGAGCGGTGCCGCAATATCGCCTCGCGCAAAGAACGGACTGGTAGGTTCTCTGTATCTCTAGGGTTTCAACAGTAACGCTATGACTTAGGCTGTTCTTATGCGTTTGAAAGCCAAAGCTGAACAGGCACAGGGTCAGTTACCCTCTGATAGGGCCAGTTCTCTTGGGCCCAGCCCGGCTGTCCTCCTCCCAGAGACTGGTGTCGATGAGCTTGCAGTGTTCGGGGGCCAAACAAAAATCCTGGTCAGCAAAATTCTGTCTCAGCAGAGTCGTAGAAAGGGCCAGGGTACTTCCTCGCTATCTCCAAGTACAGCGAGTTCTCCATCTGCCATTTCGGAGGACAGTCTTATGCACTCGGATCCCGTACCTGAAGTCCATCCATCACTCGTGGAATACTTGTCGATGTTGCCACCTCCGACAGCATCCAGTCCAACACTGCTCAATGCCAACTCTCTACCACCTCAATTTCATTTCAACCCAAAGGCTGGCTTCGCGTCTGATACGTTCCCCAGCGCTATGCCTGGTATTACTCCTGGACCACCGTCTCGACAGGCTGTTGCATCGACACCATCACCCATCTCCTTTGACGAGCAGTTCATGCAAAACTTTGCCGACGTAAATTTTTTCGGCTCACCGTCCGCGGAGCCAGTGGTCAGTAGTTTTGATAACTGGGAGATTTTAATCTCTGGCGAGTCAGGCATAGATGAGAGGTGGGCAACTTTAATGCAAGATGTGCTGAATCCACCAGCTTCATAAAATGATTCTGTGAGATTTGGAGCACACATGTAAATGTAGTCAAGACTCTAGTATCATTTAGTTTCGTATATTATCGCACTTCTCTGCTTAGATTTTAGGTATATCTTATATGTAATGCTATCGCAGTCCTTCGATCATTGATTACTTTGATGAATGATCAATGGAGATTAGCCTTTTGGGCGACTTCGCGAGTGATCCGCAGATGAAACTTCTGAGCATAAACAGGGTCGATGAGGCGAAAATAGCTTGCGCCTACCGCAGCCAAACCCGACGATAGGGTCACGACTCCCGTCGACCCCGGTAGTGATCTAGAAAAGAAATCTTGTCTTCCCAACCGAATCCGATGCGTTTCATTTTGCCGATTCTTGCGATTAGGATCGCACAGACTTCGGAGAGCATGTCAACAGACGGTTCCCGCACGACGTCGCTCACCACAAAAAGCTGAGAGGACGGTGACTCGGAAAGCGGAAGCATGCGAACTGACATGCTTTGCGGAGACAACGAAGTTGCAATGGCGAACAGATGGGGGAGTGGGTTGAAGGCAGAAGACGAGATAGGGTGTGTAAGGGATGGCTCTAAAATCGTCGGCGGGTTGTATCTAGGAGGTTTGCATGAGGCGGGGTCGAAGTGGATTGGCAAATTCCCTACCTGGTACAGAGTACGAACACGTTGCACTCCCTCACTGGGACGTTGTAACCTTCGAAAACGCGAGCAAATCGAAGAAGACCGCGGCCATTGCTCGTTGTGCACTCGGGAAAAACCACCACCGGACGTTGAGCAGATTTTCGGATGATTTCGAGGGAGGTAAAACCCAACGAAGACGACCGTGGCGTTCCACCGGTGGCTCGAATTATCGAGAACAAAGACATTCGGTGAAAGCCACGAATGGGTATGCGTGGGCTGATAGTTCGAGTCGGGGTGGATAACGCGGCAGAACCTGTTCCCGTTTTACGACCAGGTTTGTAAGAGATGGCCTCCCGATCAGCATGTAGGGGTGTAGACGGTGTCGTCTCGTCAGCGACGGGAAATACGAAGATGGGGTCGAACCTGTGATGAGGATTAATTGCAAGCCCGAAGCCCAGTAGCTCGCTCACCGGTACGCGAGCCACAGAACATCGATCCAAGAGCTCCAGTTGGAGACAATGACGTCCCCAGCCTTCGGGCACCAGGGAATATCCGTCAATTTGCTGAGAGAAGTTCGCGAGAATGAGAAGCGCCAGGCAGGTAGAGACATACCCTCGTTTGCGAGCCACCTGTTCCTCCGGAATCCACAGGAAACCAAGCACAAAAAGGGCAAGCCGGCATAACGTTATCGTGCTCGCCCCCTCGACGAGGCGACGGAGAGGGGGAACCGGTGTCTAATTTTGAGGCGAGATGAGGGAGGAATTGGATGATGGACTCACAAAAAGTGTACACAACACATTCACAAGGAAGAAATGGAGGACGGCAATAGCAATGACCAGCGCAGATCGCAAAATGGCAAATGTGACGCGAACTGGGGCCAACAACGAGAAGAAAAGGTGACGTTCTGAGGGTGGAACCGGCGGAAGAAAAGGCTGAGCCGATTAACTCGTGTTTCAGGAGCAACCCGGTGGAAAAGAAAAGAGAGGCCGACCTGTATTCCCGTTCCAGGGTCCTATTGAATTGTGTGTGTGTGTGTGTGTGAGATAAAAAAAATGAACCAAGTGAATTTCACTACATGCTCACTCTGAATGCGGTGAACTTTTCCATAGTAATGTCTGTCACAAGAGTGGAGGTGAAAGTGGCTGACACTGTGCATCATTGATGTGGCCTGTCATGTGATCAATGCAAAATGTAAATAAATAATTTACTAATTAACAATCTATATATTCAAAGTCAGCGAATCAGCACTCTTCCTCGCAATACCATGCTCCCATGCGGTTTACCCAACGCTCATTTGCATACCCTTACAAGGTCAACTTCCACGCAGTATCAGAAGCTCAGTCCTTACGGAAAGGCGAGTTTCAGTAGCTTGTCCTCTATCTCCGGCCCCGTGATAATCTCATCGGTTAGGCCGCTGTATGGTCTCTCCTCCTCTTTTACGTGTGCCTAATTGCTTTCATCGCTGTGGTCACTCCAAGTCGCATTGCCCAGTTCATGTATGACCTCGCCGTCGTAATTCGCCGTCTCCCTTACGGTTCTTTCATTCTCAT
Source organism: Wakefieldia striispora (assembly GCA_038090475.1). NCBI lineage: Eukaryota > Fungi > Basidiomycota > Agaricomycetes > Agaricales > Hymenogastraceae > Wakefieldia > Wakefieldia striispora. Next base: position 88,644 of record JBBPMU010000011.1, read on the forward strand.
GGCTGCGATTGGTACGCACTCCCACACTATCATCTTCCATCTCTTTCTGAATTTGTTTAGTGCTGATATCGTTTCCTCCTTTCATCGGTCACACAACCCTCCTGAATCTCTGTGGCTTCACCTACAACATGCAGGGTTTCATTCCCGCCGCTATCTCTACCGTTGGCGGCTCGGCCCTCGTGTTCATTCTCTTACGTTCTCTCTTCAGTGATCGACTGCGTAAATGGTCCGCTACCAACGAAAAATGGAAAGCGCTCGAAGCTGTCATTGTCAGTACTTTGATGTATTACCTACCCGTACCTATTCTGTTGGACAGCGTGCAAAGGGCTTACCGCTCATCATTCTCATTCGCATCTCGCCGTTTCCTCCATGGGTATACTCCAACACCCTGTTCGCCGTGAGTTAATTCAATCTAGCGATCCCAGCTCCTGAGTGTCGTGTGTTCAGAGCATCGAGTCGGTCTCCCTGAGTCAATTCACGTTTGCCACGCTCTTTGTACTACCTCGCGTTTTCGTCTATGTCTTCGTTGGGTCGCGCATTGCAAGCCTTTCTGACGGCGAACAAAGAAGCCGTATGGATACCAGTACGCTCGCCACCCCCAGTCATTGTCAAACTAACGATCGTATAATCAGCAACGATATTCATCAATAGCTGCTTAGTCGTCGGTAGCATTCTGATCGCCATCATTTCAAGCACGTATGGTCTTTCCCTGTTCTATTTGGTGCCGCCTAACTACCTACAGTGTCGTGTACTACTTCATACACAAGGAAATCGATGTGTTGCATAGCAGCCGCTCGACCGCCGTTGCGCTGGACGGGGAAGCATTAGAAGGTCCCGAAGGAGCTCCTCTCCTTGAAAGCTCCTCTGTATAGTTTTGTAACGAACACTTAGAAATGAGGTTAGACACCACAAAACCTATATATCCCTCTACGATACGTCAAGTTGTCCGCTTATGGAGAGGATGGAATATCGTATACTATCTGTGCGTGAGATCCAGAAGATCTAGTACATGTGTAAGAACAGAAGAGACAGACTGGCCCCAACAAGGAACACGAGGATAAATATTCTACTATCTTTTGCCCTGCGTCGTGCCTCCTTAAGTTGTACGTTCCCCTTCTCAACGGTGGAAGTAGTTGCTATTGCATCCTCATAGAGCTGTTCGGTAAGCTCAGTCTGACGCGTGAGGTGCATGATGAGCTCCATTTGCAAATTACTAATGTCCGTCAAACGCGCTTCCGCTTGTTGCACCGATTCCAGTGTGTCCTGTACCGACCGTAGAATGTTTGCATTCTCTGCCTCGAACTGAAGGATCTGTGATTCGGTCAGTTCCAGTTCTTCATCGTCGTCATCCGAATTCTCCACGGAAGGCGTGGACCCGAGTGGATTGATAGCAGCTGATCGGCTGGAAGTACCGATTGTGGCAGCAATGCCGGACACAAGCGCAGAAGAGGCACCGCCAAGCCAGCTTTCAGTAGTTGGCTGTCGCCTCGGTTGTACAACATCCTTCGAAGACGTGGTCACAGCTTCGCGGGCGGCGCTGGAACCGAGCGTACGCGTTCGTTCTAGCTGCCGCTTTACGCGCTCCTCCTGTAGTTCCTTCTGGTGCTGGCTCGCCTCGGTCAGACGCCGACTGAGGTACCATGTTATGCTCGCGTGGTGGGCGGCGAGATACTCCGGGAGCATAGCTGAATCACCCTGCACAAATCTCGCTGGGAGAAATCGTACGAAGGGATTCATATTGCGTGCAGCCAGTTCTGCACGCCCTGTTGTGATGAACAGGCTCAAAGTGTTGTTCCAGCAACGAAATGGAACAGAAACGCACGCTTTTCGAGGGCCTCCATCTCCCTTACTCTGTCCGCACAGCGGGTAAGTATTAGCCGCGCCTGGATATCGATCTGGTCCCTCTCCTCGTTTGAAAGATGTCTGAGGTCTGACCACGACTGTTGGGAATCGTTCAGGTCAAGATTTCGTGAACGTTGCCGCACAAGCGGACTTGGGTTCGAATCGGTGTTGAGGTAAGGGCGCCGAATGTTGCGCAACACACGGGTTAGGGCGGTGATGTGGTTCAACTGAGAAAAAAAGTGTCAACCATAAGTGTAGACACCTCGAACGATGGGCATACGATGATGTAGGCTTCTTCCACATATCGCTTCCCAAAGGTGTCGCGAGGCTCAACCTCGGTCGCCAGTTTTCGTCGCTTGGCTGGGGAGACCAAGCCTTGCTTTGACCTTACGGCTTCCCAGAAGTCTGCAGTGCGGTCGTTATGTCCCATGACGCCAATAAGAAACAAACAAAAAGACGTTAACCGGAGGTGCGTTACGGTTAACGGATGGCCGATCACGTGACAACGATGGAGTCGAGTGTACAGCCACATTACGACGTGTCGGACTAAAAATTGGCTTGTCAACGACCTTCGCGCCGATTCAGAACATGGCATGGTTAAGCACGCCGTTGAAAATGTTGGCCGGCTACCTCAAGAGTCTTTTTCATCATACAGAACCGCAGACAACTAAGAACGTTGTCTGTCCGTACTTGACAAGACAACGATTGTGTCTCGGCGGAAGATGGATTGTTGTCCTTGTTTGAGGTATGCGGTGTCCCTTCCACTACCGTTTGCCATAGTTTGTGACCAATATGACGATGTACTCCGTGTGTTTTACATACAAAAAAAAAATTCAATCCCTTCTCTGATTAGTACACTTCAGCAATGTCCCGTATGGCTCCCTGCGATCCTGGCGGTGAGATTAGCTAGGAGGGCTACTACCGGGTGTCCAAGTTCGTGAATCTAGCTCAATCTTTCTATCTCAAAGAATGATCCTGGCAAGGACCGGGTCCTTCTCGTGGAATGCGATGTTGAGACGAAGACGCATACGTTGTCTGTACCTCTCGTTGGCACAGCAGCCTCTCTGACCTGAATCAACGACGTCAACGTTCAAACATGACGACCAAGATCAATAAAATCGAAGACCCACGACAAAAGTTATCATCTGTTCTCAGCTTAAGCCTGCACACTGCGAACTGGGCGATATCGAGGATGTCCAGTTCCTTCACGTGTATACAATTTACAGCGGTCACCTCCTCCAGCGCACTACCTTGCCTGACTCCAGTTTGCGATTTGCCTCCTTCAATGTCAACTTGAACCCGGCTCTTGACGAGGTGAACTAACGCCAAGCCAGTTAGGTGTACGCACCAACGTACATCCAACCGTACAAGATTCGGACATAGACCCGCAGGGCCGTGCAGAAGCTTCAGTTCGTCGTCTGATATGTCGCTGTCGTGCAAGCGGAGTTCCTCCAGTTGAGGTAATAATGCGAAGCACCGCGCTAATTCCTCCCGAGATAAATCTATGTCATGCAATTCTAACATTTCTATTTGCGGAGATAGCTCCAAGAAACCGCAAACGCGTGGTCCGGCTAAGGCGTGGTCATGTTCGTCGTGTCCAGGAGAACGGCGAAGGAGTAGCCTTCGGAGCGCCGGAGCGCGCATTTCATCCAAGAACCCAAGAAGTTCAGGGGATACCACAAAAGTCAACGACTCGAGTTGAGGAAGTTCCACCTTACGCGTGGCACCACCACTGTAAAGGAAGTCCGAGCTAGAGGAGAGTTCCAGCGTCAAATGTTTCAAGCCGAGGAGATTAGCGAGCATGCTTGTCCATCTTGAGGCTTGAACTTGATTCGGAAGCACTCTTGGCGTTGAGAGAACGAGCCGCAGGATGGTCAATTGGAAAGGGATACTCCAGCGAGGCAAATTGGGTTGCTCAATGTTCAGCTCATGCAACGTGGGGGCATTGTGGACAGCAGAAAAGTCAACGAGGTCTGCGGCGGGGGTGTCCCAGTTAGTTGCAAAGTCAAGCCTATGCAAGTGTGGGAACGGGTGGTGCATCGACGATAAGATGTGGTTTAACTGAACAGAATCATGGGTTTTGATGACAACGCTCCTCCACTGAGTGGAACGTTCTAAAAAGAGGGAAAGGATTTCCCCAAGAGACAACACATTGGAAGGAATATCAAGGGTGATATAGAGAGGTGTCCGCTGTGCCCTGGAGAGCCATAGTTTCGTCTTAGCCAGAGGATTACCGAGGCCGCAGTCAATATAGACACGAGCCCAGACACGGGGGAACTCTGCTGCCTTCCTCCAAACGGAGCATACGTGGGATACGACCAGAGGAGCACGGGTCCACCCGCTCTCAGCGCACAGTTCAAAAATACTCCCAAGGACCTCGAGTGGGATGCGCCGTGCAAGAGTAATTAATGACCGGTGCTGCCGAACATTTTCCTGATGTTTCATCTTACGAAGACGAAGCTGCTCTAGTTGTGACATGATCTCGTTGATTTTTGAGTCCAAGGTAGCGATGACTTCCTCGTCGCTCGCGATTGCATGCCGAACCATTAGGATATCACCATCTGAAGGGTGACGATACGAAGACATCTTCTGGGCGATGGCCGGTAGCCTATTGAACATTGAGCATTGCCGGGACAGTATTCTGCACCTAAAACATACATTATGGATATTGAGACCCCTTTTTTGAAGGTGGTCGAGTGCAGGGTGCGACGTGACTCGGTGTCACACGAGTTCCTTTGTTCCCGTTCGCCCCGTAAGTACTATTTCGCTGTCGGGTCAGGCTGATGATTCAGAGTGGAAGCTTCATTGACCCGCGTTCTTTCGCTGGGTTGAGCTGAAGACCATGAATGTTCTAGATACTGCTGACATCTACCCGTTTGAGTCCCATTTTGAACCGTTTTGAACCATCTCTCTCCACAGACTTTCATGGACCCTCGCCGAGTACGTGACCCCCGCCTTGCACGCGCCGATCCCCGTCTACAAAGAGTTCCTTCGGGCTCACCAGCGCCGCCAGCGTTGCAACAACAACCTTGGCCGCCAGCCGAGTCTCCTGCAAGCCCCCAGCAAACACAATACCAGGCACCACCGAACACGAGTCCCAACACACCAGCGCCGTTCAGCGATGAAGCATCTTCCCCCGCTGTCTACAAACCACGTCCGCTATTCTGCGTTGTTTGTGCTAGTAATCAGGTGACGTCGGCAAGACCGCCATGAATAGTGATGTCTGACGCGTTCCAGAATCGTTCTATGGAGGGGCACCACGTCCTTCAGTGAGCAGTCTCGCTTCAGGGGAAAATGGGTATTCTGCTGACTCCAACTCAGGAAAGCGGGTTACAGAGTCATCTCCTACGGTACAGGCTCCGCTGTGCGCCTCCCTGGTCCTTCGATAGATAAGCCAAATATATATTCATTCGGGACGCCATACAATACTATATATGAAGAGCTGCAGGCCAAGGATCCGCGCTTGTGAGTTCAGAGCCAAATGAGCGATTTCGTATTTGGACTTATCAGCACAAGGTATACCGCAAATGGACTACTGCAGATGCTGGATCGCAATCGCAGGATTAAATTGGCTCCAGAACGGTGGCAAGATAGCAGGACCGTTGCTGATGTGGTGATCACCTGCGAGGAGCGTTGCTTCGACGCTGTCTGTGACGGTAGGTCTGTCTGGAACACGAGGTAGTTTTAATGAACTGATAAGCGGCATAGATCTCCTCAGTCGGGGCGGCGAGTTCAACAAGCCCGTTCACATTATTAATATTGAGATCAAGGATAACCATGAGGAAGCGCTTATTGCTGGGAAGGCGATGCTGGACCTTGCTGCGGCGGTAAGGTGAAATGGGGTTGAGCATAGATCACGGACTGATCGAGTGTGTAGATCGAGGCGTCGTCGGATATCGATGAGGACATCGACGGGATCCTTCAGGTACAACAAGAACGACATCCACACAGTATATTGCACGCAGTTGCGTACTACTAGATCACGCGACAATTGCAATAGAAACATGTTATATATCACTCGTGAGAAAAAAAGACGCCATAATTGATCATTATAACTAGTTTACCGTAGTATATAAACGGGAAGGTTAAACAAGATCTAATCATCCACATCACATCACATCATGCCCTCCCTCCGTCTTGGTAACATCGCCCCCGATTTCCAGGCCGATACCACTCAAGGTCGGATCAGCTTCCACGAATGGATCGGAAACTCCTGGGTATCGCCTGTTTTATTTCTGATCCCCGGCTCTCATCTGAATTGCCACGCAGACTATTTTGTTCTCTCACCCGGGCGATTTCACCCCTGTCTGCACTACTGAGCTCGGCGAGGTCGCTCGCCGTGCCCCGGACTTTGCGAAGCGTAACGTCAAGATCATCGGTATCTCCGCCAACGGCCTCGAAGATCACCACAGATGGGTTGAAGATATCAACGACTACGGCGCCAGGTTCGGCCCGACCAACGTCCAGTTCCCAATCGTAACACGAGTCCCTGCTGTGTGGCGTGCGCGCTTACGACTGTACCCTAGATCGCCGATGAGGACAGAAAGATCTCTACGCTGTACGACATGCTTGACGAGCAGGATGCCACCAATCGTGACAGCAAGGGACTCCCCTTCACTGTGAGTCCGACCGATCTCCTTGCTGGCGCGACCACGCCTTGACGGTTAATAGATTCGGACCGTGTTTATCATCGATCCCAAAAAAACTATCCGCCTAATGATTTCTTACCCTGCTTCCACGGGCAGAAACTTTGATGAGGTCCTCCGGTGAGTGCCGTACCTCCTGCGGTTGAGCTCCGTGTGTGCTAACTCGATCACAGTGTGGTTGACTGTGAGAGAAAGGGATCCATAGCCATGCTTGCGTCTGACAGATTTTTCTAGCTCTGCAGCTTGGCGACAAGTACAGGGTGACCACTCCCGTCAACTGGAATAAGGGGGACGACGTGATCGTACACCCGTCCGTGACTAACGAGGAAGCCAAGAAGTTGTTCCCTGAGTTCACCATCCACAAGGTAAGATCTGTGATCTCGGAGAGGACGGTGTGCTGACGGGGGTATTTGTAGCCATACCTGAGGACGACGCCGTTGGCTGTGGAGTGAAGTACTAAACTGTCGGTAGTGGTAGTGGTAGTAGTAGTGGTAGTAGTTGTTGTTGTTGAATAAGAAAAGGATATGCATGTATGTACTTATGGTATTGTTATATTTACACGCATTTTGATCGAATAAGCAAACATCGTCCAAACAAATGTAGACGCGTGTGCCCGACGCGCGTACCATCAGGAGTCGATCGCTCCGCAGACTGTCGCTTTTAATTCTTAACCATCACAATCATGGCTAGTGCTGACGGCGGCGCCTACAGGTATTGCATCCACACCTAAGCCTGTCTTCATGTCTCACCTCGCCCGTTAGCTATTCCCTGACCGTCTTCTCACCGAGCGGAAAGCTTGTGCAGATTGAACACGCTTTGGCCGCCGTTTCACAGGGGACCACAAGCCTCGGGATTAAAGGTATCATCATAGTAATGTCCGCGTATCGGTCGTTCATTCTCTGCAGCATCAAATGGCATCGTCATCGCCACCGAGAAGAAGTCCTCCTCCATACTGATAGACGATTCAATGATCGAGAAGGTGGCAGTGGTCTGTCCCAACATCGGAATCGTCTACTCCGGTATGGGCCCCGATTTCCGCGTTCTTATCGCGCGCGCGCGCAAGAGCGCTCAGGCATACTGGAAAGTTTATGGGGAGTACCCACCCACGAAAGTTTTGACTCAAGAGATCGCAACCGTCATGCAGGAAGCCACACAGTCCGGGTACGGTTGGCGTGTTACACGTGACTCCCTTGCTCAGCCTCCACATTTTTTTCATAGAGGTGTGCGTCCTTTCGGCGTGTCGTTATTGGTCGCAGGATACGACATTCATCGTGGACCTAGCCTCTACCAAGTTGATCCATCAGGATCATTCTGGGCGTGGAAAGCTAGTGCAATAGGTAAAAACATGGTAAACGCAAAGACTTTCCTAGAGAAGCGGTAAGTTTCGCACATGTTTCACTTGTCACAGGGTGACACGCATCTGATGTTCCCTTGACGTAAAACAGATATAACGATGACATTAGCCTGGAGGACGCAATTCATACCGCCCTGTTAACCCTTAAGGAGGGGTTCGAGGGGCAAATGACAGAGAAGACCATTGAGATCGGTGTTGTCACAGTCCCGACCGCGGAAGAACTCGACGCCGCAAAAGAAGGGGGCGAGACAGCGCGTCCGCACTCTACTTTCCGTAAGCTAACCGAAGAAGAAGTGAAAGATTATCTGGCGTTGTGACATGTACTGTATCTTACGTGCGTCTTACTCCCGAATTGCATTACCCCATTGCATTCTACGCTGAGCACGTTTGTCTTTCACGTGAGCCGCTTGCGACACCAACACTGCTCGTTTCCCGGGTTATGATGCATCACACAGTTTTAAATTTGACTTCCACCACGTAGGTTAACGAAATTTAACAGACCCCGGAGCCTGGCATTGCCCAGCGCAGATCATGAAAATGGAAATTTACCCACTTCGCTACCTTGTCACCCACCCCTGATCCGCCAGTCATGCATCTGTTGTTTCATTCACGCCTTCTCGTTATCGTGAGGTTTCCGCTCAGGTTGTCCGCGCCTTTTAATTAATGATTATAGGACAAATCCGAGCCAGTTCTTTATCCTCGTACAGGCCGTCTCGACGGAACGTCCCGAATTAATCGGTGGATTTCTGATGCTGTAATGGAGAACATTCAGGATACTGCGTGACCAGACACGAAAGGATTGGTGGCCAAACGTGCCACCTTTTGCAGTTCGAATGCTTAGGGTAAGAAGTGGCTTGTGGAATCTGACCGAGATTTAAAAGGGGACATCTACGCTGTGTTCTTCACCAATCCCTTCTTCTCCCCTATGCCTCCTAGACGTGCCGCCAGTCGTTCCCAACCACTACCGCAGCGAAGGCTACGTAGCGAGAAAGCGTGCAGCTTCTGCAGGATTGCGAAGCAACGTGTGAGCACATTCTTCTCGCTTCTGTCGGCCCGTGCTCAAGGGTCACCAGTGCGAGTCCATCGAGTATGGCGCCACCGATCAGCCGTGCCGTCGCTGTGTTTCGCAGGGGCTGGCATGTAATTTACACCGCGCAACTCGCTCCCAGAGTCGCTCCCAGAGTCCGGGTGCTGGACCCAGTCTCCAAGGCCCTGGGCCGATTCAACACGCTAGCGTACTACAGTCCGCCGGTGGCGTCACCGGTGAACCAATGCCGGGCTCTGGGAACAGTGCCCAACATCCGTTACCGCAGTTCGAATCTGCGCCAATCTCGATGGCCCCACTTTCAACGGAAGAGCAACAAGGTTCAACTACGAACATCCCTTCGCCGGGACAGAACCCGTATGTCTACCCGTTTAAAATCCTTGCTAGGACCGGAAAAGATAATGCACAGGCTACGGACGTCGGACTTCCACCCTCTCGCACCAAGTGTGGATATCTACCAGCAGGGCTTGTGAGACGGTTCACTCCCCGTGTTTGTTCTCCCATCTGACAACAGCAGCAGCTCAAACATTGCACAAGGTTCTTCCAATCTAGGGACCGGATACTATCAGTACTATGAAGGGCCCGGGTTAGTTGATTTCGCCTATTTGATGCGATGACCTTCTGTTCATGTGTCCCCATAGATCTTATGTGGCCAATTATCCCACCCAGAGAGCAAGCGACGGTGAACCGGACTTCAGGTGCCTAATTCTTACTAAGCTTCTAATTTCATGTCTCATGCCACCTGATAGTTATGTCACAGAGGCACCTGGCGAAGAACCCCAGCCTGGCGATGCCAGCGCCTCCGCCAACGAACAGGTTAGTGGCTTTTTCCGCCCAGGTGAATCCTAGTTCGCACGATGTCACATTTCGCCTCTTTTACTGTACATTCTACGGACTTTGTTGTGACTTTAATTTGTGTCTGACTCCCATTCTATGCTCGTTTTTGTTTCGCTACCGTTCGGTGGCGTTATACGCTTATTGGGCAGGTGTGTTCGTGTCCAGGTACATGAACCCATGCTTGCGTCGCATGGCTTGGTTTTCATACTGCATGTTCTCACATGGACCAATCGAACGACTCACTGGCTAGCGTGGTGTCGCCTGTCTGAGGCAAGTTGGATCAAACCTTATTTCATGGACTCATTCTTGAGCTCGAATGGACAACCTGATCAACAGTTCATTGTTACCTGGCACACCTTATCGGTGAGGCCAGCCTGCTACAGACAGGTGAACGTCTACCTTGTACCTTCCTATCCAGGACACGTCGAGACTCCGCTGAAGACGCGATCATGTATGCTTTCAGGTCAACGGAAACGTGAATGCCAACCTGCTCAGCCGCCATGCTTCAGATCTTCCGTGCAGAATCTGGGCGAGTACGTGGCTCTCGGGATCTATCCACGTCACAGTGTGTACGGTCGACCGCACTGCTCCGTGCCTCCGATGCCCTATCTCCAGAATAGGAGTAGAATGCTCGTCTCAAACATTCAACGTGGATTGGCATGCATCGTGCACACCGTGTTGCGCCTTCATAGGCCACTTCATCAATCCACCCGTGCCAATCCCGCCGCAAATGGGCCACAATGATTATACTTTTTCAGCGTGGAATGCGGTGAATCCCAGCCTCACATTGGCTCTTCCACTTGCACAGGTCTGCCCAGACCTGCGATGAAGATCTGAAGAGTTCGTTTCACCAAATCGTCACGCACTCGCCCCGTTTCTGATCCTTGTACACCGGCCTTGTTACGCTTGGTCATGAGTGTACGTCCGTGCATTTCATTTTCTTGTTCTCGTATTTAAACTCTTGGTCTATTTTTCGACTTCTAACATCCAAACCCAACGGCGATGAACGGCGCAGTAGAGAGAGCCAGAGAGGCCTGCGAGTCTTGTCGCAAGAGTCACAAAAAGGTTTCTTTTCGCTACCTTTGCCGAAACCCGCACTCATCGTCAGCATATATAGTGCACGTACGATGACAACTCTACCCGTTGTCTCCGATGTGAGAAGAGGAACGCTTCTTGCAGCCTCTTCCTATCCGTCGAGACGACATCCGCCACCCAGCAAGGTCCCCTTGCACCGGGAACCACAGGGTCCGCCGGGCCTGACTCGTGGGATGGGATGCCTCACGACTCTTCGACGTTCCCGTATCAATTTCCCCCCCAGGAAACGTATTATTGGCCCGCTGCCGTCTTTACGGAACCTCCACAAGAGGAATACCCCACAGATAATTCGATCTTCCAATCGTGAGAAGCCTATCCGATTCTGTGCCACTTTTTACTCTCTTTTTGACGCGCTTCTTTCCGGTTCACCATTAGCATCGGCTCTACCATCCCCAACCAACACGAGAGCGAAGAGCCCGCGATGAACCACGACGGGTTGTACGCCCACAATAACGTGTTCAACGATCGTATTGGCAGTTGAGTTTTAGCCCTTACTCGCGTGGCTTCAAGTTTCCTGAGGACTCATCGGGCGCGTTATGTAACCTTGCGTTTGTGCATGCAGGCTGTACATATTCATGACATGCGGATGGTCCCATAATGATATGTCTTGTGCTCGTGTACGCCACATTTGCGTAATTTCGGACATCGGGGCGCTTGAATGCAGGGACTAAAGTTCGTTCCTGTGTGCACTCGTGTCGGGGCTCCTCACAGATAGCACACCAGCCACGCATTCAAGAATGAGAACGGGATTCATTTTGTCTCTTCTCTGTTGGCCAGCTTACACTTTACTCCACGCAACGACAGTACACCCTGACATATCTCCAGGAAATCCCTATTCAATACACTGTGATTGTGACACCCTGCAAACGTTTCCTACAATGGCCAGTCGAGCTTCTCTCCAAAATTCCAGTGAACGGCCTTGACAGACGTGTATTCCTCAAGAGCGTAACTGCCAAGCTCGCGACCTTCGAAATATTAGATTCCATCATTCGTGGAGATAAGCCACGACGAACCTATTCCGCTCTGTTTCTTTCCACCGAAGGGAACATTGTTGTTGAGTAGATTGTACTGGTTAACCCACACCTGAAGTAGATCGTCAACATTCGGTACCAACTGACGGCAGCCTAGCGCACCGTTCCAGCTTCCAGCGCAGACGAGACCCGCATGCACTGGTTAGAGTCGTCTGTAGGTGCTCGTGATTAGATTCATCTGTACGATGCCTTCTGCGTGTTTGACTCACTGGAGTGGAGCCCAGCGCCGAGACCATAAGTAGTGTCGTTCGCTAGAGCTATCGCTTCCTCCTCCGTCTTGAATCTTCCCACAGAGAGGACGGGACCAAAAATCTGCAACACCGCCTCAAAGAACTGTACCCGCAGGCGATGTCCGAACCGCCTACCTCATCCCGGACCTGGTTGACGTATCAGCGAATTCTCCGAATGCACCAAAAATAGCGCTTACTATGTTCATGTCTTGCCTAATGTCCGTGAATACTGTGGCGTAATTTTCTTCTCTAGCGACTAGTAAAACCCGGCCGGAACATCACTTACTGGTAGGGTCCACGAAAAACCCTTTGCCTGGGCGTTTCTGGCCACCGAGTGCGAGCTTAGCACCCTGAGCCTTACCGTTTTCAATGTATCCCCAGACTTTTTCGTATTGAACTTTAGAGACCTGTATAAAGTTTTGAGTCTGGGATTATTAAAACACGGCGGGATGAACTGACAACGGGGCCACCTCCGCTCCGTTCATCAAAGCCATCACCAATTACGAGCTCCTTCGCCTTCTGAACCAACAAGGCAACAAACTTATCATAAATGGAATCCTGCACGTACAAGCGCGATCCCGCCGTACAATCTTGGCCAGTGTTGTACAGGATGCCCAGACAAGCCCAATTAGCTGCTTGGTCGAGGTCCGCGGACTCAAAGATAAGTTGCGGAGACTTTCCACCAAGCTCCAGCGAAACCTATTTGGCATACTTTAAATGCACTGCCCTGATGCCTACTGCCTCGCGGGAGTGGCATGTAACAAACCTTCTTCAAATTACTCTTGGCCGCCGCTTCCATAATCTTTCGACCGGTCGTAGTTGATCCGGTGAACGCCACTTTGTCAACGTCCTTGTGTGCCGAAAGCGCAGCACCACCAACGGGTCCAAGGGATGGGATTGTGTTTACCACACCGGGTGGGAATCTGTTAGTGTCCCGGCCGAAATGAGCGGTTTACATAATGACAACGGGGTTTGTGGCGCACTCACCCAGCCTCAACGATGAGCTTGGACAACAAGAGTGCGGTGAGTGGTGTTAATTCAGAAGGTTTCATAACGATTGTACATCCACATGCAAGCGCGGGTGCAACCTTCCATGCCCTAACACAAAATACATGATTATGACACCCCTGTACAAGGTGCGAATAGGCTTACCACATATTGATAGGGTAGTTCCAGGGAATGCTGCGCAACGTCAATAGGGGCAGAAGGTGTGGAAGGTTAGTACTTACATCTGTCCACAAACACCGATTGGGTCATGCCTGGTGAAGGCGAGTTTCGTCTTGTTGTCAACCTCAATGGTCTAATATGCGTGAGAAAGGTAAGTGGGGTGTGGGGTCGAAGTATGAGTCCAAGATTCACCTGTCCAGTGATTTTGTCTGCCCATCCGGCGTAATAGCGCAGGCACTGAATACTGTCACCGATATCGAAGTCCCTGGCCAAAAGTGTCAAAGAAGTTTGGTAGTTTGATGAAACCTGCGGTGTCCTTACCTGGCTATTTTGACTGGTTTCCCGTTGTTGAGAGCCTCGACTTCTGCGAGAATTTGTTGGTCTCTTTCCATAAGATCGGCAAGCTTGTTGAGCAAGCGGGAGCGCTCAAAACCTGTTACGTTTTTGCCCCAAGTGGTGTTGAAGGCATCACGGGCGGCGGCGACAGCGATATCAATGTCCTTCTCAGATCCTTAGAGTTTAATCACACAGGGGGGAAGGCGATTAGGCAAGGTGTTCCGTAAGTAGCGAATAGGGAGTATACCTGCGACGACAGAGCAGATCACTTCCTCGGTCGCCGGATTGATTGCACTATCGTTATCGGTGAGTGCAAGCGAGATAGGATAGGAGGGTATACGTACCGGATGAGTTCCTTTGAATCCGCCGAGGCAACAAACTCGTTGTTGATGAAGAGACCTGTCGG
>JBBPMU010000011.1:102642-180287 GCA_038090475.1 Wakefieldia striispora
CGCGCATTAGGTCCGCCGTTTTGCTAATTGATCCGTCAGACATATGTATCTCGATCTCGCGTTGAGCGACGGGGATGGTGACTTTTGCAGAGAGAGCCATGGTTCAAGAAGAAAGAGGCACTAGTATTGATAAGATGGGACCCGAAAGTAAGTACATTAGCTACTGTTTATAGCGCCTTCAGGTCAGGTGAGCAGCACCGTTATCAGCGCGATTTAAGCGCTAACAACTTCGCGGCCACGTCTAGTCCGTTGTCAAACCCTATTTTCACGGTTTTCGACGTGAATCTTGGGCCGAACAACGTCCAGGAGCACCTGATGGGATGGTAGTCAGTACTAGTAAAGCTTAGCTACTAAACTCCAAGTCTTTGTTGGACGACCCGAGTTTTCTCACAGTACGACTCCGGTTCTTTCCATCAACCACCACCAAGTAACATGCTCGCGCGTGCACCACTCACTCTTCGCTCCAAAGCCACTCGCCTGCGCGTCGCTGTGGCACCTGCACGCCATGTTCACGGTGAATACCACGTACGTTTTCCCTGCTATTTATCAAATAGGTATTCTTCTCATTAGAACCCAGCACTTACCCTTCGCCTTCCCGGGAAAAAACCGCGCGGCCTTTGGCATCAAACTCTCCCTCTTCCTTATTTCTGGATTCAGCATTCCTTTTGTTGCGGCGGCATTCCAATTGTACGTATCTATACCTCTTCTCCTTCACATCTACTCGAACCTGTCCTATACAGGAAGAAGTCCAGCTCCGCTTAACCTAGCTCAAGCGATAGACATTTGCATCTTTTTCTTTATCCCCGTGTGCAACAAAGAGTCAAGTTACACATTGTTTTCGTCCTCTATCTCCACCAGCATTTTCTTGATGTGTGCTTGAGCCCCTTTGTTCGACCGCCCAGTTTCCCGACAATCACATGTCCTCGGTAAGAACTCAGGATTGCACTGCAGTGCGTCTAGCGCGAGCTTAGATGCCGCACGCCCCGCACTCTGCGCTGTTGGACTCATGACGCTCGCCAATGTAATTTGATGAATGACACCTGCATGTTCAACACGTAAGCACAATGACCGTCATCGGTTCAACGGATCTGCTCACAGTCGCAACGTGTTTGTTGCGTCGAGTCATTCCGCTCCTTTACCAATTCGAATTGTTGACACCCGTGTGATTGCAACAGTTCGAAGAGAATCTTAGTCGGATGATGAGACAACGTTTTCAATGTGATGTGTCGGTCATAGAATGGCTTGAGCACATTCTTGAAAAAATTCTCTGCTCCATCTAAGATGAACCCGTCGGAAACGTAAAGAGCCCCCACGACGGACTCCACGATATCGGAAAGTGCCTATTGCGTATTAGCGTACTGTCCCCGCCCCGTGAGTGGATAACGTCACCTTGGGAGGCTCGATCTGGAGCCAATGTTGCCGAGGCTGATTGTCCTCGGCGGCTGCCTCTGCTTCTAGCCTCTTAGCTTCCAATTGTTGAACATAGCTCTCAATCGCAGTTGCCAGGGCATAGGAGTCGAAATGAATATGTTTGTGCAATCCGCATGAGACACACAAAGCAGCGAGGGCTGTGTTTGAAACCATTGCTCCCTAGAGTGCCGTAAATCGAGGAATCGATCGATGCCAGCAAATTATACCCTACCTTGAGCATCGTCATCGCACCTGGTGACAAGCAGTCCTCGCGAGCGAATATGTAACGCACCGTCACTAACCATGTCAGGGCATCGTCAAAACTGCGGGAGAAGTAGAGACATACGGAAATCGAGGATAGCGTCCCCTAGGAATTCCAGCCTCTCGTAGCAAGTAGCATCATAGCCCTCTACCGATGCGTGAGTCTGAAAGCACATAAGTGTGTGTCAAGAGAGGGCAAAACCGGCGCGCTCACCAGTGCTTGAGCGAGGAGATCAGGCAGGTGGAAGCGGTGCCCAACGATTGCCTCCACGGCTTCTGTCGTACCCTGACGGAGCGGCCGACTAGGCGTGGAAGGGATCGCGACTGCCTTTCGGCGGAAATCTTGCCACTGCTGGATGAGGGGAATCGGCACCTGCAATGCTTTTGCAGCCTGGAGTGCATTCTCCTGTCCCCTAGACATGTATGCCGCTCCAATGATGGCCTCCGTGACGTCCGCAATTGTCTTAGTGAACGAATGTCGTCAGCACCAAAAACCTTTTTTCTCTAGTCAAGATATTTTTTGGATACCTTGTCACCTAGCCATTGAGTCACACTTTCGTCTCGTAATTTCTTCTTCTTGGAACCATTGCTCGCATTCACACCCTCAGCTTGTTTGGCTGGGTCTGGTTTGCCTGGCAAGAAATCCGCCGTGACACCGTTTTCATCTCCGCTGCCTGCAGGGTCTATCAAAGATGACACGGATGGAGGATCAACGGCGAAGTTTGGGGGATACCACAACTTGTGGCTGAATGGTTTGCTCTGAACGTATTGAGGCAGACCGATCCGATCAGCATTTTGCATCAACACTTTATTGCTGATGATGCGTTGGCGTGCGGCATGCAGGGCCCCCTCATGCTGTGCTGGGTTGGTAACAAAAACGTAGACGGAGGCAAGATACTTCAGAAATGAATCCCCTGTGACAGGTGTGAATCACGGCGCGGAAAGGTAATGCAACTAATATCAAACCAAAAAATTCCAATCTTTCATAATCGACTTCAAAACCTGCAGAAGGTGCGGTGATGGCGGCCAACAGAAGATTCTCATTGATTGAATAACTGAGTAAGTTGGCGTTGAGCTCGTGAACAATCAGGAAGTCTTCTATTCGTCTTGTAATGGAAGGAAGAAGAAGCGCAGTCCGAAAGGTGCTGTCCAATAACGTCAGTATCCGGGAGCGGTACACAAATTGAGTTCTCACCCACCTTGCAGGAATGGTAAACTTGACACTCAGTTCTGGAATCAGATCTGGGAAAATGTCAGCATCCCGAGGTCGTCAGGGTTTAATCACACGAACATTTGACCGTCCCTTTCGATGGCTCTGTGGCGGCGGCCTTGGCGGTCGGGTTGAGGTGATTTCCGGTCATGGCAATCCCCGATACCTCTATAAGGGGTTGCGAGTAATCCGATAAACCTTCGAAGCACTTTCGTCTAGCCTTGCAATATTCAACCAAGTTCGCATATCCTGCTTCTCGCTTCGGGAACGTGGGTACTACAATTGCAGCAACAACTTGTTTAACATACCGGACTGTCTTCGGGTTTGCTCAAAGGGTTCAAATCCTGCCGCAGACGTGCGACATAATACCGCCGCGTGAATTCCACCGAACGGTCTTGTACGACAAGGTCATGCACCTCCGAAGATGTGTAGAGTTCCCGTAGATCGACTTTCGCCGTCCACGTCTTTCCGGCAACTTCGATAGTCTCCCATGATATGTAGTCCATGAGGCGGACTGTATCCACAGATTGGGGATCCACTTGTTCGGGAAGCTTGAGTGGTGCAAATAAGTATGCCATTTTCTCCAATGGGCAAACAAACGGTTTGTTGGAAATTGCTCGACAGAGCCTCAGAGTAAAGAGATAGAGGGCTTCCAAGCGCTGTTCCTCCAACTCAAGAGGTGGCGCGCGACGATTCCGTATCGCCTCCGACGTTGCCGGGAAGAAGACGCGGAAAGAAGGGATATGCGGTAAAGGTTGGCGGGTCAGGATCACGATTGGAGCATAATCTACACCCCCTCGGTCAACGTAGATGACAAAAGGGAACCAACGGTGTTTGTGAAGACGGATGGCATTTGACCAGAATTGCGACCGTTTGCGAGGATAGCATCGATTCCCAGATACCTTGTCTGTGGCGAGTGCTGCGGAATCAGTTGCATCAGAGTCAACGTGGCACTGGTGAGGCGGAAACAGGTCATGCTGGAAAGTACCGTGCTCATATAGTTGCATGCAAGCTTTGTACGCAGCTGAACGGCGAGCGTGAGTAGGTGTAAAGCGAGCAGGCCCAGTCACTTGTTCGGTGGGCAGACCAACCGGGAGAGTAACGGTGCAAGACCACGCTTGCTGGTTTTCAGGAACAGAAAGCTCTCTAGTGATCAGCAGCGGCGAACCAGAGAAGCTAGCCTTCTGCGTGATAGCTACGAAACGGTAGATGGCTTCGAGAGCATCGCGTTCGTATAATCGCCTGCTCGTTACCGAGTCTTCAATGTAAGGCTCTAAGCATAGAGTGGTCTGATCAAAAAGTTGGAAAGCGAGCCGATGTTCCGCCAGAGGTGATGACGGTATGGGAATCCCTCCATTATGGATGATCACGGAAATCCATCGCTCATTAAACGATTCTTCCGAAAACCGTGACAAAACTTGTCGATGTACATCATTGTCATTCTCCACCATATGAACGACGCGACTAGAGGGACGGCATGCACGAGCACAAGCATGAGAAAATGATATCTGGCTCTCGAATGCATCATATCTAGCAAAGTATTACTTCAAGAAATTGGTGAGGTTGGGTCGGAAACCAACCTTATGACGAGCAAGGCAGGAGGGAGATCCAGATCTTCAAGTGTTTTTGTCAAGATGAAGAGGTTGTGCCTTCCACTCTGGAAGCTTTGTCGGATATCAGCCTGTCCAACAGTTGAGCAATCGAAATTACTGCAAAGCGACGGTACATACTAAACAGCGAGCATCAATCACAGGGAGGTCGCTGGTCAGAGCTAGCGGACGCAAGAATTCCAGACCATCGGTCATTACACGCAGTATGTCAGCCATGATGGTCGCGACACAGCCCTGCCGCACTAAACAGGGTAAGCGAACGGGATAACGCGGACGACAAGCTCACCTAAAATAATGGCACGAAAGTCGTCTCCACAAGGCCCATATGCTCTCAAAACGTCGATCAGTCGTGCAAACTTCGGGGAGACGTTGAAACCTCGGGAAGAAGGGTTCGCATTAGGCATTGAAAAATCCCAATTTTCTATAAGATTCCGGATCTCATTGATGCCCTCCTCTGAAGTGTCGTCATCGCCGAGTTCGGAGTAAATTCCGATCTCCTTCAGTGCGCGACGCCAGACGAGATCGCCAGCGCAAGGACCTAGCTCTTGCGACGCACTATGTGCGTCCTTGAACAAAAGGTTGCAAGTATTCCCAGTAGGATCTAATTGATGGATGTTGTGAGTGAGCTTGCTTTGCGATTGCGCATGCGGGGGCTCATATTGGATGACGACTTGGACTGGACGGAGTTGCGCCGGAGCGGAGTAAACTGTCTCGGCAAGAAGTGAACGCTCCATTGTTTCCAGATCAGCACGAGTCATAGATAAACTGAACGTAAGGATTCTAGGTCTCGTGAATATACTTGGACTCCGACAATACCACTCCAAGATATCAGTCAATGGCAGACCATCCCGTAGAGCCAAATGAGCATCTGTCACTATAATGGAGGAGAAGTGTGAGATGGCCCAGGTCCCTTGCATGACATGATTGAGCAACGTCTGTGAAGAAGTTGTGAAGAGCGCAAGGAAAACGAGAGGCAGCCCACTTGCATTCACGGAGCACACGACAACCTGCACTAGGGACAAATCTGGAGTATCAAGGGGGTCATGGCATGCAACAACCTTCAAGCCAGATTTAGTGGCAGTATTCATTGCTATGTCATCAACAGGTGCATTGTTTCTGATCAATGTCGTGAGCACGGCTAAAGGCGGCGTTTCTCGAGAATAGTACCTACTGCACTACAACAAAGGAAGCTTGTCGTCGAGAAGAGTTTCCGTTCTGAGATGCAGTCATGTTCTCAGCAACCCAAATCAGAAACTTGGAGGATAGGTCGGTGACATCTAGGGACGATGTCAGTATTAGAAGAAGTATACAGGCGACACCGTACCGTCTAGGCAATTGCATATAACAATCGCTGGAGAACGGTCAGCGATAGATGTTCGGTCAGATTCCTTGGAGACTAACTGTTGCGGGTCTTCACGAACTGAAGCAACTGGCCTGTGGGGGCGGAGGTAAAATCACCAGACGGAGACTTTCGATGCGTTGAGTGGGAAGTGGACGCTTTCGTTCTCTTCAAAGACCGGAAAGAGACATCACCACTGGCGTCCTGATTGCTCGATTGTCTCATGCGCTTTAGAGATGCCCTGTTTGAACGGGCTTCCAGGGTAAGACCAACACCTGAAGAGGTTTCAAAGCCGAAAATGGGATCGTCGACATCAATTTCTCCCGATCCTGAACATTTCGATGAACTGGGATGTATAGGATGGGAATGACTCGAACTGTCTTTCCAGGCCTTGAGCATTGCGAAGGAATGGTAGAAGAGGTCAAGGATGTGTTGGTGTTGTTGCCGTATGGGTCAGCTAAGCTGGCCGAATCAGGGAAGCTCTCTCGAGTCAAGTCGTTTGTTTCCCACTTCCATGGACGTCGACTTGAGCGACAAGTGTACAACGACTTCGCGAGTAACATACACTGTGATATGGTAAACAATGCCTCGATAATACACTCCCTCGCAGAGCAACTCAACTCAGAGTCTCCGTCACTAAAACCCATACCACGCAATCGACTCGGCCCCGAACCTTGTCTACCTGAACGCCTCCCATCTACAGGTTCGTATGATTGCTTTTCGTTGTATATTATCACCCATGTTTCTCGAGCTTTCTTGCAGCGCGAAGCTTGCCGAGCTGCGCCCAAAGCTATCCTCCAACAATTGCGTCGCAGTCCCACGCCGCCCTCTACTCCTCCACCCGATGAAGAAACCGATGCTTCAACACGCGAAGGACGGGATAGTATCTCACCAAGTGCCTCTCCGACATCGCCCATTACTCCATCAAGTTGGAATTTCGGCCTGCCAAGGTTCGGCTCCGCCAAGACGTGGAAAGAACCCCAGGTGTGGAAGTTTCGTCCCTGATGGCAATAGAGTTTCTAACTGGCGTTATTGGCAGCCCTTCGAGGTTTTCAGAGCCATTGAACACAAAGACCTTATGTTTCTCATGGAAATTCGAGATAGAGCTTTTCCGGTTAGTCTTCGTGGCTTGTAGAAAGCATCGGTAATCTTACCTTGTATAGCTTCTATTGCGCAAGACTGGTGATGCCACCCCCCTTCTTCACGCCATGCGGATAGGTCAATCCCACAGAGACGTGGCAATAGTCCTCCTTGGTGCTTTTTCGCGCTGGATAAATCATCTCGACGACAGCGAAGTACATTTACCAAAGACTAAGGTCATCCTGAAAGCCTTAAGTATGAGAGAATATTCTGCGCTTCCTTGTTAACTTACCCATGGCTAGGAACGAACCTCAAGCTCGCAATCGATTATGGGTTGCACAAATCTCAGAGCGACTTAATAGCTTCCTTTTTACAGACGCTTGTCATGAGCGAAGGTGACAAGTGGGTACGAGCCCAGGTGTTGACTGTTTCGCTCGCGTTGCGGTCAGGTACGGCTGGCAAACCTGTTAACACAGCCTCGGCTGCAGTACGAAAATTTGCGACCAAAGAGCTTAGCAAAGCTGATGCAATAGCTTCGCTCGAGGACTAGTGAGTGGAATATCGTCTTTTTTATGGGTTTCCAAGCTAAGAAACCTCATTAGTGTAGCAAATGCCACTGCAGACCTCCTCATGCTCGGTGCCTGGTCATTGGCACTTGAAACGATTGAGGGAGACCAGATACCAGTGAGTATCCCAGCAGCAGAGATTCTCGCACAACGTTCATGCTTGTCAGTTTTACTACTTCGCACGGGATGACAGGGCTTTCAGGGCATTCGCCGATCGCATTGATACTCACCGAAATGCAATTCATCGTCATTTGAATCGTCGTTTGAAGTGGCAACTGCGCGTACTGCGCCAAGTTCTCGAAGGCCGTAATACGACCTATTCTGTTTGTCAGAAGTCATTCCCCTTGTGCTAATATACTGATTTCGCATGACAGGCCAAAGTCGAGCTTCTCGTGGGCGAGCTCGATCAAGGAGAAGGCATTTAGTTAACGTTGCAAGTTAGACAACTTGGGATATGTAATTCGCGCAAGACTTTACAGGAACGATTGAGACTGAGCAGACATGCTCGTACAAGGTGCCCTTCGGACTCCAGGCCACGTCCAACTCGGGCGTATCATCGAGCAGAAAGCAATACCCCCTGCCACGATTGTTTCCGCAGTGCTGGTGCATGTGTCCTATTGTCATGAGAGCCTTCACCTCTCTT
The DNA here is from genome assembly GCA_038090475.1 of Wakefieldia striispora. Taxonomy (NCBI): domain Eukaryota; kingdom Fungi; phylum Basidiomycota; class Agaricomycetes; order Agaricales; family Hymenogastraceae; genus Wakefieldia; species Wakefieldia striispora. The sequence goes on from JBBPMU010000011.1 coordinate 110,762, forward strand.
CCACCATGTGGATGCATGCATCTGTGGCGTACATCGCATGCAGCTAGCTGACTAGATTCAGGGCTGTCCATCAATGTTCATGTATTATATTTAACCAGAATGTACGAGAATAAAAATATCTGCGAAGTCAAAGCAACAGTTTCATACCCGTCCACCAGGTCCAACCGCCTATTAGGGCAAGGCTAAGGAGTGCAAGAGACAACTTGAGTTGGATGACTGTATACAACCAAATGGTGGCGAACTGGGGGCACTAATGGTACATTTGCATGCCGTGAGATGATTCCGGACTCCGAAGTGTATGTTACTCGCCTGGGCTATATTCCTCAACCAGGATCCTCGGTTGACAAGCCATATCATGCGTGGGCCAACACCAAGGGAAAGTAAGAGCAATACAATCTGCATTATCGTGTTGTTCTTGTGCCGATTTGCTGATTTGTGACTGTCAACGCTAAATTCAAGGGAGGTTGAACCTAAGCATCTCACTGTAGAACATGAAGATGGCCATGACTTGACAGTCGCGTGAGTTCAGGACCATTGTTGAAACTTATAATACGTACTCGGGAACGTGTTCACAAGCCTGCCTGTAATATCACCGAAAGACGCTTGTTTCGCATACTGGTGGTGGATTAAGCTTGTGACGTGCGCCAATGATTAGTGACAATACGTGTGTAGCTATATGTCGCCATACTCACATGTCCATCATGACGAGGAAGAAAGTGTGCGGCATAATGATCATGACCGTGTTGAATATTTCTTCTGCAAGTGGGGGTGGACCATCAGGCTGCTCTTCGTCGATCGCAGCTGGACCTGTGGGTGCGACCGAGGGCTCCTTCGAGAGATTTTGGCTGGAATCGTTGATCCTCTCAAGCAAGCCACTTTCCCGTATGAGCCGCCATTTCTCCTCTTCGGGTATCTCTATGAGAGGTTTCTGTGATGTTGTGGGTTTGCTTTTGCGGTTCTTTGACATGGACTTGAGGTGAGCCGTAAGCAAGAGCTACACTCCGAGTCACCAACACCAAACATGCCCAGCATTGTCTGCGCCGACCTCTCGGTCCAGGCTATGACAACGCAAAGCGACAAGGAGAGACTCCTCAGCATACTACATGCTCACGGCCAGCAATTTCTGAGCGCGTTTGATATTCCATCAACGGAAAAATCTGAAACGAACGACCAGGGTGATTCAGAGTCGGAAGAGTCTGACGAATGGAAAGGTATTGGCTCGTCTGTTGACAGCAGTACCTCCAAATCAGCTTCAAACGACGAAGACGATAGTGGTATGTACACAATCATTGGAGTTTCTACCGTATAGCGAACATATTCCACAGGGTCCGAACAAGAGGATGACGGCTTTACCACGAGTTCATCGCGCACACCCGATGTCACCGTATTCGTAGAATCGACGCAGAAACGACCAGAAACCAGTCATTCGGCCAGGGAACTCAGAAAATCGTTCATGGTATACCGGCTTTCATGTTTCGAACATCACACACGATTCTTACTTTCCCTCCAGTCGTCCAAAGTATCCAATGTTACATCGTCCTCCACGCAACCTATACCAACAAGAATGATACCCAGCGAAGAGTCCGACGAGGAACGGTACGCTCTAGCTTCCTTCTTTATCGCTGGTGATTCAGAGGTTCTTGTTTGCTGGAAGAACGAACGCCCAAAACGATACTCTCCTCCACCGCCTAGTGCACACCAAGCTACTGTCAGGATCCCTCAATCCCGAGCTGGATCTTGATCACGCTCAGAGGGGGAGGGCACTGGCAGGGCGTGTCTTGGAGTTGGCAGGAGCGGCCAAGCTTGGCAAGGGTGAAAACGTATTTCGTCGAGAGGAGCGGAATAAAGCTGCGAAGCACGTGCGGGAAGGCTTGACTCGGAAGCAAAAAGAACAAGGGGAAAAGGCCCTCGAGGAGGTAATGTGTGTAGCGTGATATCCAACGTTTTGTTGATCTCCCTGCAGGCTAAAAATCTGGGCAATTATCATCCAACCCTCAAGCGGCTGTATGACTCGAGCACACCCTTACCCAAGAAGAAACGAGCCAGAGGTCTAGGAATGGGCGTCGGGAAGTTCGTTGGAGGGACCCTCAAGCTTAGTCGAGAGGATATTGTGTCAGTGACGGGATCAGGAAAACTACCCCAGGGTACTGGTCGTCGGAAAATGTATCAACGGCCACGTTAGAGTAAAAAGGACAACCGTGACGAAATTGCCAATGGGCTGGTTCCATTCCCCAGGCGCGTCTTGTCAACGCTATCGTACAATACACTGCATTTTCAAGGCGACCATAATACATGTATGAGAATAGACAACACAGATGAGCCCATAAGTATCTGAGAAAAAAGCACCTTCAAATGTGAAGCGTCTGTAACCCACTAGCAAGGTCCGCTTCGTCTTCGTGGTGCTGTATGGAAGCATGCGAAGGTGCATAGTCTCTTCCTGACCGTCTGTCATCGAGAACGGAGCTTCGTGCAACTTTAGTCGATGCAAGACAAGAATAAGAGATCGGGCTTACCCGGGGCGCTGGTGAGGGTCTCTTTCTATGGAAAGTTGACTGCCATGAGTGTATGACCGATGCGATGCTCGAGAGGACACTCTGCTTGGAGGTTGCAGCTCCGGCCTCCCTTCAATCGTATGTTCCCCGTGGTCTCTCAGGCTATGTCCGCCATAGCGGTCTCGGTGCCCGTCGTGATGGTCTCTGTAGCCTCTGTGTTCATTATAGCCGGGATAGTCAGCGTAACCTCGGTATCGGTGATCTCGGTGATCACGTCGGTCCCTTTCTCTGTAATCACGGTAATCCCTATGATCTGGGTAATGATCATAGCCCCGCCTGTACGAGGGGTCGGGGCGGTAACCGTAGGATGGGTAACTCCTATCACGTCTAAGGGGATTCTCAGACACTATTCAGAGAAGCCAAGAATACCAGCGTCTTACCTATGGTAGCCGAGATTGTTGTGACCATCGATTTGGACAAACTGCGGGTCGGTATACCCTCCTCGATGAGTCCCTCTGTCGTGACCATCATATCTGTCCATGCATTTAAGGAGGTAATCGACACGCGAAATAACACACCCTCACCTATATAATTCTCTCCCATGTTCATCTTGGACCACAAAGGGACCTGGACGTAATGGCCGTGTCCTTCCACTGAAGTCCCCGACTCTGAGGGGGACGTCATAAACGGCAACTCAACACAATGTAAGTTATACCTAGTTATCTCGTTTCCATGCTCATCTTGAATGATGACATTCATTCCGCCTGGAATGATATAGTAAATTGGCCCCCCTTTCTCGTGGCCACCCCTACGGCCGTGTCGGTCGAGGTAGATTTCTTGATTATGGTGTCGATGTGCCTGGAAAGAGGGTCAGGTCACAGGTCTTCTGGGAGCGAGGGGGAGCGAACATCGTGCACTATGTCATAAGTGTAGTTGCCGTAGATATCGGTCGGTGATCTTGAACCCGCACCGTAACCGCCAGAACGCGGGAGTGGCGGAATCTGTCAGGAGGCGCTCAAAGTCAGTTATATACAAGGGTGGCCATCCTGAACCTACCACTCTGTCACTCGGGTGCGATAGAGGCGGCGTACGCAGGGCTTCGATTGTGTGATCGCTTCCGGTCCCGGAGGACCTGGATGAGCTCATGATGATGGGCTCGTCACGGTTGGGATTAACCCGATCCCCGTGAAGGCTGTGAAACGAGCCAGTTCGTTGGATTTGAGGGGGGCGATCCAGGGGTCTTGGCATGTTGTGCAATCCTCCCGCATGCTCATGTTCCGATAAGGTCTCCGAGAGAGAACCGTCGAGGGGTGGAAAAGCCGAGTCCATCTTGACTGGCCGGGCATTGAGAGCACCCCTCATCACGGCATCGGGACTATCGACTCGGACGTAGCCTTCAGCATAGTCACCCGCATCCGTCGGCGTGCGCGACGGCAATGGAGTGAAAACCTGATAAGGTAGGATTGTGAAGTAAGCCTAAGACGCCACAGATCAATGTGACTGCTCACGGGTTCCCTCCTCTGAAAATGAAGGGTGAAAAATGAGTCTGCACATGACGACGAATATGACCTGCCTTTGTGCTCGATCTTCTCAAGACTTGAGGTGATCGAGCCATAGGTTCTAGCGCCGGGAAATCTGGTTCTCCCGGGGGATAACCCTGTGGAAAATTGTTATATATTGCAGAGGGATCACCGTGATGAGGGCGATTGCGAGAACCAGAGAATGCCTTGAACATGTTAAAGGGCATCCTCAAGGTGCAGGGGAAGGCTGATGCATGGCCAGTAAACGCCTGGTTTAAGAACTTATGGGACTACGGCGGGCATGAGGCAGCCGGATGGACCCGTTGGTTCGAGTCGTGGCAACCCACTTTACAGCATGTTCCCTTTAGATGCGGCGCAACACGAGGAAGCTCCGAGTCGTGCGCAGTGTGCAAATACTTCGCCTCACAATCGCTATCAGATAGCCATCCACTTCCTCACCGTGCAACTTCACTCATGTCAGGAAAAACCCGTCACCGGTCACCGCATCAACCCTGTTCCAATCGACAAGTCTCGTGCTGAATCTTTACGATAGACATTTAAGGACACCCGGAAAAGTATTGACGCCATAGCCACCCAGCCGCACCACGCCGTCGACGAGTGGCAGCCGCTACGAGATCAGACCACTCATACCGCCACATTGATGCTGAAGGTGCTTCACCTGTCCAAGAGCATGAGCAACTTTCCCGATCGCCTCCGCGGTTGCTGCAACGCTCGGCGGATCCAAGAGACTTGGGCTGGTGCAAGTCATGGCAAGTCTCTCTGACAGCGCTCCCAGGGCCAACTCCAGCGCCTGAGCGGATGCATCAAGGGGCACGGTGGTTGCCGAAAGGGCGGTCACCTGTCCGCCGTACTAAGTAAATGACTTCGGAAGAATTATGTGGAGAGTTACCAGTTGCGTATTTCGGAATTCAGAACTTGCTTGATAGGGAAGGTCCGCAGTCGACTAATCGCAGTGTGAAACACGTTTCCTGCGACTGGGTCAAAATTACCTTGGGGGTATGCAGAGGGGGATCAAGAGTGGGGAGCTGGATTGGCTGTGGGCTGTTACGGGAGACAGATTTCCCCTTGTCAGATGGTCTCGACTGCTCCGAAGTTTGTCCGTTTTCAACCGTCGGTGCGCCCGCCAATACGGGGACAAGACGCTGCCACCCCTCAGAGTCTTCAGTAATGTATACGGTCCCACATATGACACACTCCTGGTTGAGACAATAGTATGCACGATGACCAAACTGTGTGGGATGATCACGGACCTTGCAAGGATCCTTGTCGATGCCCGTCTTTGGCGGTCTGACGAGCGGAACACCATAGCACCGGGTATTGAGACACTCCTCCGCTAGCATTGTCCACCCTTTTAGTAAACGCTTCCCAATTTCAGTCGACGCTCGTTCTGATTGCTCGCGACGTCGAATCATATCTTCGGTTTCGACTGGCGGAGCGAAGGTGGGCGAACTTAGTGTGCTGGAGAAATCCGTAGGAGGGGTCGAAGGCCTTGAGCCGTGTGATGCAGAAGAAACAGTTGAGGATGATTGAGACTCTGTTTCATCGCCAAGCTGAGCTTTTTGCAACGGTGATGCATCTAGTAAGGATGATGGCGAATGATCCGTACTTTTTTCAGGCCCACCACAGTTGGCACAAAAGTGAACTACAGGCTGTTGGCCATCCGGCGATCTCAATAGCAGCGCGCCACTGCAGGAAGGTGTCTGACAAGGTGAGTCTGTGAGCACCTAGGACAGTGGCGCTCGTAAGTAAGGTTCATAGAAAAGGAGTAGTCTGAATCGCACCCATCCTGTCAACAGGTACTCTGTGAGTTTGCTGGACACGTCGATGATCTTACTCATGATCCTGAGCGTTCAATGGACGAGGGCGGTCGAGACTGCGGTGCGATAATGTTATTGAGCACGTGATCTTCCCATTATACGGAAGTCGAATGCCACGTCGATACATAGTCGCGTCGTTACTGCTGTCTTGCGCGTCATGAAATGGCCGAAGCAATTTTGGCCAGTCTCGCTCACTGTTTATCTATTAGCTGCTCTTGAGAGTCCTGTTCTTGTTCAGGCATCGACCGTCGGAGCAAGTCTATGGACAGCTCAGCGGAAGCTGTCGTTCCGGTATGTCTTCAATTTGGTCGGTAGACCCGGTGTAACACCCTGTAGCGATTCTACTCGGGATTTATGGTATCATGGGTTTGAAAGTTACATGTCAAGGGGTGCGTTTCTCGCTTTGTTCGCCCGCGACCTCCCTAAAAATTTCGAAGCCTTCCCTCTCGATGAGGTGACTTGGTTTCATCAACGCATCAATTATATGACGTTGACCGGCGCAAGCTCTCACCGCTTTCATGTACAGGGAGGGGCCCGGACTGGGAGAATCCGTATGATTCTCTGTTCGCGTGGGGAACGATGCTCACGTCAGTCTAGAGCGAATATAGCAGTCAACGATGTTTCAGGAAACTTTTCCCTGACACTTGTTGATGTATTGGACACATTGGTAGTACTCGACGATCCACCAGGTTTTCAAGATGCGGTCAAAAATGTTATCGACTGGGTTTCTTTCGACGTGAACACAAAACCTCAAGTATTTGAAACTACAATTCGTGTCTTAGGTGGTCTCCTGTCTGGACATATATTTGCTAGCAACCCGAACCAACCATTTTACCTCCCGTGGTATCGTGGACAACTCTTGGACATGGCTCATGACCTCGGCAAGCGACTATTGCCCGCATTTGCGACACCAACTGGGCTTCCTTACGCTCGAGTAAGTCTATCTGCATTCATGAAGTTCCGAGGCTTACATCTTCCTAGCTTAATTTGCGGCACGGTGTTCGTAGGGGAGAGTCTCTAGATACCTGTCGGTCATTTACTTGTTTTGGATACTGATATCTTTACATTTGTTTCCAGGTACTGCTGGCGCGGGTTCTTTAATGCTAGAATTCGCTACTCTGAGCAGACTTACTGGCGACGAGCGCTTTGAGAAAGCTGCCTACAAAGCTTATTTTGCACTCTGGAACCGGAGATCAGATCTTGGTTTGGTGGCCAATACCATCAACATCTGGACTGGAGTTGGTCCCAATAACTTTCTCGTTCTGTGCCAGTACTGACATTCGGTCGAGATTTGGATGCATCCGGAGGTTACGGGGATCGGTGCTGGCATAGACTCTTTCTACGAATATGCACTAAAATGGTACATTTTAAGTGGTGCGTTATCTCTAACATTCCTTAAGACTGCTCTCTTTCCTTATTACGACTCGCAGGAGAAGTCGAATTCTTGGATGTCTGGCAAGAAGGGTACGCAGCAGTCATGCGACACGTCCGATCTCTTGACGGTCACTGGGTGAGATTATGCTCTTCTTCCCGCCACTCACCGATAACTGGTCTTAGTACCGTACCGTCAACCCGCATACAGGAGACCAGGTTTATTCAACAATAGATTCGCTCTCCGCCTTCTGGCCAGGTTTGCAAGTTCTTGGCGGTGACATCGCTAATGCTATTAAATCCCATCTGATGTGTGAGTACTCGCGCGCGTCGTATCAGCCTGGTCTAACCCCCTTGCATAGATTGGAATTTATGGAGACGACATTCAGGACTGCCTGAAGTGTGGGACACCAATGCTATGCAAGCGACGTCTTTTCAATATCCCCTTCGCCCCGAATTTGTTGAATCCACCTGGTATCTTTACAGGGTAGGGATTGCGGCGACATTCTAACCGACTTATACTGATAGATTGGTTAGGCTACCAGAGATACCTACTACCTTGACGTTGGAGAGCGCATATTAAGAGACCTTGTTATTAGGGCCAAGGTGGACTGCGGACTCACCGGCATCAAGGATTTGCGCACCAACGCAAGGGACGATAGGATGGAATCATTTGCACTCTCAGAAACATTGAAGGTAGTTTTTCTATCTCCCCCCCAATGACTTCGGGAAAGGTCTGAAGATGTGTCGCAGTATCTGTATCTTCTATTTGACGAAGAGAACCACCTTAACAACGATGATTCCCATTATGTTTTGACCACGGAGGGTCATATTATTTCCCTTCCCCAAGAAACTCTTCGACCCATGTCACCGGCCCGCCGACGACTTCGTAGAGAAGAAAGTCTCCAGTGTCCCACTTATCATCCATTCCAAGGTTTCGTCCCAAACGGGGTCACGGAAAGTCTCGTGCGCGGAGTCGGCTCGCGCTCCGACATGGATTATGCGAGAGAGCTGATCGGTTTGAGACCACAGCTACTGGACGAACACTATTGGTCCCCTGATGGCTGGTGTTCGGTGCCTCAAGTAGATCCATTCGTGAGATTTATTTGCTATGTTGTTTGCCCGATAGTTGACTTTACATTGACAGGCGTACGATTTCATCATGTCTCCAGGGGGTCGCAAGGTCGCAGAGGACCCAAATCCAGGAAACCAGAAGTTACAGCTAGTGGGGGATGGTTTTTTGCTCCAAAATATCACTGGAATACGAGCTCGTATCGTCAGCCGTCTCGATGGAAAGGGATATGATATCACCAAACGTTAGTGTGTCCATCGGTCTCTGTCAAGCTTGGTACTCAATCTATGCACTAGTCGGTCCACATGCTGTTCGGACCGGCCAGTTGGTCTATATCAACGATACAGCCCTGTTCTTGGCGGACGATGAACTTAAAATCGCACAGAGATCTGACATCCGTCTACGGATATTCCTCGACACAATGGATCCTCTGCTTCCAGCGCATCCTGGGATGCTAGATTTGAACGCAGAGTTTTACATAACCGCCCATGCCGCCACATTTGGTGCAGACGTCACCCAGGCAAAGAGCGCAGAGTCGCTGGCATTTGGGCACGCCCAAGGGGTCCAGATTCGAAGAGATACCACGAACCTGCTCGGATGCAACCCCTTTGATCAAGATTTTGCTGGCGATGCTGTGCTCGTGTGGAGGGGTGATTGTACCTTCATAGAGAAACTCGTCTACGCTCGGGACGCAGGAGCTTCGGGGGTCATCGTGGTCAACACGGATGACTTGGCCATTAGCCCTTCGGCTAACGCGGATGAAGTGGCGGCGGCGGGCGAGCTGCAGGACGTTGCGCTCGTACTAATACCACATACGGCAGGGAAGAGTATTGCCGCTATGCTGGATACTTCTGGCGCGTTTGGTTACGGTAACGTTCTATTTTCCATCGATTCAGATGGATGGTCCGGTGAACCCAAGGCTGGGGAAGACAAACACGATGATCGGGGCGAGACGCTCCATGTACTCTACATCAATGGGCATCCTTTGATGAATACCCGGTTATTGGTTTAATGCTATACCCCAGACTTGCGGAACCACACCCTCTGGGTTTGAGGATTCTGGCCTATCGCAAAAATAGAGCTGGCTATCTGATCCTATCTCCGAGTCCACGCCGTCCAGCTGGTCACGTATTGATGTAAGCGGCCCACAGATCCGTTAATTGATGTTTGCCGGTGCGATATGTGATCAAGGCTGTCAGATAACGTGTCGACCACTTTATCTAAATTCGTACTTGGCGGCAACGACGAACTGAAACTGAAACACGCGAGATGATAGCAGAAACGTGCGTCGGTGCCCGTTGATTTACGTGGAAGTCGGTCCGCCACACGATTAGGAGCGACGAATCGTCGCAGTGGATTTTATAGTAGGTTCGGGATGGCCCGGGAGATCCCTTGGCTGTTGTGGCCTGCTCGCCTAGTAGGTGTCTGATCTCTGCACCGCCACTGAACACACCGACGGTGATCCGCACAAAGTGCACATCAGACTGATATTTATGTGTCTGCCTACTTTTTTAGTTCCTAATGACAGGGTTTGCAATTCCTAGTCACCGCGTACAGCCGACTTGATTTCACACCAGTAGAGTACACACATACAATATCCGCTCTATATACAAAACGCAGAACTTAAATATATATTCTACCAAAAGGACCGGCAATAAGGATAACACGTTGATGGGCCGATCGCAAGCCTATTCCTGGATGATCGAATAAACAGGATCCTCGATGGTCCAGTTCTTTCGCAGCGCAGATATTTCCACAATAAACAAGTATTCCAAGATATTCCCGCCCTGCATGCGGACGAGAGCGCCTGCTGCGCTGGCAGAGCCACCTAGGAAATGGTGCAGTGTGAATGACGAGGACAGCATGGACCGCGGGTATGCATACGCACCAGTAGCGATGAGATCATCGACGATGACGACGTTCTGTCCAGGTCGGATGGCACCGTCTTGCACCTCGAACGTGTCCTGTCCGAGAGCTGATCAAGAGGGATACGCGCAGACAAGGGATTCGACGCACGACACCATATTCCTTTTCGTACGAAGCTTGCTTGCATGATCCTGGAAGCTTCCCCTTTTTTCGCACTGGTACGAAGGCGGCGCCCAGCCGGAGAGCGATGAGCGGTCCGATGAGGAACCCTCTTGCGTCAAGGCCGACGACGACGTCTACTTTCTTGCGTACAGACTTGGGTATCGTGTGTGAGGTGATATGGTAGACGAAGTGGGTGATCAACGTCTCGAGCGCGGCGGGATCGCGAAAAATGGGGAAAATGTCCAGGAAATTGACGCCCTGTTGGGGTTCACAGATGAGAATAGATAACACAGAAAGACGGGAGGGGGAGACATGCCGGCTTGGGAAAGTCAGGGTATCTTGTGACGATACTGTGGAGGTAATCAATGTCGGACATGCTCCGGAGAGTCGAGGTTGGTGGCTGAGCCTTGGGGTACTATGCTAGTGCAGGGCGGAGCGAACAGAGGGAAAAAAAAAAGCTAGGTCAAGGGGAAGTTGAATTACTTTCGGCTGCCCTGAACGATGACGGAATATACGAATTTGAATTGGACATGTAGATTGATTACCTCTATCCGAAGTTCCCACAATTCGAAGCGGTCCGCTGTCATACCGACCGACTGCCATTTAGATCAATTCGTAAAGCAATTTATATAGCACCCGCTATGAATCGGTCATAGTCATGATCATACTAGTTCGGTAGTAGGCGATACAAAGGTAGAGAGCAAGGTAAGGACGTTTTAGACAGAATCCAGAATCTCGGGTTCCTTGAACTCCTTCACTACTCGTGTACCCGTCTCCTGTTATAGCTCATCAGTGCCTGAAAGCATCGAAAGGATCAGACACACTCACGTCGGTCGACTCGCCATGGAGCTCAAGCAGCTTAGACACGTCAAATTTGGGTGCCTTGAGAATCTTGGCTTTACGAATGTAGACGTTTTGCAGTGGGTAGATATTGCGGGTGTTCTTCTCGATCTCACGACCAATAGCCTCGGGAACAAACTTCTGCACCAACTCCTTCAGATCGCAACTCGATGCCTCCCGAGTCATAATCTCGAACATCTTTTTACGGATCTCACGGATTTGACCTGATTGGGCGTAGGTGGTTTTACGGACTTGGTTTGGACGGCGTTTCGTAAAGGCGATGGCGAAGAGGCGGAGAAGGTAGCCATCTGTGGTCTTGACATCGACGTGTGCCTCGATGAGCGTCTGCCATTTGCGGACGAGAGAACGAAGCTTGTCTGAAGTAAAGTCCATGCCGTGGAAGTTGGTGAGACAGTTTTTCCCCTGCACCTCATCGATCCGTAGCTTAATTTTTCGGAAGGATTGTTCCTCATCCTTGTTGAGATCTGCGAGGGAGACCTCAATGATACGACCCTTTAGCGAGTCGTTGGCATTCTCTACGAGCAGCGTCAGAAGGAGAAAGGAAATATGGGAAGAAAGAACGCATACTTAATCCTTGCGAACGGTTGACGAGGGTCTTTCCAATGTTCTTGACCTCGAACGTGGAGGGGGCCTTGATGTCATACCACTCTGGGTAGAGATGAGAAGGTGTTTGGACCGAACGTGGAGAGACGTACCCTTGCGAGAGAAGGGGTCGACGACCTTTTTCTTGATACCTTTCTTACCCTTGGAGAGGCGCTTGTTCTGGACAGATATGAGGAAACGAACGGTTGAAGGATACGTGCACGTACCTTTCCTACAGCCATGAGGGGAAATTAGGACGAGGGTGGGGTTGGATTGGCTGTAGTGTGTGGTGGACGATGGGTACTAGCGGTGGCTTGAACCTTAATTCGTGTACTGTTATAGTCGTTCACACGCCACTTATGACATTGACCCGCTCACAGTTCGAGGCGGCGTGCAAAGCCTTTGTCCAACGCAAACATGGCTGGGATTGGGTAGAACACATTCCTGGTTTTGGATACATGTACAGAACGACCCCGCTCCAGAAAAGGTCATCCGATGGCGATCCAATCGAGGCTACTGATGGTGACCCTGCAGTGGCCCTACCATTGCCTGATCACCTCATTTGCCACCAGTCTGTCGCGTTCTCTCCGACTTTCCAAGTCCCAACCTTTTACTTTTCTGTGAACGATTCCAGTGCGTGAGACGTTCTGCCAACCGCTCCCGCTGCATCTTCCTTTCAGCCGGTTCACCCGTTGGTCTCTCGGAGATCGTTCACACCTCGCTGCTTCGCAAGCACGCTCTTGATGGTATGGAGGTGACTACATTCTCGATAGGCGACACGGCCTCCAATTTTCCGCTTCTCTCGTTCGGTGATCACCCGTCTCTCGGCACACAGTGTTGGTACTTGCATCCGTGTGAGACAGGTCCCGCCGTTGAGGAGATGTTGGCAGCGAGGACAGAGGTACGCTCGGAAGACACGGCTCGCGACGTGGAGTGGTTGGATGCGTGGTTTGTGGTGCTGAGTTGTGTCATGGACGTCGTGGGATGATTCGGGCGGAACTATCACATGAGAGACCTTCGTAACGTTGTCTGGAACGTTGAGCACGAACTTGTTACGTCGTTTGCAATCGTACCACTTTCAGGTTTCTTGTTCTCCATTTCAGCTGTGTCGGATTGTCCCGATAAAGATTAATCGGATGTTCCAGGTCTTAAAGCCCTCCATGATGCCGACAGCTCGCCTCGCCTCCCTCTCCCGTCACCTCTCATCTCGTGCAATGGTACGTCCCCCTCCTCCCCTTTCTCTCTCGAATTCACGATATACCTCACGCAGCCTGCCCACGAAGCTGTCATCGTTGCTGCTTCTAGAACACCCGTCGGATCCCTCAACGGATCGCTCAGGTCCCTGACTGCACCACAACTCGGTTCAATCGCCCTCAAGCATGCCTTCCGGCAATCCGGCGTCGATCCCGCTGAGGCAGAAGAGATCTACTTTGGCAATGTCGTTCAGGCCGGCGTTGGCCAATCTCCTGCCCGCCAGGTCGCTCTTAGTGCAGGCATGAAATCTTCCTCAGATGCCACCACCATCAACAAGGTCTGCGCGAGCGGCTTGAAATCCATCATGCTTGCTGCCCAGAGCGTCGAGTCGGGCTACAAAAGTGTCGTCGTTGCTGGCGGAATGGAGAGCATGAGCAACGCACCGTACGTCACGTCTCTGCCTATCCTTACTTTGCCTCTCATCCACGCATAAACAGTTTCCTTTTACCCCGGACGAGTCCCCTCTTTGGCAAGTTTGAGACAAAAGACTCGGTCGAGACCGATGGTCTCTGGGACGTTTACAACAACTTTGCTATGGGCAACTGTGGTGAAGTTGCTGCCGAAAAGCATGGCATCACCCGGGAGCAGATGGACTCGCGCGCCATCGCATCATACAAGCGCGCTGATAGGGCTTGGAAAGAGGGTGTCTTCAACAAGGAGATCGCACCTGTGGTAATCCCAGGGAAGAAGGGCGACACCATAGTCAAGGAAGACGAGGAGTACAAGAAAGTCATCTTTGACAAGGTTCCCTCGCTCAAATCGGCGTTCAAGCCTGGAGGTTCGATAACTGCAGCCAATTCATCTAACTTGAACGATGGTGCCTCGGCATTGATCATCATGTCCGCGGAAAAGGCTAAGGAACTCGGCGTGAAGCCTCTTGCGAAAGTCGTCTGTATGTTTGGCCTAATCCATCTAGCAATTAATTGGCCCCTGACATCCTGGGAAAACAGCATACGCCGATGCAGGTGTAGAACCCATTGATTTCCCAGTGGCCCCTACGGTCGCTTTGCCAAAGGCCTTGCAGAGGGCCAACTTGACAGTGGATGACATCGCACGATTCGAAATAAACGAGGCTTTCGCAGTCGTCGTTTGCCTTGCGGAGAAGCTACTTCAAATCGATCATGCAAAGATCAACGTTGACGGGTAAGCAATCTGGCGGTTCGATTATTCAGTCAAGGCTAAGCGCTCGTTCAGTGGCGCAGTTGCCCTCGGTCATGCTATTGGAAACTCGGGAGCTCGGATCGTGGTTTCCCTTGTCCACGCCCTGAAATCCGGCGAATACGGTGCGGCCGGCATCTGCAACGGAGTAAGTAGACGTGCGCTATCTTTGTCAGTGTCTGAGATCTCGTTCCCAGGGTGGTGCTGCGTCTGCTCTCGTCATCCAGAAGCTGTGAATGTACTTGGCACTGTACGACATGTGATGAATAATCATACTTTTTCTATTCGAACACACGCAAACCTATCACAATGCGCGCCACTTTGTTGGAGGTATGTGAGAAAACGCTAGCTTTTCAAGTTCCCTGCAAGCTACTTCAAAGCCAGCCCATGCGCTCACGCCAAAATTATTGATATCCTTATCTTTCTATGGATCAGTTGGTTGACGTTTGCGTGCCAGTTGTTATCAGTTGCAGGCACCAGTGTTCGCGTCGTGCGAGAACCCAACATTGGGGTGAGGATCCCAAAGGATAAGAGGCAGCGTGATTCATGTGCTGCTTCGTTCCCGTACCCACGGTCCGATGTCTTCTCAGCCCGGCTCGTTGAACAACTTCGAGAAGTCGGAGAATATCCGTCACCTCCATGATGATCTTGAGGAGAAGCTCGATTCGGGCTCTTTTGACGCAGCAAACGCAGACGAGGCCCTGCAACTCGTCGGTGTGGAAGCCACGGAACATTTCAGCGACGAGTTTAACAGAAGACTTCGAAGGAAATTGGTGTGTGATTCCGCGCACCATCTTGTCCATTGTAGACGGTTCTCACTGGCATACCAACTGTAGGATTTCGTCATTCCGCCGATAGCTGCAGCAGTTTATTTCTCTCAATATCTGTATGCTCCATCACACAAATTCTCGACACCGTTCGTGCTCACTGGCCTGTGTCTAGTGACAAGACTTCTCTAAACTATGCAAGGTATGTGATATTATAGACCCGGCGAATCTCGTGCATGCTAATTTTTTGTAGTGTCATGGGCTTTCCCATCGTCGGCTCGGTAGGTTCTCTGAGATTATCGTCTCTCCTTGTTGATCCCCCACCAGCATTATAATTTGGTGTCCATGGCCTTTTATCTGGGTGAGCTTGGACCCCTTGGTGCGGGGTTTCTTTCTGATGAATGATAGGCTACTTATTCTGGGAGTTTCCCACTGTGTACATTTCCCAGAAACTGAGACTGGCCAAATATCTGGGTGGGGATACTCCGTCGATCGAGGGGCCCGTCGCTGATGTTGTTAAGGCACTAACATCGTGGTCTGGGGAGCGCTGCTCATGTTACAGGCATCCACTGATAATTTTGCGGCATTCTTTGCCTTGCGCTTCCTCTTGGGTATGTTGGGGTCCGTATGAGCTCTCCTGTCCTCTCATGCAAGTCGACGTCGCTTCTAGGCATGTGCGAATCTTGCGTGGCTCCTTGCCTAATATTGATCATCTCCATGTTCTACAAGAAGAACGAGCAGGTTCGTCGATAATTTCAAAGATCTGGGTGTACCAACGACTCATGAACATGTCTAGGCTACTAGAATTTCGTGGTTTTACGTCATGGTGAGGACGCCGCGTACTCGCTCGGCTGCAGACGCTCAGTGTCATTCCACAGAACGGCCTTACACAGGTCTTTGGCGGTTTCGTCGCTTACGTAGGTAGAATGGATCATGTCACTCCCGATGGCACTCACGATGGCGTGACAGGGTATCTCGTTCTACAACGGTAAAGCTATTCCGGCGTATAAGGTTGTCTACCTGCTCTTGGGCGCCCTGGCGATCGTGATCGGCATCATCGTTTTGATCTGGCTCCCCGACTCCCCCGTGCACGCGCGCATGCTGAGCCGGGAGGAGCGTATCGCTGCTTTGGAGCGTGTTCGGAACGATCAAGGGGGGACGGAAAACAAGAAGATCAAGAGGGACCAAATCAAGGAGGCTCTGATGGATGTCAGGACTTGGTTGATCGTGTTATCGACCGTGCTCAGTATGTGCGTCCAGGTAACGGTCTAACAGGCGGCTGACACTTCTCCCAGCGAGCATCCCCAATGGCGCGCTGAGTAACTGTAGGGCGATCCGAGCGATAGATCGATGACGTACTAAAAAAAAATTTCTACTTTCCCAGTCAGTAACATTATCATCAAGAGCTTCGGATACACGTACGTCTCTGCAGAAGCAACGTGCTGATCAAGATTTGAATGAATGAATCTAGGACAAAGCAAACGCTGATCCTCTCTACACCTGCAGGTGTCATCGGATCAGCGATGGTCCTATTTTGCGGGTGGTATTCAGATAAGAAGGTATGGTACACCCGTCTTGTATCAGCGCAATGCATTCACCGTTCCGCTTTAGGGCGAGCGAATGACACCCATCGTCATCGCCTTGGTACCCACAATCGTCGGTGCAGGTGAGCGGCTACGTCATGCCAGCCATGCTTCTTCCCCCGGCGCTCATGCGTATCTGTTTTCTAGCCATGATGATTGGGCTTAAAGTTGCCGGACACCAGGGGGCGCTTCTATTTGGTACAAACTGAGTTCATATCGTGATTCGTGGACTGATCGAGAGTCACTTCTCCGCAGCATCCTACTTGACGGGCACGTTCGGTAGCGCCCTGTCGACCATCTATGCCTACAACGCGAGTAACACGAGCGGTCATACCAAAAAGGTCCGTCTTCCCGTGTCATCCGAGGGAAACCGTTGCGCGGTATCGTTGACGTAGCAATTAAAAACAAAAGGTGACGATAAACGCGATGACGATGGCGACGTTTAGTGTAGGCAACATCATCGGCACGGAGATCTTCCAGCCCAAGGACGCCCCCGCGTACATTCCGGGTAAGACGGCCATCATGGTCATTCTCATCGTGCAGATAATGGTGTCGTTCCTCCTCCGATGGATCAATACGCGTTTGAACAAGAAACGCCAGGCGAAGCTGGCGGAGGAAAAGGCGCGCCGTGGATGGAGTGACGCCGACGTCCAGCGGGAGAGGGAACGCCATGCGTTTGCCGATCTGACAGACAAGCAGTGAGTTGACATTGTGTGGGATGTGAATTTCTTGAAGTTGATTCCGAAAAACTTTCGCAACAGGAACTTGTTCTTCGTGTACACGGCATAATGTCATGTTATTTAGTGATAATGAGTGTCATAATACACACGGGTCACTGCAGGTTTGGGAATCAGAGCCCAGTTGCGCAGTGCATCCCTTTGAACCTGTATGGGGCTTTCTCACCCACTTGCCAATCGGCTCCTCCCTTTCAAACACACCGTATCATTCACCATTCCCCTATACCGACGAAGGGTCAAAACACTGCTCGCACAGGCTCATGGACAATCTTACCTTCGATGGTCTCCAGATAATCACAAACGACGTCCGGGGCGTCTTCCATAAGCGAATCCTCCGGTTCCCATGTCGCCTCGTCCTCAGCATATCCCTCCCAAAAGACATGAAACTCTCGTACACCATCCACGACCCGATGAGCTTGGATAGACTCCACGACGTACTTCTCGAGGATCTCTGCCTCTGCCTCTTCCGGTGACTTGATGCGGAGGATTGTCCGGGATTCATGTAACCACGCCTTTGGAAGCCGCGGCTTTCCCAGGTTTCCGGTTCCTTTGTAGGGTCGACCTCCGGATGGACGAGTGCATTTGCGGATATACTTGTCCAGCTCACACAAGGTGTGTTCAATATCACAGAGCATCATAGGAAGGTGGTCCGGACCGAGGCCACTGAACTTGATGCCCAGACGCTCAAAATGCTCGTTCTGGGTGATCTGCATCCATCGAACAACGTCAACTTCCACCGAGCGGGGGATATTTTTGCTGAAGCACCTCCGTAACCCCCGCTTGGAGCCGATACACATCACCACAAAATCGTGCTCGGAAAAGTTTATGACCTCCGAATATGACAAATTCAGGACCAGTTGATAGGCAGTGAAATCGCCCACGCTTTTGAACGACCGCAAATAGTCAAAGATGTCCGCCACATACTTCGCGTCTCGAAGCTGAGCAGGCAATTCCCGCATCAATACTTCCAGGAACGCCAGGTGATTCATGAAATTCTCTGCGAATCCTAATTCTGGTGCGGGTTTCTGATAAGCTCCTGTGTAGATGGAGATTCCGTTGTCGTACAATCCGCGGAGGACCCTTTCATAATTGGCACGTTTGTATGCCTCCCAAGTGAACGGCTTGATCTTCCTACGGAGGGTCTCGTACGTTCGAATGCTGGTGTAGGTGCTGAAGAGCAGAATACGGAAGATGACTTCTTCGCGTTGCTGTGGACCCTTTTCGATGACCTCGGAAACGATATACTGGCTAACCCGGTCGAGCACCCGGAAGGTGTTGCAGAACTTGTTGTTGGCAAGGATGGGATCTGTCGTCCAGCTATTTGTGAAACGAGTTTCAGAAGACGAGACGCGCATGGTGGTTTTCTGACTGTTGATGACACTCACGGTGCGAAAAGACCCGCACGACGCTTTTCGTCGATGGCGTGCCTCTCGGCTGCCAACCGCCAAAAAGTGTCGAATGCAGGGGTTGGCTCGTATTCCTTGTCACGGATGGTGACCGTCATTGGGGGCGGAGTTGCATCGGCAAAATGGAGTTGAGAGTGCATTCTAGAACGTTTGGCACTACATGTCGACGCGTTCTCGTCTTCTGAAACGACGGCGTCGGCACCGCGTTTCATTATTATAAAATGATATGACCTGGCACAAAGCACTCAGTTAGCCACAGAACGCGTCGTGTGCAGGGATAGTTGGTACCCTTTTTTTCGAACGTGCAATTAGTCGAAACCACCCAAGTTTCACGAAAGACGGGGTGTCGAGAGCGACACGACCACAAGCGAAAAGCTGCCCTTTTTACGGGGGGGATGGCGACGCGAACGGGTGCTACGTAAATAAATACACATTCAAGTCGACCAAACCTTGGTCAGAGTCACGACACCACAAAGAACCGCGTCCACTGGCAAACGTTCACGAATGGACCAAGAACGACATCGTTTCGTGCAACAGTACGTCGAACGACAAAAAGCTTATCTACCTACATATACCGCGGTGGATCCTTTGATCGAACGCCATGGGACGCCACTCAAACCGCCACCGAGGAGCGATGAGTATGGGTTCGATACCCCTGTGCTTCGTCCCCGCGCGCCAGTGAAGTCTCCGAAGGCCCAGCCCGCGTTACAGGCCGGTCCGGGCGAATCACGACTGCGAACGCACGAAGCGGATCTTCTAAACCAAGTCCGACTACCAACTCCGCACAAGGACGCACGATTGGAAGCTCGGGACGCTGATCTAGCCGCGGCCAAGAAGGGCAAATCGAGAATCAAGCGGAAGAAGGAACCAACGCCGACATCGGTGGACACCGACGACGAACGTGCAGCTAGTAGGTTCCTCTGACGCGTTCTCTGTCATCCGACATACTGTTCAATTGTCTAGGACTGGCGGATCGCCGAGAGCGCAAGAGGAAGAAGCGCGCCATCGTCAACCCTCCACAGTCGCACAACGATGACGCCGAACCTACCGCGGCCCCTAAAAAGGGAAGAACCAACGGCAAGAAAGTAAGGAAGCCCGCCGCATTGGCGCTTTTGTATGGGTTCTCCGCCACCAATGTCACGAAGGACAGGCTCACGGTCAGCCGCTCGATGGATGTCTCATTTCACCCTCTTACGTACTCGAACAGGTGAAACCAACGCCTTCCCTTGGTGTTTTTAGCAAGGGGAAAGCATCCGCGAAAAAGAAAGTGACTGCAAGGAAAGGGTCTTGTGAGTCACTCTATCGTTGTGGTCAAGGGTGTAGGGCTCAATGACGCAGCATCAAGAAATGAGTTGTTTTCGGAATTCGCGTTTCTGAACGGGTCGAGTGAGCGGGTTGCTGATCCCTCAAAAGTTGCCGATGATTCGGATGATTGTTCGGTTTCCTCAGTGTCCTCCATTCCCCGAGAGCGTGGCAAGAAAAATCGCACCAAGTGTGCTGGAACTGCGGCTGCGAAGGCACCGCTGGCATCGACACGCAAGGCAGCCGAATCGGATGTCTGGGATATCGAACTGCAGAGCAAGCTTCCCTCTTCCGTGTGCGATGTTTCGAGCGAGCCTAGAGCGGAAAGTTCTACCCCTGTCGTCCTGGACCTCCGCAGGGCGGAGTGGTCTGCCTGCCTTGATACGGCAGAGAAGCATGCGGAACGCCTTAACGGAGAGACCCGAACTCCGAGCATATTTGTCACCCGATGCCGATCAGAAGGACATTCTGCAGTCCGCAGTTCTCCCTTGGCCATATCAAACCTCCGTGATGAGCTTGGCCTTACCCTCGCAGCAGACGTCTCATCGATCCACCCCTCCCACTCGGCATCCCAGGTAGGAGCTCGTGTTGTAGCCGGACCATCCGACCTGCGCCTGGTGCCATCCAAACATTTCGCTGAACCCACGCCGGCCCCGGTCCAGGAGCTCCCCCCAAAACCGCTGCAGGTGTCAAAATCGACCGATGGCGTCAAGGTACCGGACTCCGGAATTCCAGAGCACGTCAGGGACGCCGCGTTGGGCGTACAGGCGATCCGCAGAGTGGCTTCTCCGATTAACTCGCTGATCAGTGTACCTCAGTCCATGGTACAGCATCAGACCCGATACGATATGGTTTCACTCGGGTTTCCGAGTGACAGTTCCCCGTACGAAGGATTCTGCGCAGACATGGATGTGCGTTGGGAACCCCTGGGAGGACCAGATCATGGATGCGTTGAATCTTGCATCAGTGTGGAGCCATGTCACCACTCGCCACGAGGCGAAGCGTGGGATTGGTACCAATCCTGGAGTCCCTCGGCTGGTTTAGCAATTGGTGACGTAGACATTGAAGTTACCTATGACGATGATCCGTTGGCGCCGGAATACGGGAACTATCTCGATGAGGCGGAACCACTTGTCGGAGCATGTCATTTCGAAATGGAGGCGGAGCTTGACCCTGAAGAAGAGAATGACCGGTGGTATTGTGGGGCTGAAACACGACACGACTCACCCACTTACGAGGGGGCGGTCGACGGAGTTTATGAAGTCAGCATGGACGGCGAAGAGGATGTCCCGGGCTTTTTGGAGGGACGGGCATTGCTGCTTGGTATCCCAGAGAACGGGATAGTACAGCGTGTCGGGATGACGGGGCTCGCTCAAGCGGAGCTGGACGTCGCAAGTCGACTGCGAGATCACTGGCGGCCACTGCGACTTTGAAGGGAAGACAGCAGGGTTATAAATTGGTGGAGCATGGCATATATACGAGTTTTACATGGACGATACGCTATGTAGATTACATTCTGTGGATGACTCTTCCGCGATGGTCGATCTCACGGCCGTGCTCGTCGAAATAGATGTTGTTATCGACAGCGCCAAAGAACCAAGGCCCTGTGCGGGTGGAGTTTCTTCTGTGGAGGCCACCGGAGTCCTCTCTGAAGCTAGAGAAAGAATTATGGCGCCTGCGACGATCATCTCTGTAGTGATGAGGCTGATCATGGTAATAGGGACCATGGTGGTCGGGATGTTCGATTCCAAAGAAGTTGCGGATGCGATCACCGAAGGAGACAGAGCGGTCGCGTGGTGGAGCAGGGTACGCATAGGCATGAGAATGGGAGGTGTGGGAATGAGGGCGGGAGTAATGAGAATGCTGTGAGTGGGAATATTGTGGGAGATGGTGTGAAGAGTGGGAGGGATGGTGGTATGAAGAGTGACGGGAATGATGGGAGGAGTGGGAGGGATGACGATGGGAAGAATGGTGATGTCCCGAGTCCTGTAGAGGGGGATTAGAAGAAGAAGAAAATACAAAGTACGAAGGGTGTACAGAGACATACGCTATGGGTACTGATAACTACGGGCGTTGGATGGTAGCCTGAGTGGTGATGATCGTGGTGAGCACTAGGAGAGCGACGGTGGTGAGAGTGTCTGCTGTTGCTCCTTGGGGGGTGAGTATGACCATGGGGAGTGAGATACGGCGAGTGTGCGGATGGTGAAGAGTACTGCGACTGGGAGTAGTGCGGTGATGGAAACGGATAAGCCATGGCTAATCAGAGCGCTGATCCGAACTGCATCATAAATACTAACACTGGATCGGATCGGATGTCGGAATATTCACTCCCCCCATCCCTCATGATGATTCGTTCAGGTAGTTGGTCGCGCGTCTTTATCCGTCTTCAGCACGACAAGTCTGGTCCCCCAGTCCCGGCTCCGGCCCGTTCACCACCTTCCCATACAGCACCCCCCTTCCATACCCATGCCTTCTTTCGCGCCCTCGAAGGCTCATTCCCAACACCCACCGCTCGCAGCCTCATGCGTGCAACTCGTGCTCTCCTCGTCGACCGCACCGGTCGGGTGAAGCGCGACGGCCTCACCGCGAAAGACCTCGACAACGTGCGTACACATCTACACCTCCCTCCCACGTCACCCACCCGGGCTAGCAAGCATACCTTTTTCGGGCTGCTCTCTCCGAGATGCGGGCAGAACAGAGCGCGCGCTCACGCAACGAAACCACCGCTATACGTGCCACTATCGCCGCACTCCGCAGGGACGTCGACAGGCTCGACGTAAAGATGAAGGAGGATCTCAGTAATCTCAAGCACGAGTATGTCTATCGCCCACTCTTTCCTCCCTTCCCGTTCCACCCGCATTTCAGGATTCAGATGGAGCTCGATACCCGCAAGAACGAAAGCAAGACAGATTTGAAGCAAAAGAGCATCGCTATCGAGGTTTGTCTTTGTTCGTTCTGGATCCCATCTTGACCTCATTCGGTGAGAGCAGGAAGTCTTGAACAAGACCGTCATCGAACTCGGCGACCTTCGTGCGAGAATGGAAGAAGTAAAGTGGGATAATATGCGAAACGCAGTCGGTGAGGATGATCTACTTCCCTTTCCCTTCCCTCCCTCATACTGCCTCTGTTAGCCGCACTCGGTGCATTCCTCGTTCTCATCATTGTCTCTATGGAGTTGTATACGTTCCAAAGGACGCATCCTGCTCGCAACCCACCTCCCCCACAGAACCACTTCCCAGAAGCAGCCAGCGACGAGATATCCCATTCGTAGCACCTGCCCGCTTACCCAGACTCGATAAATCTAGTCTACCTACCCGTAATCTCTTTTATCACAATTCATCGTACATGTAACCGTATTCCTCACTAGACAAACTCCAAGTCCCATTCCCCTTTATTGATGATAGAGACCATCGCAGTTATTTGACCTTGAGCTTCGACAGTTTCTCCGTTACCTCGGCCTCCCCTTGGGTTGATTCTGATGCAGCGTCCCGGTTCGGCTTGTCTGCAGTGTGTATGCCTTCCTTAGCTGCTTCCGTCGATCCACTATCCGTCTTCGAAGCGGGCGTCGTTGATGCCTGTCTGCCGGTGCCACTCTTTTCCTCATCTTCCTCGTCCTCCCAGTCGTCTTTCACCCCTTCTGCCTTTTCCGCCGCCTTTCTCGCCCTTTGGTTTGCACGTTTTTTTGCGTTCTTATTCGGGGGTGGGGCACCCGCGCCTTTAGCTTTCTGTTGCGTCTCCGAGGAGGGTGCGACCCAACCTAGGATATGCCCCTTGGGTAGGGTAGCAGCGTCCATAGCTTGTTGGCGTGTACCACGGAAGCGCGAAACGTCCTCCTGCGGTGTGAATCCAGGCCGAATCTTGATTTGCTTGCGGACGCTAGGCATGTCATGTGAGCAAACAGTCGTGTGCGACCATAATCATACGACGCACGATCCATCCGGTCGTTTCGACTCGGGAATGATTCGCTCGAGTGTTCTTGGGTCTACCGCAATACCAGACGCGGATTGTTGTGGAAAAAGTGGAGGTCTTGACATAGTGTGAGTAGTCGAATGATGAGGGTAGTTCGGAGTTACAATCCATCTTATCTCCTTCCCTTATGCGCTACGCCGTCTTCGTCACTGGTCCAGCTGGTGCGGGAAAGTCGACGTTCTGCACCTCCTTCGCCACCCATATTCGAGTGTCCAGGCGCACCGCCCACATCGTCAACCTCGATCCCGCCGCAACCGGAGATGCATTCGAGTATGAACCTGCTATCGACATCAGGGAACTCGTCACACTCGGGGACGTCATGACCGAGATGGGAATGGGCCCCAACGGTGGTCTCGTATACTGCTTTGAGTGAGTGAGTACGCCCCCGCCAGTCTTTGCTGGGCATGTGCCGATCCTGCGACCAGGTACCTCTTGGAGAACATTGATTGGCTCGAGGAAGAACTGGGCGGGTACGATGACGACTACCTCATCATCGATTGCCCTGGTTTGTACACTTTCTCCCTTGACAGATCACGAGCTCATATACCGCAGGTCAAATTGAGTTGTACACGCATCATCCCTTCCTCCCCTCTCTCGCTCGCACCCTGCAGCGGATGGGCATCAGGACCTGTGCTGTGTACCTCCTCGAGTCTCAGTTTATGGAGGATCGCTACAAGTTCTTTAGGTACCTCGTGCCTTGTTCTTCTTGCTTGTTCTGACCTTTCTTTGCCAGTGGCGTTCTTTCCGCCATGTCTGCCATGGTAAATCTCGAGCTTCCGTGGATAAACATCATGTCGAAGATGGATCTCGTCTCGCCATCCCCTTCCTCGGATACTTCCCAGCCGCGGAATGGCAGACGTGCCCGTCGAGATATCGCACGATATCTCGATCCTGATCCACTTTTGCTCTCGAACGCGCGCGATGGTCACGATAGAATAGCGGAAAGAGAGAACAGTCAGTTCCATGAACTGAACAGGGCAATCGTCCAGTTGGTATGTACATCCTTTGTTCGTTGTTCCCGTGCGCTACTAATGGCACATCAGATCGAAGACCATCCTCTCGTTTCTTTCTTGCCTCTTGACCTCACGTCGACCGATTCCCTTGAACGTGTTGTTAGTCAGATAGATTTTACGATCCAATACGGCGAAGATGAAGAACCGAGAGAGGTACGCTCTTCGACTGGCAGGGAACTGAATGCTGACTCGCGCGAAATAGCCACGCGACTTGGACGAAGGTGATTTTGCGGACATGGAATGAAAAGGTAATTTGGTGTAGTGTAGTTGTACACTCGTGGTAAATACATAGTGTCGCGTCGCGTACCTTCACATGACCATCCACGGTATTGGTGTCGATCTCTTATTCGTTTCTCGTCTGGTTGGGCTGGTCAAACGAAGAGGTGCGAACAGGCTTGCTTCGCGCGTTCTCAGTCCGTCGGAACGAATCGCTTTTCGTCGGCTCTGGCCAGACGACCTGGTCGAATATGGGACATCCATCAACGCTGCGACGCAATTTCTGGGGGTGCGGTATGTACTTCTCGCCCGTGTCCGTCTCAAGCGCTTCAATCGCCGATTTACAGCTGGGCGGTGAAGGAGGCGGCCTACAAAGCATTGTATCCGCTCGGGCCGACATGGAAAGAGCTCACATACACCTCCTTCGATCCTCAGACGGGGTCTAAGCCCACTCTCGTGTTCCATCCCAACGGGGGTGACGCTACAACGGCAAACCAACGCCCCAAATTACACGTGTCCGTCAGCCATGACGGGGAGTACATTTTTGCCTACGTCGTCGCTGAGGACGGGGTCTGAGGCCGTGAATACTACCTCGCGGCGTCATCAATATTTGCTCATCATACATGCATTGGATACAGCACTCGTTGGCCGACGCTATCTATCATCTTCGCCCGACGGTTGTTCAGGCCACCAATCGGGCCACCAAGGCACCACTTTCCAACGTGCTCCATTAGGTTCGTCCGCAAACAAGGCTACGTCGGGACGCAGGTGTTCTAACCGAAGGAGAGCGAGGCCGACAGCGGTGCCAGGGCCCACGTCCGGCGTGGCAATCGATGTGAGGAGGGTGGACGTGCCGCGCAGACGGGGTGTTCGGGTTGACGATTCCGCAGCGGGCGGAGGGATCACGGAGGGTTTGACGGGGATGTGTAATGATGGACATGTCGTCGCCGACGTTGTGGACAAGGCGACTGGAAGGATTCGTTTACGTATGACACCCGTATGATAGGTCCGCACCGTGAGTTCCTGTCCTACGTAACACCCCTTGCGAAAGTCGACTGCGAGGAGCGAGCGGTGTATCCGTGTCAAAAGTTAATGCATGTGCGACTGGGGAAACGTCACGCACGTCCACCCATCACATCGAGGTTCGACTCGATGGGAAATGCGTGTAGAGGTTGAATGTCGGCGCTACCTTCTGGCACGC
Source organism: Wakefieldia striispora (assembly GCA_038090475.1). NCBI lineage: Eukaryota > Fungi > Basidiomycota > Agaricomycetes > Agaricales > Hymenogastraceae > Wakefieldia > Wakefieldia striispora. The sequence continues at coordinate 137,132 of JBBPMU010000011.1, forward strand.
CACGCATTATTCTGTGTAGGTAGTATGCATCCGCAGGCAATACATCGTGGGTCGAAGCCTCCTGAGCTGTAAAAAGGGGTGGGGTGAGCGGAAGAACGAACGTGCCGAGCGAGGCGTACTGACGTCGGTCCCCTTTGCGGACGAGCAGTCGCCGGCCCATACCAGGTGCGCGGCGGTCGAGAAGGCGGTGATGTTCGGTGCCCCAGGGCGATGCAGGAGATTCAAGTTGGGTGTTGGGCCAGACGGGCTCGACGGCGCCGCTGACGGCCCAATGCCAGGTCCGCTTCGTTTCGGGTGATTCGGGTTCGCCCCACGCGGCCCATACGTCCCATTCCGGCGTGACGTCTCGGATGTGGACTTTGGACCGAAGCACGAATCGTTTAAGCAGGGAGAGGAGCGGGGGTGATTCGGACGGGGATGAGTCATGTTCGATGAGGTAGGTGGGCGAGGGGGAGGCAGGAGCGGTGAAGAGGAAGACGTCGTGGAGAACGCGGCCCTGTGCGTGGAGGAACGCGCTGTAGGACGGCCGGCCTTGGAGGCTGTTGGCGAGCAAGCCGTTGAGGAAGGGGGTCACGTCGCTGCCGGAGACGGCGAGCACGGCACGATTGGGGACGGGAGCTAAGCTGGGTGTTGTGCGGAGGATGGTGCGCAATGGCCCGTGCATGGCGGTGTAGATGTAACAGTCGTCAACACTTGAATCCTTTCTTTCACACCGTGACCAATGTCGTCGTCGTGCTCTGCGTTGCTCGGAGCATTGAAGGCATGCCTTCTTGAATCTGATTGCGTTCAAAAGCATGGACGGTTACCATCGGAATGTCTCAAGCATCACACGGATGAGCTTCCTGAGGCTTGCCAAAACCTGAGAAGGGCTACCTATGAATGCAAACGGAACATGGTGTGTGGAATCGCCCGAGACGGCGACAAGGAATTAATGACAATTTCTAGCTGGACATGCGTAAAAGGTTTCGGGGCAATACAGTGGGGATGGAAGGGGAAAAGACAGCGAACTAGGAGAAAGATCGTCGCTGACTGAGGAGATTAGCAAGCACCTCGGACACATGACCGAGCCAGTCGACTATAAGTAAATTCTGTCTTTCTCATTCCCTCTCACTGCGAGTTAGTCAATCTACCATGTCGAAACCCCTCTTGCTCTACACTGCCCCCACTCCGAACGGACACAAGGTGTCTATCCTGCTTGAAGAGCTCAAAGCGGCCTATGGCAGCAACGTCATCGATTACGAGTAAGCTGCGCCATCTGCTGGGTCATGGAGTCCCTGAATGCGCTCCCACAGCGTTGAGAAGATCGATATCTCCACCAACCGCCAAAAGGAACCATGGTTCATCGCCCTGAACCCCAACGGTCGTATCCCTGTCCTCGTCGACCGCGAGCACAAGCCAGAGCCTTTCGACGTCTTTGAAAGCGCTGCCATCCTCCTCTACCTCGTTCGCAAGTATGATACCAAGGGTATATTCTCCTTTCCTGCGGGAAGCGACGATGAGAGTGTCATGCTCCAGTGGATCTTCTTTGCAGTAGGTGATGTCATTGCTGTTTCGTTCGCGTTTGATCTCGTTCTGTAGCATGGTGGGGTCGGTCCCATGCAAGGCCAGGGTATGTAGCCTTTGTCGCAGACGCTGACTCTGGCTCACACGTTTTCAGCGCACCACTTTAGAAACTACGCCCCGGAGGATGTCCCGTATAGCAAGAAGCGTGCGCGATAGAGCTGTCTTCGCACCGCTTTCCTGACCCTCTTCCAGGCTACACTGAAGAGACTGCTCGTCTATACAATGTCCTCAATATCCGTCTCGAAGGACGGGAATATCTTGCTGGCCCTGGCAAAGGCAAGTACAGCGTTGCGGATCTGAATGTTCTGCCTTGGTATGTTGTTTGTCTCATAATTGCCAGTCGCGTTCTCATGCGTCGTTCGCAGGATCCTTTCCCACCATCGCGCCGGGATAGAGACACTTGATGCTTTCCCCAATACCAAGGTAAGCATTCCATTTGAACCATTGATCAGAGACGATCCTTACCTGCCACAGGCTTGGGTCGAACGTCTCGTCGCACGGTCTGGTGTCCAGGCTGGTCGCCGAGTACCTTGAGCATGGGGGGAAGATGGCCGGGCAACCACCATGTAGTCGTAGAACGAACCCGCTGTATGGCCAGACGGAATGAATTGATTTTTTCTGTTACGCCTTTTCGAATTCATTCCTCGGCAACTATAATGGACTCCGAATATGACCTTTGAATCAGACAGGTCAGAAGGCAGTCGTTTTTGACATTCGAAGACGACAACTGATCGCCGCTGTGGCTGACTCACGTCACGCTCTGGATCTTTAATATTCCGTTGCACCGGGTGAAGCTATGCATTTGACAATAATAATATTTTCGAGGTATCTATCTCAGCTAGCTCCGAGTCACTCCGGGCCACTCTTTGAATTCAACAGACTCACCCCATGTGCTCAATCATATGAGCCGCAAACCGTCAGAGTTTCCCAGTATAATGTCTGTGCCATCGCGAGCCCTTGAATTAGGACGATCTTAGGAGCAGGCTGGCATTGTGAGCGATGCCATGCAGGGGCCTCGAAGGAGATGCAAATTAACGTGTTGTCGGTATTGGGTCCCTTTGAACCTTGGACGTCCTCATGGCAATACGAGTTCTAATCAACTTGGAGTGTTTGCATTATCATTCAAGAACAATCGCGACATATTGAGAAACGAATGGACTATGAGGAAGTACGATATACATAAGCAACGGTAAAAAAAATAGTCCACAGGTATGGATGGTCTTCGACTTCGATATTCGGAACGCACTATGTACGTTTAGGCCCGTCGGTCGTATGATATATCACTTTGAGAAGAAGGAGGCTGCAGGACACAGTGAAAAACGTTGCTGCAGAGAGTAGAATCACGGGCTACGGCCGAGGCAAATGGAGAAGATAATGCACCACTCCTGATATAACTGCGGTTGTCGCCGTAGTTGGGTTAGAGATGTTCAAGTCTACCGTAGTAAACGATGATGGATCCGAAGATGGTACATTGGGAGACGCCGTGATCGGTGTAGTGAAATCATCGTCTTCCGAGGAATCACCCGACTCCGATGAACTCGAGCATACCCGGTATACGTATGTGACGACGACAAGCAGATTGCAAAACAATCGAGGACAATATAGCCTGGAAAAATAAGCATAACTCGGGTAGATAATGGTCGACAGCCTGTCAACCTACCTCCAAGCAGGTAAAAATATAGGCAAGGAATTTGGCATTCATAATCTGAGAAACACTGTGGAAATGAACTCATGGGCATGATCGCACTGGAGGAGAATATTGCCAGGATCATCCTCCGCTAGCGTCGTGGAAGCTTACCTTCCAAAGAAGTCTAAGTGAAAGAGCGACGAGGGTCGTGTCTCCAGCGAAATCGGCCCCCAGAACTTGAGCTGTCTGGTCGGAAAATAGAAATGCTTTTGTGCGCTCACCTACGACTTCGAAGATTGATATCGAATCCCCTAAGTAACATGCCAGGTGATCATACCCGGATGTTGTTACTGTGACCTTACCCACACACCACCACGATCTCAAAACAAACAATATTGCGCAGACAGCAATGAACAAGGCTCCAATGACACGCGTGAAGCTGCGGAGCCAGGTAATGGGCGAAATGACTCGGACGATCGAATAAAGCAGACTCATGCGAACCGACCTATGTAGGAGTTCCAACAAAAAGCAAGTGTCGGATAATAGGTAACGGAATGCAAAGAGACACACCATACAATGGTCGTAAATGAATACGAAGAGCCAAAACTGAGACTTTCGGCAGTCTTGGGACTTTCTGAGACAAAGTGTCATTATGTGTCCAAGTGCGCAGAACCAAACACGACTGACTTGCCCGGAAATACAACAGGGAATACGATCATGCCAATCATCGCTACCGCGGGTCGCGAGAAAATAGAATATCATCATATAGACAAGATGCTCACAGGGGTAGAATGTACAGTGTTGGCACTCGGGGACTCATCTTGACGGTTTGTCACAATGACATACCTGAGAGTATCACTGGCAGTGACAAATAACTTCGCATGGCCAAAATATGGAGTTCTAATGAATATTCACGTAGACTGTCGTCCAAATCGAAAGATTCGACTTTAGCCAGCCATGATGTGTCATGCGTCATGCGTCATGCATTGCTCTCGAGCGACGAAGCTCTGGAGTCGACGTTACCAGGTTACGACAGGTGCTGGTCACAGGTACATCCGAGCCGTACTTCGTCCCTTTCAGATACCGCTTGGGTATAAATTTCGAAGAGCAGAGGTAGTTGGCACTTTACCTCTAAAAGGGAGACTAAGGGCCATCACGAAAAGTGTCGAACCGGTGGCAATATGTCTCAGCCTGATTCATGTTGTGGTGGTGCATAAATCTATATAAATGGTATATAAATCCATACAAATATATATAAACTCATATGAACCCGCTACCATCAGCAAAATAATGTGCAAACAGCCAACCCTTGTGGATATTTTTTATGTTATACAAATTTTACAACTTGGACACCATATAAGGGGTTATAGTATATTTGTACTTTTTGTGATGAGGTATATAGTGCGGAACTTCCTCCAAGCCTGAACTCGTCACCATACTAGGCAACTGTGGAAAACCTTGAGTTGACTGCGAGAGCGGGATGCCAGTGTGTTGCGGACCAATACCCGGTATTCCCAGTCGTAAGCATCCTGAGGGTGGGAGTGTTGCCTGTGACATGGGATGGGATGAACTTTCTCCACCAGTGTCATGCATTCGCGGGAAATGTCGCCTATTGCGTAAAGTTCTGAACCAATAACGCCAACTTGAAGGTTGCAGGACTCGCTGTGCTCCTTTACTTCGGAATTGTGTTTAGCCAGGGTTGGACCACTGGCAGAGCCTTCTCTGCAGTCAACAAAGGGTTCGTCCGTGTCCGTGTCCAGCGACAACCTGTTTCGTTTAACTAATCTTGAGAGCCATTGCCAGGCAGATCAGTTCGTTCCGACAGTCAATTGCCTAGGAATTATCCGATTTTCGCGTCCAGGGAAGAAAAAGTCTCTAAGTAAAGTACTTGTGACCTGCCAAAATCTCAAGCGACTGTCTGAGTCTGGCGACCAAAAGTTGGTTATGAAGCAAGCTAAGACCCAAAGTGAAGATGTTTCTAGAGGGTGAGTTGGAAGTTGTCAAACATAAGCCTTGTGCATCGACTTGGCATGAGCAGGGACGAGACATCAAAGCCGAAGCGTGCTTCTTTCTCAGCTCTTTACCAAACGATTGGTGCATCTGCCTTCGCTGTGTTGACGATTGCTATCGCGGTAGCATCTACCACGAAGCCCAGGAGCCCACCGCTTCGCAACTTGCCTCCTGGTGCTGTGGTATGTCCTCCATTGAGGTACAAGGAGATTATTGATATGGTCAGTTTATCAACCCCCTCGAATATAATGTCGTTGGTGCGGAGTACAGTCAATGGCGCACAAACCACTCTGTAGTGGGGTTTAATCCCACCAACGCAAGTCCACCTTTTATTCAAGTCTTCGATCCTTCCTTTCTCGACGTCACAGGACCAGATGCGACCATTTGGCTTGTTGCCTCGAAACCAGGCTTTGCCTTTGCTCACGAAGCACCGGTCTACGTCCCTGACCTCGACGTCGTTTTCTTCTCTAGCAATGATGGCGGTCCTTGGGGGTATAGTGGTTGGCATAATAATAGCGTCGTCTCGATCCTCAACATGACCGAACTTGACAATACCCTTGTGGCTACAGCGGGTCCAGTAGACATGCAAATCCAGACCGTGAGTGGTGTTTAATATAGGACAGAGGAGGTGGCTTACGCGTCTTCAGTTAAGCCTTTCTGATGCTGTGCAGATGGTCAATGGAGGGACCGGTCTTTACAAAGGGAATCTCCTTTTTATCACATCAGGACGTGCACTTCTACCTCCTTCACTTGTACTCGTGAATCCCAGTCCACCATTCAATACCACCGTCATGTTGGACAACTTCTACGGCAGGCAGTTCAACTCGCTGAATGATATCAAGATATTACCCGGTTCTGACATCGTGTTTTTCACTGACCCAACGTAAGTCTTTCCTGTATCAAGGGGCAAGTGAATCTGAGAGACTCGTACAGGTATGGGTGGATGCTTCGGTTCCGTCCCCAGCCGATGTTACCTTCGCAGGTCTACCGCTTTGATCCTTCAACTGGTCATGTCCGAGTTGTTGCTGACCAATTCGTACACCCAAACGGCATCGCCTTCACTGCGGACGGCAGAACTGCATTCGTGTGAGTGGGTTTTTGGTGTCTCCGCTTAATCTGCCGCGTGGATTTTACGGATAGATCTTCAGGTCTGACTCGGGCGTGTTCAGTGGTTTGGAGGGGGTCGATTATGCACGACCTGCTACAATGTGAGTCCCTCTGATTTGATCGTTCACGGGTACCCTTACTCAAGCTATGCTACGACAGTTACCAGTATGACGTCGATCCAGTGACCCACTCGTTCGCCAACCGCCGTGTCTTTGCTTACAGTGATTCTGGCATCCCAGATGGTATCCAGGTTGACATGAATGGCAATGTCTATTCAGGATGTGGAGATGGAGCACATGTATGGAACTCCGAGGGCACACTCATCGGAAAGTTCTTCCTGAATAGCACGTCTGCCAACATGGTCTTCACGAAGTCTGGGCTTCTTATTTTAGCTGAGGAGAGCATATATTTGGCCAACATCCAGGCCCAGGGTATCGACTTAGCTGCACACTAGAATTTGTGACAGAATCACGTGCTGACGGAATTACTTTGGATGTCACAGGCTAAGATCAGATCTTGTACGACTAGTACTTTACTGTCAACTTACATTTGGATGGTTCAAGTGTCGACTGCTTACATTGCTGCATCCGCCAATCGTTTCAGTCATGTGGCTCATGTGTCGTCCAACTCTACCCTCGTGGCATTTGGAACGAGTCGATTTGTAGCGTTGTGGAACATCGACGTGACTTGCCCGTCTTTCTTTTGCCTTTACCCAACTGATCTCTCTAGGTCCTCTAGAACCAGGTTGATCAGGGCGTACACGAAACCCTCGCAGGTCACGAGGGCTTGGTAACTTGCGTGCGATTTCTACACAACGACACTCTCGTGAGTGCAGACGACAAAGGGCACGTTTTGTTCTGGCAGAAGTTCGAGAAAGTATGATAGTTCTTTCCCATCTTACGGTCTCTCTGATGCAATAATGGACGTTAGTGGAGGAAGGCGGTCACCGTACATGCACATTTGCAACCGATCTCTACTCTCTCTGTGTCGGGTAGTCTCCTTGTGACAGGTAGCTCCGATTCTTCTGTCAAGATATGGACCATCATCAATGGCCAAGAAATTCGTACGCAGCCACTTTCCTGTCTACGTGATCGAGTGTTCCAACCTGACTCGTTTGTAGTCAAAGTCGAGATGGCTCAGCTCATTTCACTTCAGGGAAAGTACCCGCTGGCACTAGCAGTCGCAACGCTTCCTCACACCCAAGGTTGGTGTTGACTTGGAATCTGAAGCTCAGCAATTAATGGTCCGTCGTATCTTCGACAGCTACTATCCTCGCCATCGCTGGGACGGATAGAAACGTGCACATCTGGACGCGTTCTGATAGCAATGTGCGCCCCGAGTTTGTCGTTAATTCGATTTTCTTCATATTCATGATGACAGTTCGTCCGTTCTGTCGCTCTTCCGGGCCATGAGGACTGGGTACGGGCCCTGGCCTTCTGTACACTGACATCATCTACGGCGGCTCCTTCTAACGATCACCTAATGCTTGCTTCTGGTTCTCAGGATGGGACGATCAGATTGTGGGATATCGGCATCCTGCAGACCGAAAAAGATCAGAGCAACGGGGACGGGGCTGTGGATGCACTCAGTGACGATCTACTAGGTGCCTTTGAAGCTTCACTTGCAGATCCAACGGAGGGCGAGGAGGGCGGAAGACAGATCTCGCTCAAACGTCATATCATTACGGTAAAATCCAAGGTGCATGGGTGTGTTATTTCCTATCTTCGTGGCTATGTGACTAAGCATCCAAGAGCACCCAACAGTATGCCATAACCTTCGATGCACTGCTCATCGGACACGAAGCAGGTGTAACGTCACTGGCATGGGCACCAACTGCCCCAGAAAGCGCTTCATCACTGCCGACTCTCCTATCCAGTTCCACAGATTCTTCTCTGATTCTGTGGTCTCCAGGTCAGATCTTGCGCTCAGCGTCATCTGATGATGTTATATGGATTAACCATCAGCGTTTCGGAGACGTCGGTGGACAACGGCTTGGAGGGTTTGTTAGTGGACTTTGGGCGAGAATCACACAAGGCGATGAGGTAATGGGCTGGGGGTGGAATGGAGGGTGCAGACGTTGGCGATCTTTACAAGCGACAGGAAGCAATGTGGATCTCGTTCAGTGGGAGGAAGTCGGAGCTGTCAGTGGACACAACGGGCCAGTGAAGGACCTTGATTGGAGTCCTGCCGGGGAATACATCCTCTCAGTTGGGTAAGTTGCGTCGAGTGTGTATCCGTGCGTGACCGGCTAAGTGGGTCAGGTTGGATCAGACGACTCGTGTCCATGGCGCTATTCCCTCGTCTTCTCCTCCCCGCAGTTCATCGGGAGTTTGGCATGAACTAGCGCGTCCTCAGGTACATGGATATGACCTTGTGAGTGCGACTTGGCTTGGTCCGTGGAGTTTCGCAAGTGTCGCGGACGAGAAGGTTGCCCGTATTTTCGAAGCACCATCGGGATTCGTGGAAACTATTCAGAAACTAGGTATCCGCGGTGTAGTGCGGAATACCGTAAGGATCAGAACAATTATAGGTTGCAACTATGCTGACGCCTCCTCTGTCAGGAGAGACGGCCGGCTGCGGCCCATGTTCCCCCGTTGGGACTATCAAACAAAGCGGTTAGCGAGGGTCCGAGTGTTCACCCCGAGTTATTGACCACCACTCTTACATTATACTTTTGACAGCGCCGGCTCAATTAGATCCCTTACGGCTAGATAGACGGCCCTTTGAAGGTGAACTTGCTCTGACAACGCTCTGGCCTGAAATTGAGAAAGTCTTTGGCCATGGTTACGAGGTGACGATCCGTATGTCTGTATGAAGACACGGTACTAATGCTATTCGAACCAGTCTATAACTATCGCATCTTCCAATGCTCGTGATCTGCTGGCCACTGCATGCAAGGCTACCGCCCCACGGCACGCTGTGGTCCGAGTGTACTCGACATCTACATACCAACCCTTCGGTTCGCCGTTGGAAGGGCACTCACTCACCGTCACACGCATTGCCTTTAGTCCGGACGATCGATATATTGTCACTGTCAGTCGCGATCGTACGTGGCGGTCGTTTGAAAGACGAGATGACGGTACATTATCACCCCGACGTTGTTTTTCGTGTGTGATCGATCTCTCTCCGCAGGATACATTCCGGTCGCCGCAGACAAGTCCCATGCACGAATTATTTGGGACTGTGCGTGGAGCTATGAAGGGGACATCTTTGCAACTGCCTCACGGGACAAGACGGTGTGTCTGCCTCGCTTGTCCGACATGGGTGCTGTGCGTTCATCAGTCTTTTGATAGATAAAAATTTGGTCTCCGAGGCATGGTTCAGCTTCCTGGCTCGCCCTCACTACGCTAAAGTTCACGGAGGCGGCAACTGCGGTTGCATTTTGCACTCTGGACGCTGTGAGGTGAGGAGAGTCTGTTACTTTCCCAGGATCAAGGATCTGACTGTCGTCAGACGGTTACTTGCTGTCGGTTTGGAAACGGGTAAAATTTTCATCTACACTAACCAAATTACTGCTCCGGGAGAATGGGAGGTTGCAGGATCAATTCCCATTGGGTGTGCTTTGTTTCATGAGCCACCTTCCCGCAAACTCAACTTGATTGACAGCGTTGCCCATGTCGACCAGATTCACAGACTGGCGTGGCACTCTACCGATGAATCTACCGAAAAATACCTCGCGTCATGCAGCGAAGATGGTACAGTCAAGATATTGAGGGTCCAATGTTGATGTATAAAGTATGTATCCGCGAGAAGACAACAGAAATCATGTAACACAGTATACGCAGGGAAACGTAATCATAGTGAAAGAGAAACTTCTGCTATACAGTGGTAAGGATTGAGAAAATGTCGGCAATAAGAGCAAACGACAATCAGGTTAGTACGGAAACAGTTTCGTTCGTTCGTGGTTTTGGGGTGCTGGATATATGGGTATAGAACGGATCAGTGACCGAAGGGTTGCCTGCATATGTTGATATAATAGCTGGTAACTGATGGCGTGAATAAGCAAAATCAGGGCCTGTAGTATCAGCAAGTGGCCCATGCACATAGGGATACAGGAACATCGAAGATCATGAAAATTTAAACAACATCGCGAAGACTCATCGGAACTTCAGGCTGTGAAACATCGATCAATACTTGTCCAGAGGAAGGAAGGAAAGAGCATACGCATTTTATCCTGTAAGCCAGAGCGCCATGAGCTGGGTTACTATGAGTAAATTTGAACACCTACTTGTAGAAACATTCAATGGAACGCAGCATCTCAACATCTCCGCCGGTCGCGGTCACAAAATTGATGATGACACCAGCACGCGCGTAACTTGATGCGATGGCAGGAGCAACACTATTCGAACGTCATTGTGCGAGAGGATAGACAAGAAGTGATGATGCTTACCGATGAGCGTACTCTTCTACCGCTTTGGGTAAATCTGCAAAGTCTTTAGCGACACAGAAAGGTATCAATGATAGCCTGACATACCATAGTTGATGATGAGAGGAACATGAGATATCTCTGGAATTTTGACTTGAACGTCATTGACAACCAACACCTTGGTCACTGATTGCCTCATCATGACAGATCCAGAACTTCTAAACTTGTTCAGAGCCGCTAACTTGGTGCCGGCATTCATTTCTCCATGCTGAAGACACGGGTTAGCTTGGTAATGACACCAAATTAATGAACTCACAAGGGGAACAGCTTCTAATCCACGACTTGCCAGCTTCTGTACGACAGAATCCAAGGCATTCATCCCACCAACATGAACGATTGCTTGGTTGACCTCAACGTCATCAAAGATGTCGGCCAATGCGTCCAATTTCCATTCCCGAGCTTGGGCAGTTTCTACGCTCGATGCCCCCCTACCTGAGCCAATGATCCCGTGACCACCGCCTAGGGCACCAGCATTTGTCGAATCCGCACGACCCCCAGCAGTGAAGGCGAGGTACAAGTAAAACTGCCGTAGACCTCGGGAGCCTTGACTTGTCTCTGTACTTGTGACGTTACCATCCCGGCGTACCAAGACTCTAACGGGCTCTCTAAGCTGAATGGCCGTTGCAAGGTTCAGAACATCCTGGGGTACGGTGTTCGAAAACAGGGCTGTTTGACGCTCGATTATGTTGTTCCCAAGATCGTTGGGGGGTGATGGAGGGACGGCGGAATATCTCCGCCCAGCATTCACCACACCTGCCAGCGGGTTATTGGTGTCAAACGAGGTAAATGGTGATTGACCGGAGCCATTGGAACCTGGCGTTGGAGTACCAGTACCCATGGGACGGGATCTCGGGGGAGGAAGTAACTTGACGATGTTGAAAACATATTCATGCAGGTTTCGGGCAATCAACTGGTCGACTTCATCAAGTACCAAGAAGCGGACCTCTGAACCAGTCAGTCCTCCCGGGGAAGTAAACAATGCATGCAATTTTTGAGGCGTGCCACAGATGATATGTGGCATGTTCTGTTGAAGAAGGCGCAGCTCCTGTGTGAGGTCGCTTGCATTTATTGACGTGCCCACTCCTAATGCTGATCGGATGCTAATGGGTCCCCCCAAATCTCGAATCATGCGTTGAGCTTGTGTTGCCTGGTCCACCGTGGTGGATATCACCACAGCAAGTGGGCCCCTGTTGGGTGGTCTACCCACTGTATTGACCACAGCAACCTGAATGGCAGGTATGACGTAGGCAGCGATACGCTCTTGTGTGGGAGGAGCTTGTGCAATGATGTCGGAACCGCGAAGAAGGAAAGGAAGAGCCCGTTGCTGAATCTTATTGGGTGGTCCAACACTAACGATCAACAGTATCAGTCCTCGGTGAACCGGTGCGTGGGAAACCAAATCACCCAAATTTACTCAAGGAACGAAGTAGGTCAGGTGCGAGGTTCAACTGTTCCCATTTAGAAATTATGGGACCACTGTCGCGAGGAGAACTGCCTGACCAGTCACTGCCTTGCCCATCGATAATCTGTGAGTCATCCAGTGAGAAATGTGTGGGTACCGAGATAAGCACGCTCACGCCAGCCGATTCCCTGCGCATCAATCCTGCAGTGACGGATCTGCGTTTGTCGCGTGCAGGGTCACTGCGTCCGTGAGGTGCAACATTGTCCACCCTCAATGGTAGTTCAAGGTTTCCTACAGACCATGTTCGCGTTGGAGGGTTCGGGACACGAGGAACTGTCCTCAAATCAGGTCGGTTGGGTAGCCCATGGCCCAACAATGCAGGATTTGGACTGATATTGGCCCCGAACGGCTGATTGGGAGGAAGATCTGGTGTATGTGGCGTAAGTCGACCAAGAGTGGTGACACCCTGGATATGTTGTTGTGTTTGCAACGCGAGGAGTTGACCAACGGACGTAGTCAAGGTGTTTAAGCGCTGGGATATCTGGGATATGTCATCGGGTGGTGGAGACTGGTTTGGGGCGATGGCCGCACTAAAAGATGCTCTTGGTACTGCCAACGAAGTGGCTGATTGGCTACCGGTTGGTGCAAACGGATCCTTGAACTCGGGTTGTGAGCTGCTGCTAGTCTGCGGGGCACTGTTGAATGAGCGCTCGACAAGAAAATCCACTTTGCGGTGGACATCTCGGAGTTCCCGTTGAACTTCCTGAGCTGTGAATTCGCATCGCAGCAAACGCTCGATGATGTCTTGGATGAGGGGAGATGTTTTGAGCTGAGCGTCGAGGCTCTGTGAGAAGTCTCCACCAGAGGTGAACTGACTGCCAGAATCTAAGGATGACACGGGAGATGAGGACATAAATGGACCGTTGACATTAAAGGATGAAGAACGGGACGAGTTGCTCATGACATTGACTGGGGGCGTGTTGATGCGACCCCTCGGGTACTGAATGGGTGCCGAGAAAAACGGAGAATCTGCAGGTGCCCGCGCTGCTTCGTCCGTGGTGACAGATCCATGCATATCGTCCGCTTCTGGCAGAGCCTCTAGGCTCCCCATGGTGCTCATCTCGCGGGTACGAGGAAGGCTGAGTGGTCTGTCCAACTCTGCACGACGTGTGACTGATGAGACATCAGGAGCGGTTGGCGATGGATGGAAGTGCATGCCGGATGGGCGCAGCTGGTTCTCGCTGTCTCGAGCAGCAGGACTTGGCGAGGCGCGTACAGACCGGAGTTCTGCAGGAGAACTAGAGAGGCCTGAGGATGACGCCCGATCCGACTCTCGAAACGGTGTGGGAACCGCAAGACCGAAGGAAGTGGACGCGCTGTCGTCCTCACCAGCACGGATACCACCGGGAAAGAAAGGCGTGGACGCTGGGTTGAGAGCAGCGGTTTTGGCCATCCTGCGAGAAGGTGGCAAGTGCTACAGGGTCGGACCGATTTGAGTCGGTTGCAAGACGGGTTTGCATAGCAGATATCTGATCTTACCTGCACGTCGTCGACGTTTAATTGTAGTCAGGCCAGTTCCATGCAGATGAGGCGGAGAACCGGGGTTTTTGGAGAGTTGTTGGTGAGGCAGGAGAGGATGAGCAGACACTCGTCCTTGGTGGAAGGGTGTCGCGAAAGAAGTTGGAAGATGCGAAATGGCCAAACTTGTTTAGCCGGCTGACAATGTGCGAAAGTGGCACTGAATAGCTCAATGGAATCCATACCGACACGATTGTATACAATACATACAGTGGACACAAGGATAACATGAATCAGATACATAACTACTTAGATAGCGATATCGTCACAAGATCCCCTCCGGAAGCGAGACACCTAGAATCTGGACCCGGCCACGCACCGAGGACGTTCCTTGCGTGGGGTCGAGAAGCACCGTGGGGGTAATCTTAAGCGACCTGACTCGGGTTTGAGCGACAGTTTAACCCAGTCACGAGTCATCCTACCTAAGGGCACCTTGCTCAGCACGACGCACATCCGGCGGTTCTTTACGTTCCCGGTAAATGTTCAGGCGAGTGGCAATCTTATCCAGAATCTCTGGAAGCTCGGAGATTGTGATGGCAACCTGGATGAGATGAGCTTAGCCCTCGGGATGGTCTGGTAACTTACAGCGAGCTGGCGTCCATCGAGGGTACCAGGTAACGTCAAGGCCCTATTCCTGATGGCGCCGGACGCGAAAACGACAATGCCATATTGAGAGACTGGCAAGTCCCTGAGATAGCCAGCCGGTGGGGCCTTACTTGTCATAATTACTCCACCGCAGGAATGGATTTTTGCTGCTAGTACTTTCCCGCAAGGACGGAAGTGTGCCATCAACCTTCGCTCATCCACATTGGGGCTGATCTTTATGACAGTTCGTGAGGGGGACGCAAAATAGTGAGGTGTTACAGTGAACGTACATTTCCCACATACGCGCTGCAGGGTGTGACGTACCGCGTGCTTCGGTGACGTCTTGCGGCATCCCTGGCGGCATGCCTTGACTTGTTTAGGTACTTGGGGTGAAAAGGACGCGCTGTTACGTGCGCCTTCCTGGTCTGTTGTATACCGGTCAGTACACTGGCAATATCTCGTTGTCGCGTAACGACAAACCTGTGCACGAGGCTTCCGGGAAGGAGACGACGAGGAAGCAGCAGAGGTACTAGGGACGCGAATCGTAGTCATGACGTACTAGTGGGGATGGGGATGGGTGAGGGATTGGAGAGGAGGTACGACATCGGAGCAGGCCTTTTGAACTCAAGGATTCGTGGACCAACGCTTTGAGCATGTCGTCACTAACCACGAATCTTTGCTGAAAAGGGGATGAATTGAAACGATATAATGCAAATGTGGACAATCCCACGACTTTATGCAATTTGTTGCCTTTGACAGCGTTATGGCGACTATCAGCATCAACATGGCTTCCCGACTTTACCGCGGTGTGGTCAGGGAAGTTGCTAAAGCGGTAAACTGGACGTTCCGGTGTGGTGTATTGTCGAGCTGACTTTTTTTTTTTTTGTAGAGCATCACGCCAAGAACGCAGCGAAACAAAGAGATTGTGGTCAACTTCCGAAGACTGTTTGAGCGACAATCGAGTGGGTGCGAGACATTTCGGCACGACGTGGAGAATATTGTGACTTTTATGCGTTCGCAACGCGAGTACAAGGTGGGGGTTGTGGTCGAATGTGGAGCTGGCGGTGCTGACGAACTCAATGCAGAGGCTTCTAGAGAGATACAACCCGTTGATTGACCTGACTGCGGAGGAGAGAATCGAGGCGACCGCGCGGAGAGTTGGACTGAACATGCCTAAGAATGAGTCGTAGAAAGTTAATGTCCATCTTGTCTTTTACTCGCATGTCGTCCTCCACCCAGATCCTCAAATGTGACCCGTCTTCAATACACTTCGATGACGACGGTCGTCCAAGCTTTTCCTCCTCAGATACTCACGCATCCATCGCCGCTGCTTCTCGCCACCTCCATGACGGCCAGCCCGTAGCATTCCCGACAGAAACTGTCTACGGTCTCGCCGCACTCGCACTCAACCCCGACGCTGTCTCCCGCATATTCACTACCAAAGGTCGTCCTGCCGACAATCCACTCATCGTCCATGTCTCCTCCCGAACAATGCTCCACTCCATCTTGCCTCCCAACTTCGCGATCCCTCCATCATATCAGACACTCATCAACGCCTTCTGGCCTGGCCCACTCACCCTCCTCTTCCCCAACGACCCCTCCAAGATACCAACCATCATTACCGCCAATCATTCCACTGTTGCCGTCAGGATGCCGTCCCATCCAGTCGCTCGCGCGCTTATCGCCGTTACCGATGCCCCTCTAGCCGCACCGAGTGCCAATTCTTCAGGCAAACCAAGTCCCACTCGCGCCGAACATGTTTTCCGCGATCTCAACGGCAAGATCGGATTTATAATGGATGGTGGACCTTGCGATGTCGGGCTTGAGAGCACAGTACTCGATGGCTTGCACCAAGATGGTAACATTCGCATTCTCCGGCCAGGTGGCATTACCGTCGAGCAGATAGATGCGGCACTCAAGCTTGCCCACACTGGACGTTCGATGCCCAGAGTTCTCGTTCATCGTCGTGACTTTGTCGATGATAGTATTGAACGAGCCCCAACCACGCCAGGCATGAAATATCGTCACTATGCACCCGCCGTTCCCGTGACGCTGCTACGATCATCTTCTGTATCACTCGCTGGAGCAAATTCCATCTCCCCTTCCGCTCTCCTGGTGTCTCTCAAGTCTTCCGTGGCTGCAAACTTACCTCCAAAAGTGGGGTTGCTGGCTCCGTCTGAGTCTGTGTTAGCCAGGACGCTTCTTGAGGACCCAGCAGTTCAGTGGCATCGCTACCCTCTAGGATCCCTGTCAGAGATGACGGTTATTGCCCAGCGTCTTTTTGATGGAATGTTGACCCTTGAGCGGGAGGGTGTTGACGTCATTCTGATAGAAGAAGTTCCCGAGGAAAATGAGGGGTTAGCAATCATGAATCGGGTAAAAAAGGCAGCAGGCGCGACATGTCAGGTTGTTCTAGAATCACTATAGATTTTCCACGTGTGTCGCTTCTTACTCGCCGTCTATCAAGAATCTAAGTGTCATTTGCAGTAAAGGATGACACTCACGATCTGGGAGTCCTCCTTCGGTGCCACCTATCAATCAAATGTCACACAAACAGCGTTTGCTTGAAGATGCATGATTTACCGTGACTGAGAACCCCGAAGTCGATTCGGTTTGTGTTAACGCCCTGCCAGTTCCTTTTCTTTCCGTCTTGCGTTGAGTTTGTGGTCAATCTCACCGCCGTCAGGCAAGCTGCACTGGGGTTGTGACCGTCGATGTGACTGGTTCTGATGTCTCTTTTCTCTCACCCAAGGCTACCTGGCCAACGCAACCTGCCTCGTGCTTGCAGTGAAGCGTGCCTCGTGTTACTTTTCGACCAGGGCTCAACACGCCCTTTTAATCTAACATTGACTCCTGTGGCGGCCTCTCCCGACTCCTCGACCGAGACCTTAGACCTGATGGAAAAAACCATACTGGTCGAGTACAGTTATTGCAAGTTTGCAACCAATAATGGGAACCTGATGACGTGGTACGTACAGTGCAATTTCAGAAATCTGATTTTTTTCGACAGGCGACAATCCCTTTCATCCATCCACTGGCACGCACGCGGCACGCAAAATGTCAGATCTGCAACGTGTCGCCGCAAGCTCCCGAGCTTGCTCTGTCCTCGTCACGTGGTCCAAACCTTTCGTGCGCGCCAGCCATCAGGTCCTATCTACTTTGTGAATCAGTTCTTTCATTGCGATGTCACTCAATGTAACCATGTTCTCGCTCGGAGTTCCCTCCATGACCATCGTCTCCCCAAACACCTATAAAGAGCACCCAGGGAACTCACTCCCTACATCATCTACGACGCTTACGGCCAACTTGAGTGTGTCACTCTCTGAACTATCTCTATCGGTTCGTCGTGCATCCTCAGTTCCGCGGATGACCACTGACTTTGAGTTTGCTCTTGTAGGCTGAAGCACCCAAAGAACTGGTTTTCTTTGTCATCGAAGACGATTAGACATTTCTTTTTGCGTTTCGGACTACGCCAACCGTATAACCCATCCCTCGTTGCACTATGCTACCGACTTCACAGGCCACACTCGTTTCGAAATCTGACTCCGAGAAGCGCAACGCGCCTAAACGTATTCCTCGGCCACCCAACGCATTTATGCTGTATCGTTCTGATTTTCTCAAGAGGCGGGCAATACCTCCAGAGATCGAGAAGCGTCAACAGAACCTCAGTCGCATTGCTGGTCAATGCTGGAACGTACTCCCGGATAGCGAAAAAGAATATTGGTTCAATCAAGCCGCAATCGTCCGCGCTGAGCACCGCGCCAAGTACCCTTTCTACAAGGCTGGACCGCTCCATGAGAACACAAAGAAACCTTCAACGAAGGTTAAACGGAGAGGGAGCGCCACAACTTCTGGGCGCTCAGTAGGCCCGACTCGAAACCACCGAACGAAAATTCCCTACTGCGAGAGCATGTTTGCTGCTCTCCACGATCCTACGTCTTCTTCCCCGACATCGCAATCCAGTCTTATTTTCCCAACTCCCGCTTCTGCGTCGCCTTCGTCCACGACTGCTTCCCTCTCCCCACTTCATTTGTCGCAATTACTTTCCCCCTTTGCTTCGCCCGCACATACAAGTAGGCAACTTGAAGACTCGCCAAGGTTCGACACGCAACCGCTGGGTCTATCACATATGATCCGAGACATGGACACTGTAAGCATCCACCTCTGTTTGAAAATCGATTGACCGGACCCTGAACCTTTTATCAGGTATCGCCTGAGGCTTCACCCTCACAAGAACCGTGCCGTTCACTCCAACAATACCAGGATGGCCTTGCAGGCTCTATACCCTACCCCAATCTGGAACAGCTTTCAAAGTTGCAGAGCGACCCAGTTTCTCAAGCCCCCCTCCCGTTACCACAGTCAGACGCCTTCTCTTATATAGGATACCCCTTGGCGGATGGTCCACTGGCGGATGACTTTGATATCATGGACGCTCTCGCACTTTTTAATCCTTCCCTAGTACCTTCGCATCCTTCATTTGATGGCGAACTGAACACCTATGGATGCGGGGGATTGTAAAGATTATTAAATGTTAATGGTACACCGAGACCCATTTCTGGCATGAAGGGTGGATTTGTCTGAACTCTTGGGCGTATTAGCCTGGAGGCAGGCTGAGCGACTTCCGAGTTCCGACTCAGAAAGATTCCAAATTTAGTCGATAGCAAGGCCACGTGGCGCCCGTGCCCACAATGTGATTTTGACCATCCCAGTTTACGTCCAATGGCGAAAAAAAACAATAACGAGCTGACCATCGACGATCTCCTCAGGTTACAGGAAGGACCACCCCGGAAAAGAATCCGAGTCGCATCCTTCGATTCAGAACACTTTGTCGGGATTGACGACGAATCAGGCTCTGCGTCCTCTTCGAGCTCGGAAAACAACCCAACGAAGCAAGAAGATTCACAGGGCGAAGATGATGCACTTTCTCAAGAATTAGATGACGAGATGATTGAGAGGGACCGCACGGAGTTGGCTTTCGAGGACAGCGGACGCCTCAAGCTATCTCGTTCCACTCAATCCAAGCGTACAGCCGGGCCAAGACTGACCCAGACACCGAGGCTCTCAACTAGGACCTTCGGTGATACGGGGGTTTCATCCGCCTTGGAAGCTGCTCTTCATCGCATGTCCATTCACATGCCGACTGAGGTTCAAGCCGCCTGTATACCGCCGATTCTGACAGGTGTGACTTGGTCAGTCAATATGGCCCTGTGCACTTTTTTGACTCTATTTTTTTGTAGGGAGAGATTGCATCGGTCATGCTAAAACAGGTTCAGGGAAAACCATTGCATTCGCCATCCCTATCCTCCAAAAACTATCCGATGACCCGTACGGGATATTCGCCCTTGTTCTCACTCCAACACGGTATGGGAAATCTGTTTCTTAGGTGATGTGCGCACTGAACTTTGATCCCGCTAGCGAGTTAGCCTTTCAGATATCGGAACAGTTTGCTGTGCTTGGTGCCTCGTTAAGCATTCGTACATCGGTCATTGTTGGAGGTATGGACATGATGATCCAGGCCCTTGAGCTTGATGGTCGGCCCCATGTAGTGGTTGCCACACCTGGCCGTATTGTAGACCATCTCAAAAGCAGCAGTGGCGACTGGGACCTTTCAAGAATAAAGTTTCTGGTTAGTCACTTCTCGTTCTGCATCGTAGACGTAATATCATGAAGAGTCGAATAGGTTCTTGACGAAGCAGATCGCCTCTTGACACCTACATTTTCTCCGGAGCTATCGTATCTGTTTAATATCCTGCCCACCGATCGACAAACATGTCTCTTCACCGCCACACTGACGCCTTCTGTTCAATCCGTAGCATCTATGCCTCCGAAACAGGGCAAGATGAAACCATTTTTCCACTGTACTGAATCTGCGTGAGTAGAATCTGTGCTCGTGGATCCTGGCCTTATCGTCTTGTAGAGTGGAGACAGTTGCGAGCTTGAAGCAGCGTTACGTTCTCATTCCGTCCCATGTACGGGAAAGTTATCTGTTTTACCTCCTCTGCTATCCTCCAGAGGAAACATTGCCGCTTCGGCGTGCACCACCAGTCCCCGCGAGAAATTCCGGGGGTTCGAAAAACGGCAAATCAAAATCTTCCAGAAAAAATGCCCAGGAAGAGGAAGAGGTAACCCAGCCTCCTCCTACGATAATATTCTGTACAAAGCCTCGCACTGCTGCATATCTCACGAGTTTGCTGAAGACTCTCTCGATCCGAAGTACGGCACTACATTCTCGCCTTACGCAGCGCGAACGCCTGGCTTCACTATCGCTGTTCCGTTCAGCCGTTGTTCCAGTTCTAGTCTCGACGGACGTTGGTGCTCGTGGCTTGGATATCGAAGATGTAGCAATGATAATCAATTGGGATCTTCCGAATGAGCCGGAGGAATATACCCACCGCGTCGGGCGAACGGCTCGCGCCGGAAAGGGAGGGGTTGCGATCAGCTTTGTCACAGAAAAGGACGAGCAGCGAATATTGAGAATAGAGGATCGCATCGGTTTGTGAATCTGTGGATGTCATAGATTACGCATTGACATGTTGTGTTCTAGGCATCAAGCTAACCACTCTGGTGCTCCCGGAAGATAAGGTGCTGGATAAGTTGAATGCTGTCTCCACCGCGAAGCGGCTCGCGAATATGGTAATTGTACTGTTTTTGTCTTAGTTGTCGGAGCTGAACTTCGGCAAGGAATTACACGACTCTAACTTTGGGCAGCGGGAAGAGATTCACAAAATCAAAAGCGGGAAAAGGCGTCGAGCCGAGATATGACGGCCGGAGAGTGGAGATCGAATCTGGAGTGAGTGGGTAGAGACTCTGCTTTGATTTACAATATTGTCTGAGACACCTCGTCGTTGTAGTGTCCCGGATAATCTATGCTGTTCAGTGTGACATGCAGCTGTGACGGTGAGTGGTGCGCATCGGCATCGTGCGTGCCGTGAATTATATTTAACTCCGTTACGCATTTTACGCCCCGCGAGCCACGGAGCTATTCGTCCCCGCAAAGCGATCTTAATAATCCCCCTGTTCTCTCTGTAGCGTTCCATCTCCACTGCATCCCCCCAACCCTCCACGTATCCAGAGCTTGTATTTAACTTCTTCTATTCTTTTCTACCTCTTATGCCAGGCTTCATGTCAACTCCCCTCGAGAACACAGACTGGGACTTCGTCCTCCAATTCGTCTCTGAACCACTTGACATCGAGATGCCTGCGCCGGAAAAGCCGGTGTCCGGCTGGGTTGAGCCAACCACCGGTGCGGCGGCGACGCAGGTCCCCACCCCACCAGTAAGCGATCTTCGTGTTTGAGAATGTTGATCATAGCTTTCATCTCTGCTACGCTAGGAGTCGTTCACCGCTTCCCCAGTGGATTCTCCTCCAGAAGACAATGCCCTAGTTTCAGTATCGACCACCTTCTTTCCTGGCGCCCAGAATCACACTCTTCCTCCAGACCTCGTCCTTCTTTCCTCCGACTCTGTCTTCTTCTATGTCCACACGCACATCCTTCTTACTGCCTCGGACAATAACTTCGACTCTTTGCTTCCGCCATCCCCAAAAGAAAAGCCTGGCCCAATGGGTCCCGTTGTTCTTGTACCAGAAACCTCGACTGTCCTCAACATTGTATTGCACGCCATTTACGACAAGTCTTGTTCTCACTATTCACCCTCATTCGAATCACTTGTAGCCGCCCTCCATTCTATGACAACGTACGGTGTCTCGCTCCGAACGCACGTTTCTCCGACTACTTCTCTTCACGGCCTTCTTTTGTCGCTCGCGCCTATCTACCCCCTGGAGCTTTATGCGCTCGCTGCGTCTTATGATTTGTACGAGCTTGCTGTCCCGACATCGGCATATTTGCTCTCGTTTTCGCTCGCTTCACTCACGGACGAAATTGCCGAAAGAATTGGTCCTTTATATTTGAAGCGACTCTTTTTTCTGCATTTTGGACGTGCCGACGCGCTCAAACGTCTTCTTTTGCCACCCCCTCAGCCCCATCCTCCCACCCCAACCTGCGATTTCGTAGAACAAAAAAAGCTGACCCGGGCATGGGCATTGGCGTCCGCCTACCTTGCCTGGGATGCACGGCCTGGTAAGGACCTCCAATATATAGCAATATATAAGATTGACCCGGCACCCGGAAGATTTATCAACCAGTACCATGGAATCGGCTCTCGCGCCATTAGGCGATCAGCTATCTTGCGAGTCCTGCCGACAAGCACTTCGAGAACGACTCAAAACGCTTCTTGTACAGTGGTCTGCTGTCAAGGTATTTTTTGAACACGACCCATTTAGAAGTGCTCATACTCAGGATCATTCAGCGAACGATTTAGCCGTACGGCTGTTGTGCTTGTGTAATACCCCTCAAAAGTCTCTCGAAAAAGACAAAAAAAGGACGTCCTGTATTTGAGATCCAATCCCCTTTTCGATATCGATCAAATCGAAAGTTCGTTTTCATGTTTTTCTCCGAACTATATCAATTCTGTCACGCACGTCGACGAAAGGAGACCTGTATTATCGCCAGGTGCACACAACATTGATGGCACAATGCATACGAATTCCATATGTAATACATCGTATATCACGACGTCTCAACAATATGCAACACTCAGGTTCGATCAAAGTTCTCCACGGAGGGAACAAGAAATTGACAGGCTGAGCAGTATCATCGCGTCTTGTCCTCAGCTAGAATGGCGTCATTGAGCTCATCCAGTGGTGCTAGTTCCTTCTTCTCTACAAGGTCGAACTGCATGACAGTGGGAAGAATGTGAGCGGGAGGCATCCTGGAACTGAGGTAGAAGTACTTCGTTGATGAACAAGAAAAAGTGACGGTAGCTAGTATTCAGGTGCGCTAGAATGGCAGGAGGCTTGATCAACATCCCCCGTACACGGATAAGGATCGGAACATGCCTTCAATACCCAAGGCGCAGATCTGATCGAAGTGGTTGCTATAGATATGTGCGTAGACACGGAATAACCTTCGGACAATGGTACGGACAGTGTCCCGGAAATTACGCGGAAAGGGAACGCCTAGGGAAGCAAGTTTGGATCACAGAATCCAAAAGGAGTTGTCAATTACCTATCTTGTTTGGGAAGACATTCTCGTCGTCCAGGATGTTCTGCGTCCAATTCATCAAGGCATCGACGTACTCTGGGGCTGGAAGTTTGGTAGGCTTCTTGTACTTGATGCCATCCTCCCACAAGTACTCGTACCTCGAGATCTATTTAGGGAGCAAGACAGGTGTATGCACTATTTTTCTTACCGAGGGCCAGCAGACATGATCGGACACTATCTCGCAGGATTAACGAGTTATATCAGTCAAAATGTCGGACATACCTCTTGAGGTGTACAAAATTCCGTCACCGTACCGTACAGCATATTCAAATGATTGAAAAAGTCGACGGCTGGACGCTGATGCATTAGTCTTGCACGATTCGTTGGCAACGTGAATTGAAACGCAAGCGGGACACCCACCGTGAACAGCAAGCCATTCGTTCAAATCTTCACCCTCGGGGAGTTGCACAGCGAGTCTCAAATTTCCCGAACCCTTGAATGATGAATGACAAGATGGATCGTCGTCGCGCGCGTCAGAAACATCACTGGGCCATCACACCGACGCAAGCAGTCCTCACCAGCGTCGCCTCGGCGTATTTGCGCAGTTGGTACTGCTTCGTTCCTTCGGGGACGTCCTTACGGGGTTTAAAGGTGCGCGTCTTTCCTCTGGGGCGATAAGGACGCGATCCTGCGTGTTGGCTTCACGCCTTTGGGGTACGTGAAGCAAACGACTCACAGACCAAAGAATGAAGACATCGTCGGGATGGGCCAAGGTGAATGGCACGTACCAATGCCTGTGCTCGGATGACCCTAGATTGGCAATGGGGTCGATATGCCGTTATGCAACTTTGACACAGCCTCCCCGGTTATTCGAATTGCAGTCACTTAGCATGCTACGACGCAATAAAGTTTTGAAGGGTAACGCTTAATGGTGCATAACACGAGCAGCGCAATGTCTGCCAGTTGACAGGCACAACGATGGGTGCCAATACGCCCCTGGTGAATCGCTTGGATGTGGAAACCGTCACAAAGTGACATGGTCAATATTGCTAGGCCAGTTGCCCGAGGTAGGTGTATCGAAACTAAAAGGAATATTGCGTGTAACCGGATACATGGCACCAAAGCAGTCAAAAGTATACGACGCTCATTTTCCATCCTTTTTTGAGAGTGAAGTTATCCAGGGCCTCTTTCGCCGTCGAAGCCAGCTCGGCGGATTCGTAAAACACCTGTGCCATTTTGACTTTTGCACCGGCAGCGTTCGGCGTCGGCGACTGCGCTACGTGCGTTGACAAGAAACCCCGATATCTATGAAACGTCGGTAAACGAGAAAGGGGGTATGGGGGATTACAAACTGTTGGAACAGAACGGAAAGAACGTCGTCGGTTACTTCCTGCGGTAAGTTTGTGCATAGCAGACGTGCAGACGGCTGTTGTATAGGCGCAGGCATCGTTGCTTTGGAAAATAGAAAATGAAGTGAGTCCTGACGCGTTTGTCGGGGGTATCAGTGCATACCTAGTGGTTTGGCATGTTGCACGCTCTCTTCGTCCTCGTCAATCTCCATCTCCTCCTCGTCACTACCGTCTTCTTGTGATTTTTCTCTCTTGACGCTGGGGTGATCATCGGTAGTGTCTTCATCTCTCTGTCTCTTATCCAGAGAGGAAACAGTGATCTTTCCAAACTGAGTTGCTTCTGGCCGTGCATATACAGAGGTTGGAGCGACAAAGTTTGGATCTTCTCTCCTTGATGTTGCATATGACTTCGACTTTGCGTAGTTGATGCGCTGATGGGTCGTGTCGATCTCAACACGCGCGATCACAGAGGAATGCGACGGACCATAGGCTTGTCATAAAATATCATGCCGTCGCACGCCCTCATCGCGGTGGTCGCGGCAGCAAGATCAGTGAACACGAGGAACGCTTGCCCTCTCATTCTTGGGCCCTTGGAGGCTACAACATCAACTATTTTTCCATAGGTGGTGAACAGGGCGTATAGCTGCGAGCGCAGCTCATCCTTGTTGACCTTGTCATTGAGGTTGTTAATGTAGAGCGTCGTGTTTGGCTGTTGCGACTGTGCCATGTCGGTAGCAGAACGCGACGACTGGTATGAGGTGGGGTGTCGACTAGAAATAGAAATTTACTCCCACGAGTTTCGGTTCCACCGGCTCTATGTATATACCTCGTGCTTGTCGCGGTTGTTCGCGTCCTCTTGAGCGCGACATTTGTCCCACTCGACTCTCTGCAGCGTTTGTTTGTCGTCGCCAAGAAATCTGCTTTGGTTGTGTTTTACTCCGAAAACGTGACTGGGCAAACAAACGTAAAACTGCGCTCAGTGAAACGTTTCTTTTGTACCAAGTCTATGAAATTTTTGACGATTTCTGTGACACGTTCAGATGTTCGGCCTGCAGGTCTCGGAATGGCTTCCGTCCTTTCTCATCCCGTTCTTTTCCCTCTCCTACCCCACAACTCCACCACCAGACCCAGATTCCTTCCTCGACTCCTTCTATTATAACACCGGCATCCTCGATGCTTGTGTCATCATCTCGTGCATCGCCGTCATGGCAGTTTTACGCGACGTAACACGCATCTACCTCATGGAACCATTCGCAAAATGGAAGCTCACTCGTGATTGGCAAAGGTCCCAGCGCCAAAAGACTAAGGCTAATGGCGCCTCCAAGGGCTCTCACAATGGCTCGGCAGTTTCAAACGGTGTCCCTAACGGAACTGGTAAACATGCCCCCCTTGTCATGTCAAAGAGAGACGCGCGCAGGATACACAGGAGCATGTTGAGGTTTGCCGAGCAAGGCTGGTCTTTTATATATTACACTCTGAATTTCACTTTTGGCCTCGTAAGTAACCTTTTCGCGAGCAGATCATAGTGCGCCCCTAGATCTGATGATTTTCTTCTCAGTACGTACATCACAACCTGCCCACCCGAGTCCTGCAGCCTAAAGATCTGTGGGTTAATTACCCTCACATTCCGCTGCCTGGTGCCCTCAAGTTTTATTATCTCACACAAACCGCCTTCTATCTCCACCAAGTATTGATCCTCAACGCGGAGGCTCGAAGGAAGGACCATGTACAAATGATGACACACCACATCATTACCATCATACTCATGGTCGCAAGTTACGCGTACAATTTCACACGTGTTGGGTGTCTGATCATGGTATTGATGGACTGTTGTGACATTTTCTTACCCGTAAGCCGTTTCTGACAAGTCGCTGAATGATCCTCACCTCACAAACCCAGCTTGCCAAGATGCTGCGATACATTGCGCTGTATACCCTTTGTGACGCGACCTTTACCGTTTTCTTGGTCTCTTGGTTCATCACCCGACACGTCCTTTTCATCATAGTCATCAAAAGTACTTCGCTGGATGCTGTTCACCTTGTCTCTGAGATGTGGGCCCCAGAAAGGGGCAATTACTTCTCTCCTTTCATACACCAGACTTTTATTGCTTTGCTGATTTCACTACAAGTGAGTCCGGGACATTCTCTGCCTTGTTACCTACTTATGGAACGCAAAGGTGATTCAAGTCATATGGTTCTGGATGATATGCCGCGTCGCATATCGCGTTGTGACTGGTCAAGGGGCATCTGATGATCGAAGTGATGAGGAGGACGAGTAAGTGCCTCGTGGGTGGCGCTAATCAATGCTAAATTCTCCCCATAGTGGAACCGACGAAGGGAAGGAGCAGTGATGACATACTTTGGTAGAGTACCCTACATATGTCCCACATCTAATAGCCAAAGGTTCTGCCTTTGCATACCTAGACGCGCAATTCTTTATACCATTGATACCATAATTCAAGTTGCTCACGCATGTGTAGTGACGTCTCCCCGGGCCACTTATTGTTTCGTTCGAATGAGTTGGCGAAGGAAGATCCCTCAAAGGGGCATTTCCTTTTCTAGAAAATACAGCCACTCCTGTGCTCGGGTTGTTGCGCAGCGAGTCCTTTAACCAACCCTTGTCTTGATCAAAGACTATCTTGACTTCCTTTTGTAACGTCCGCCCTCACACCATGATGGCCAGCTTTATGTCATTCTTTGGGGGGAGGCGGGACTCTGCGCAAGCTGCCCGTGATGCTATCGTATCACTCAGGCAACAGCTACAGATGATAGAGAAGAAGGAAGACCACCTCCAGAAGAAGATAGACGAGGAATTGAAGAAAGCAAAGGAGAACGCTGTATCAAATAAAGCGGGTACGCCATCATCACCAACAGACGTGTTACTCATTCTGAGCCGCTCGGTCTCGCCAGTCGCGACCCAGGCACTACGCAGGAAGAAGCAGAGCGAGGCAGAGATGGAACGACTAAACGGGCAACGGCTGCAGTTGGAGCAACAGATCAATACCCTCGAATCAGCGAACCTCAATCTCGAGACTATGAAGGCACTCAAGCAGTCGTCTGACGTGCTAAGCCGGATTCATGGGAATATGTCGGTGTTTGTTCAGGTCTTTTCTCTTGTTCCTCAATACGGTGATGGTTGCAGGTCTATCAATGATGTGGACACTACAATGACAAAGATTGCTGAACAACGAGAGGTTGCCAATGAGATTGCGGAGGCAATATCAGCACCTGTCGATCAGGTCGACGAGGTAATTTGCTACATCTGGACGTATACTGCAGACATTCACGATGACCCATAGTCCGAGTTGAGGGAAGAGTTGGCCGAGCTTGAGCAAGCGCAACTAGATGAACGTCTAGCTGGTGCGGAACACGTCCCCGTTCACATTCCTTCGGGTGCAAGAGAACCTCGTGAGTGCCAAACATCTCATCATTCATCGGCAAATCGTTCACCCCTTACGTTATAGCCAAACCAATAGCGATAGAAGACGACGAGGAATTGCAGTTAAAAGAATTGCAGGCTGCTCTGGCAATGTAGTGCCAGCAGTGACAATGTATCATACTCTCACTTCGACCCAGATAGCATGTTTTGTCCATCTACCACGTTATATCCCGTCACTTTACTATTAATAATTCACGCAGTGTTCATTGCTGACTTTGGTAGGTGTTCTGAAGTGGGTAGTGTACAGGATAATCAGTATTAAATTATGCAGCGATGGTCACTATACTATGAATGCAATGAGGAATGCAGGTGAATGCAGAAGGGAATGCGTAGCGGAGTATGCAAATGAGAAGAGTGCCATGCGATCTCTCGTGATCTGTGGTAAAGAGATTGAAAACATCAAGCAGTCATGACGAAAAGCCACGAAGTCCCAATACTCTACGAACATCAGAAGTGAAACGCAAAGAGTCCAGGATCGGTAGCAAATCAAGGAGAGCTTCGTCGTGTGGATCGTGGGTCCATCCCTCTACTGGTATACCATTCGCTGTCAAGATTGGGTCAGACGATAGCCCAAATTCAACGTTTACTCATACCGACCTTCATTGATACGATAACTTATTGGTGAGTTGTCAACGAGGCAAACACGCGAGAGATCTTGCTCGATGAGAGACAGGTCTTTGGTATATGAACCATTTGGAAGTAGCGTGCAGGACTGGGAGAGGGTCTGAAAAAAGGAGGCAACACCAAGGTTAGACGACGCACCTCCCGAAAGAAGCGGCGGGCAAGGATACCACGTCCGGCGTCTAACCAATCGATGACGGGATCAGCGTACTCCTGCATCGAGGCTGTGAATACCACCAGGGTGTACCACGCAGAAACCTATCTTAGGTCAACAACGCGGGAAAATTGCTGGAATAGCAGGGACTACCTTGCGGAGAAAGTAATCCACAAAGGGACGTTTGTATACATGATACAAAGTACTCCGACCTCCGAGAACTACCTCAACAGTGTGACCCTTGTTGCGCCTACCGAATCCCAGAAGACCGAATCCACCAGATGACAGGGACATGGGCTTTGAGGTGGAGTGTATGAGAGTCTCGTCCAAGTCAAGCACCAGTGTCTTGGGAAGATGGAAGGGCGTCCTATGAGCAGGCAAAGGAGGGGTGGTTTCGCGAGTGGCTTCGGCTGGTAGAAGCGTGCGGGAATCGTGTCCTGGCATCGGCGGAGAAGGAGTGGGGGCGGAACCAGGAACGGGTGATGGGGGAGGGGTAGGGAGGGAACCCACCTCCGGCTTTAGATGAATTTCGTACGCGAGATGAGGGGGAGCATCTAGCGACGCTGGAGGAGCGGAAGGAGGAGGCGGTGATTGTTGCGTTGTTAGTGAAACAGCAGGGACATCATCGTTATTCGCGTCGGGCGGGTTTCGGTTGCCGTCGACTTCTCCTGGTGTCCAAGAGGCCCATGTAGCACATATCGTATTCCAGACGACAGCAAAGATGCGAACGAAGAAGAGACGTCTGAGAGTGCTCCTGAATCGGAGGGTTGGCTGTAATCTGACGGCTGGATCAGAGACAGATGGAGTCGGGAAAGGAATTGGCAAGAAACCAGAAGGAGAGGAGTAGGAACGCCTTGGTCGACCAGGGCCAGTTGGGCACGGAGAATCTGAATCAGCGACTGTCTTTTCGGACCAAGGGTTGGCCCGCTTGAGGAAACCGCCAGTGTCAGAGCCACTGGCACGACGTTTGACCGAGGGACGGTGGTGGAGAAAAGAAAATGAGGGTTGGGCGTCGGTGGGTGTGGGAGGAGGAGCGCGGGGTAGAACGAGGGCATCGAGTTGGCGAGAAAGCAAGGCAAGCGAGTTCATCTGGGGGTCGACGTCGACGTTGGACAGTTGGAAGCTAACGTTGGAATTACTACCAAGTATATGTAGTACGAGTACTATATTTGCCCACGTGCTTACCACTACCGAGAGTGTACTAACCAAGTGCCTTTCCTTACGCGGAGATATACAACAGTGTGTCGACTGACATACGATGGCCAAATGTTTCTGACATGAAACCTTCGAGTGCCTCTTACAGTTCAAGCCCAACGATGGACTCGCGACACGTTCCCTACTGCCAGTCGTACAGTGACCAGTCGTGGATAAATGACAGACACCCTCGATGATGGTCGCGGGAACAATCCACGCGGATGTCACAAACCCAGTTAGCGCACGATTTCAACACGAGGAACGTTTCCAGTGTCTTCAGTGTAGTATCGCCGAGATGAACAGACACTTCCAAAGACGCGCTGTGGCACACCGCGGTACTCACGGTCCTTATACTATCGCATTATACATGGTATCCAAGCTAGGCGATGTCCTCGTAACATCGTAGGCAAGTACCGCTCCCCGCCCCGTCCAACCACATGACTCTCGGGTGACCGCCTGGATCGCTTCAGACCATCTTTATCAATGGGTCGCAGATGAACAGGGGTGCCACCGACGGGAGGCTCGCAGCAGGTGTTTGGCCAAGCATAGCACCCAGATTTCAGCATTGCGATGTCGGCGTGAGGGACGACGCAACGACTAGCGAACAACGATACCTGACTGTCCGTCGAAGCGAGGTATACCACGTGTTCCTTCCGCGCTTCATTTTCACCCTTGGAGTACATCATGAGTTTGACCAACATGTCTCCCACGAATAGCGCATTAGACAGGCCTCGCCCGCCCGCCCGAGGACATCATCTAGACCCGCTAGAATTAACGAGCAATGCTGCGGACGCATTGTGGTATGCAGACTTATTTCATCTCGCTTGCGTCTATTATCAATGCTTTTTATGAGCTGGTTCAGTTGCTACAACAAGACATCCAAATCCGAACACTTTGATTGGGCACCACGAAGACAATGCGACCTTTCCGAAACCGAGACGGCTCCAACCAAGTACTGCACCATCGTAGTGCAATCGAGTGCACAGAACGCCACCAGCTTTCTTCCAGGATGTTCCATACATAGTGCACTTTTGTGGCGATATCGTACGAGTGGAAGAGGCGCCGCGGGCTACCATACAGTGAGTGGAGAACGATTTTTGATATTGGTTCAAAATTGTGGCTAGGACACTGTCAGCGACTTGCAGTAAACTGCAACATTGCTTAACGGGGGATCTACGTGCGGGACCGGCTCTAAAGTCGTGACCTGCTTGTCGACAGGCTGAACAACTGGATCCTAATTCCCTGGGTCAATGGCGTTATATGTAGCATGGCAAACAAACGTGTTCAGCGTTGCCTACGTGGATCGCTGATCGATTAAAGGCCTCCAAACCGACCGCGTCCGAATCTTTTGTCACGACATCTGATCTAGACTGACGGTAGCAGCTGAATACTGATATACAAAGTCCTCTAGATTTTTATCCCTGTGTCAATCGCTCGAAGGATACCCGAGATGACCGCATCCTCACGGCTTGCTTTCCAAACACCAGTCAACTTCCCACTCCATCTAGTACCTTTCCCGCCTCCCTTAACATTGAGCTTCTCTTTCACTAGCCCCCCTACTTCCTTGACATATTTTTCGTCTGAACCAAGTATCAGCAAGACACTGGTTCCTGTCGTGCTTTGTGAAGACACCGTCGAGGATAAGATGAACAAGAATTGGCTTTCAGCGCCAACAATTCCTGTGAATGCGGTTGCTACGGCAGATAGGAATCCAAGTGGGTTGATGGAATCATCCACTCGATGTGTATGTTTGACGAATACTGAGCACGACGGTTCTCCCATTTCCTCTGCCATGCTCCTTGCGATATACTTTGCAAGTTCCGACTCTAGGTCGTCGACCCGTTTTCCTGCTCTCTTGCGTTCGTCTATTACCTGTTCTATCCGAGCTGGTACCTGAGGAGCCCCACAACTGAGAGTCGCTGCAGTTGCGGTGAGTTCCTTGTGTGTATTTGTCAAATGGTCGATGAGCCTTGGCCCGGCGAAGAAATATAGCCTAGCAGAGGTGACGCTGGATCGAGCAAGGGTTTCTGTCTGAGGGACCAGAAAGAGTTGAAGATTGTGTAAACTGGGTGAATGAGTGCCGCAACAACTGTACACAACAATCTATTGGTACCGTCATCGTGAGGGGTGCATTTAAGGACGTACGGATTCCGGTCGATACGGTCAATGACCACGACTCTCATTACGCCACCAGTGTAGTCGGCAGGTATCGCCTTTATGAAGTCAGGCGCAGGGTCCGAGTCCTCCGACCTCTCCATTTCATTCGGTTTTTCCATCTCCTGGACCTCAACATGGACGTTGCGACCTTCAAAAACATAGCGGTTCGCTGTATCCTGAATACTTTGTATTTCATCGCTGGTCATGCTTCTCGACAGTTCGACGTAACATGGAGCAGGTGCACCTGTCAGCGACCAAGATAGCGTCTGGATATTCAAACGATCTTCGAGCACTGCGGATAAAAGATGTTGGGATGTGTGCATAGTCATCTGTATCGGAGGGCCGTTCGCGATCACGAAACCGGGCGAAACGTAGACACTTACGTGGTCGTATCTGCGGACCCAGTCAGCGTCTCCGAGCTTGACCATGACTTGGCTTCCCACTGTGAATTGGAGAATATCCGCCTCGGCATCTTCTACTTGTACATAGTGAACAGCATGTCCGCCGTGGCGCCTCGCCTCTAAAACCTTCCAGACCATTTCATCAGCAGTTTGAATCAGTCCAGTGTCGGAGGGCTGGCCGCCGCCTTCCGGAAATACGATGGTATCGTGCAAGATGACTTCAAGGGTGGGAGCTCTTGGAACTGAAGACGAATTGTCCTTCTTTCCCTTTCTACCACTAGGTACCGGATTCACTTGGGAGACCTGACAGCTCACGACGGTGGTCCGCAGCTCGCGGAGGAGAGGATCGCCTGGGCGATTGCTTAGTCTCGCTGCGATAGTCTTATCTAATGTCCGACTTACGTTGACATGCTAAGAGGCCGACAGGGATGGGAAACTGGGGATTGGATGGGATGCGGAGAGTGGGAGAGACGATCCTATGGTATGAGGAAGGGGTGGTCGAAGGGGACAGGAGAACTGCTGCCGCCGACATTTTCGCGAAAAGGGACAAACGACGTCGACAAATAACAGTGACAGGCTAATGACTGAAGTACTGACTGCCGAATGAGAAGAAGTGGAGCCAAGGCTATTCGGGTCGGTGACTCAACGTTTACCCAACGCTGTGGGAGATTCGCCATGACCCGACCGACTTGACCGGTGGCTACTTGTGTCGTCCATCACCGGCCCGAGCCTGGACAATGTTTTCTCCCAGTCATAGACTTCTTGATCACGGTCACGAGTCTCAGGCTGACGGATACAGGACATTAACCACACAGCCGCCTTCCAGGTCCAGGAACCATGATGGAGAAACGTCTGGTGGCACTGAGGAACGAAGGGGGATCGAGAAGGCACTTCTTCGAAAGCTGGATCTGCGATGCGCCTTCCTCGTCTTG
This sequence comes from Wakefieldia striispora, assembly GCA_038090475.1. NCBI lineage: Eukaryota > Fungi > Basidiomycota > Agaricomycetes > Agaricales > Hymenogastraceae > Wakefieldia > Wakefieldia striispora. The sequence continues at coordinate 170,716 of JBBPMU010000011.1, forward strand.
GTGTACATCATGAACTACGTGAGCGAATCTTCGATAACCCAAATGTCCATTTTACCCGAGATCTCAACGAAATTCATTTAAGATGGACCGGAACAATGCAGCGTGAGTCATATACCCATCCGCTGTAACAGTACGGACATCACGCGTTTTTTTAGGGTCGCGCGACTCGAGGGACTGGAGGAAGATCTTCATATGTCTGGGACTCAATTCAACACTCTCATCAGCATCTTGTACTTTGGCTACGTGTTAATGCAAACCCCCTCGTAAGTCTCGACCCCTGGAGTCCCAAGCATTCTGATCACTGGCTGAGCGACAATGGTTTAAAGAAACTGGTTCCTTAGTCGAATCACAAGGCCATCAGTTTACCTCTCTGGCGGTATATCACTGTGGGGTCTAATATCTATTGGTACCGGAGTCTCCCAAAGGTGTGCGAGTATATTAATGCCGCAGCTCATCCAAGTTAACGGACTCATTGCGTTCAACGTTCAGTTACCGCGCAGCTTTGGTTTCGCGTTTCCTACTCGGATTTGTAGAGGCTACCTTCTTCCCTGGGGCGCTTTTCCTCCTCTCCCGATGGTATTTAAATGAATTGAAGTGTCGTTGTCTGTCCTGATTCCGAAACGAAAGGTACACACGCAGTGAGCTCGGCTTGAGGATGGCGATCCTCACGTGCGGAAGTTCCGTCAGCAATGCCTTTGGCTCACTCGTTGCATCTGGTATCCTTTATGTAATGGACGGTGTACTAGGTGTCCCTTCATGGAGGTGATAAAATACACACCCTGCTCATCTGTATACTTAATTATCGTCAGGTGGCTGTTTTTCGCTGAGGGTGCAATCACTGTCGTCATTTCTATTGCTGCCCTCTTCATAATCCCGGATTTTCCTCCTTCTCCTGCCCGCTGGCTTACGCGCGAGGAACATCTTCTTGCCCAATTACGAATGGAGGAGGATATACGTGGTCTCGGGCAAGACAAACTCGCTCAAACGACTGGATTTGGTCTATGGGATGCGCTGACCGACTGGAAGACTTGGTGGTTGGGGATATCACTTTCCAGTATGACTGCGGCTCTTTCATTCGGGAATTTCTTTCCAACGTTGTGTGCAACCATGGGTTATGGCCCGATCATTACTCTCTTGCTATGCGTTCCTCCATGGTTGACAGGCACGGCCACATCTTTTCTTGTGACAAGGTATCTCGAAGCCTCTCAGCTGTGTGCATCATCATGATTCTTTCTTTGCTTGCTCAGGCATTCAGATGCCACTGGTGATAGGTTCTGGCACATCGCTGGGCCTATGATGATGGGTGTTGTTGGGTTTACAATTGCGATCTTGACGATGAACACTGCCATCCGCTATGCTTCATTGTGAGGCATCTTCACCCTGCTGAAACCACAATTTTTCACCCCTTGTTAGCTTTTTCATGACTCAGGCAGCCGTTGCCTATGCAGTGTTCATGACCTGGGTAAGCAATTCGATCCCCGAATCATCATCAAAGCGGGCCGTTGGGATTGCTTTCATTAACACGATCTCAACGCTCGGCAACATGGGAGCTGCGTGAGTGTCCCAGCTCATTACAGTGGGCCTGCCAGTAGACCTCATTTCAGATACATTTGGCCATCGTTCTGGGGTCCAACATATGTCAAGTCCTATCTCATATGTATCACGGCAAGTTTGCTGAGCATTTCCATGTGCTGGCTATACCGGTTGCATCTTGCAAGACTGAACGAAGAAGCAGAGACTATGGAGTATGTTTCTGGATTATCGAAAGGTTTCAGGTACTTGCTTTAGTACTAATGATTGGTATGAGTTTCAGCTATTGCTTGTTAATGTTGTAGTTGTTGACTCGGTGCGATCGCTCGACGAAACTGAGGTGTGCCCACGTAGTAGGTACTAGTGCTAGCAGTTTCGCCGTCCGAGTTGGGCTCGCCGCCGTAGATCTAAGCTTCCTATTCATGCTAGCTTACTAGTGAGCGCCGCTGGTGCTTCGGCGCCTTGCTTGCAAACATGTTTTATTTGCGAAGCAAAGTTACTGCAGTTTGCGACGCGGTCACGGCCCGGATGTTTCTCTTTATTGACCATTTTAAGTTTCTAACACTTTGCTCATCAACACGTTCCCTCACGGAACGTCGCTCTTCAGAACTATTTGAACATCTTTATTGCTATTTATTCGTATCGACGCTCTGCACATGAACCCTGCAAGTAGCACTCTCAGGTCTCTGACCTTGCAAGGAAGGTGATGGGAACCTTGGCGGATGGTTTTGGTTGCTTCAAGTTCCGCCGCTCACGTGAGTTTTGGCAATGCTTCCTCTATGTTCGAGTTTTTATTTTACCTTGACCATCTACGTGTCGTTATTTATCCCAAGTGAGCCTTAGGAGGAGACTGCCATGATACCGGACCTGCACGAAGACGAGCTCCACGACTTCTAAGCGTGCAGAGGAGCTATTGATATGTACTCTAAACTATGTGAGTAGTTCGTAGTATTTTGTGACAGACTAATGACCTAGATTGACGCTGCGTAAGTTGTTTCTTGGATGATATAGTGGATAGCTACGGTCCGGGATTTTTGAGCCAGATACCGTTTTCTCCCCTTCGCCGGTATCATCGTGGCCTAGACTTTGGTCGGGAATTCCATACCACGACCCTCCAAATGTGCTGTGGCTCGCACTTTTATCAACGGATTCGCACAGTTAGGTAATGTGATTCGGATTGGCCAATCCGCACAGCTAGGCCGCACGTCTTCACAGCTATGTTTGGCGATTTGCATCGTAGCAAGTGCCCTGCGAATCCTTATGTCGTGGTTCACTTCAGAAATCATCTGACCTGCCTACGTGAGAAGCTAGAGGCAGAAGAGACTACTTTGAATCTTCCTGAGGGATTCCGGTACCTGCTCTGAGTGGGTGGATTTCAGCCATGCACTGGGACGGTCTTGAAACTACAACGATTGACATTTTGTGCATATCAACTATCCTCGGCCAATCGACCTTGATCGATTGATCGATGATCTGGGACGCGAAATCATGTCAGAGGATATTCATAGCACGTGTGGTACCCATGAGGGGTGACCGGTGACCATCGACCTGTTCAACATTCTTACCTTCGACCTCACCATGAGCACCGTCAGAACGATTACGTCTGGGTGGCATTTTTCTCAAGTTGGAGGACAGGGAACAAACGGTGGCGAATGGCTTGCAGCCTCAGAATTTCCTACAACAGTCCACGTCGAGCTTTTGAAATCTGGGAGAATCCCAGACCCAGTGAGGCTTTTCGATAGGGCCATTCCACCGATGCATGCGCTGATCGACCCCCAACTTGAACTAGCTCCTTGGCTTGAACGAGTGGGAAGTGCAGTGTACGTAATTGCCACTGAGTTATCGTAATTCGCCTGCCTTCAATGCGACACAGGGATTGGAGAAGCCGACTGGGCATTCAGGAACTCGTTCATCGTCACGGAAAAGGACATCACTGCGGCAAACGTGGACCTTGTTTTCGAAGGTCTTGACACTTTCGCCAGCATCACCCTAGCAAGTATCGTCCCCTTCACTTCCAGAAACATCTCTGACGATGGTATTAGAACGGTGTACATGTCCTCGAGTACGTCGTCGTCTTCCTAACCGTGTCAACCATGGACTCAATACATTGTCAGCACCGAGAACCAATTTATCGCATATAGGGCGCCCGTCAAACCTATTCTGAGAGTTGGCGCAAACGACCTTTTGATTACTTTCACTAGCGCATTCAAGAAGGTGACTAAATGTGATGCTTTCATTCGTCCACCACTTACAGATCCCCAGGGAAGGCGGCTCGAGAAAACCAATGGAAAATTTCATTTGTGGAACGGCGACTCCAGCCGTCTGCATGTGCGCAAGGCGCAATACAAGTAGGCCCTTTCTGGTTGTCCTTCTCTCGGAGAAGTTCTGACGAAATCGCTAGCTATGGGTGGGATTGGGGCCCAATATTGATGACCACCGGTCCTTGGAAACCGATCAAACTCCACACCTATGACGTCCGTCTCGCAGACGTGGACGTTAGGAGTGTTGTTTCGGAAGCGCTTGACGTGAAGCTCTCCATCGACCTGTCGCTGTCAGACACATCGTTCAGCACCGTGACATCTTCTGTCACTCTAAAGAATCCTCAAGGGGATATCATTTACAAGCAGAAGGATATCGAGGTGGAGTCTGGCCACGTTCATACGGAGTCAGAGTTTCCCAGTGGAGAGCTGCAGCTTTGGTACCCTGTCCGCTACGGGAGGCAACCGCTTTATACTATTGAAATTGCTATTTCCGATGTGGTGAGTGTCGGTAATCCAAAAGGTCAATACGTGTCATTAACATGTAAATACCCTTGCCCTAGACTGGCCAGATTGTAGATTCAAAGACGGAGCGGGTTGCTTTCCGCCGCGTCCGGGTAGTTGAAGAACCTTTCATTGATCAGCCAGGGAAGACGTTCCTGTTCGAAGTTAACAATCTCAGGATCTTCTGTGGTGGATCAAACTGGATACCAGCTGACTCGTTCCTGACTACGTTGGTGGCTCTCGCTTTCTGCCAAATCCAATGGAACTGATTTGAATTGGTTTGCAGGGTGACAACGGAGAGGTACCGCGCTTGGTTGCAACTCCTTGTTAACGGCAATCAGAACATGGTTAGGGTTTGGGGAGGCGGCATTTACGAGGCAGATGACTTTTACGATCTATGCGATGGTAAGTTTTGGTCTCAAAAGCACCCGCCGGTTGAGCGTTTATGCGTCTCGACTCTTGACAGAACTCGGCAGTAAGTTTATCACATCCCATAAATGTCATTGACCTTATAATTTCCACTAGTCCTGGTATGGCAGGACTTTATGTTCGGATGCGGTCAAGTGCGCTCTCTCGGTATTTCCGTCATGCCATTCAATGATTCACGCGACTGTCGTAGTACCCAGCCTATGATTCCTTTCTCCAATCCGTTGAGATCGAAGCAGAACAAAACGTCAAAAGGCTCCGCCATCACCCGTCGGTTGTAATTCTCGGTCAGTGTCTGCTCTGACCTAGGCGTAGCGTTAGCCAGCAAGTCATTTACTGAGTGCAACGTGGTGATAGCCGGCAACAACGAAGATTACCAACTTGCGGAGTCTATCAATATCGTTGACTATTCAGATGAAACCTCCGATTTTCGGAAGACGAAGTTCCCGGCGCGCTTCATTTATGAGCGCACCTTACCTTCCATTGTTAGCAGGTTCTGTGATATCCATTATCACAGAGGTTCCCCGTACAGCGCGCCTGGGGTGGTGACTACAGATAAGACCCTCGGCGACTTACACCAGTGTGAGTAATAAATGAACCCCGCCGCAGCAAACCTAATGCCTCGATTGATAGGGAATGTCTGGCATGGCTCTCAGGAACCTTGGCACAACTGGGACAAACTCGCAGGACGCTTTGTGTCAGAATTCGGAATGTAGGCATTCTATTGACCCGATGGCTTGGACAATGTCTCAATCTATGACAGGCAGGGCTATCCAAACATTCGTACCATTGACCATTGGATTGACGGAGACAAGACTGAACGCTATCCTCAATCTCGGTGTGTCCGGAATAATGGTTATTGTGTTGAGTCTGACATGATCTCGGTAGCGCGAACAACAACCATAACAAAGCTGACGGGTTCGAACGGCGGCTGGAGGTAACGGTCCCATTGATTTGACTGATAAATGGACATTCTGCTCATCAGCTGCGAACAGCTCTATCTTGTCGAGAATTTCAAACACACATTTGATATGGAAAGGCGTGTTTCTTGATCACACCCCCTAACATCCGCTAAGAGGTTCCCGCACAGCTATGTGTACTATACTCAGATCATGCAGGCCGAGACTCTTGCATCTGCGTATCGGCTCTGGAGACGCAATTGGCGTGGGAAGGGGAGAGAATACACTGCTGGTGCTTTGGTCTGGCAGGTGAGTATACGAGGGTATGATGGGTGTTGTCCTGCAATATGTTGACGCTATCAGCTCAATGACTGCTGGCCGGTCACATCATGGGCAATTATTGATTACTTCTTGCGACCCAAACCCGCCTACTTTGCCATCGCACGTGAGCTACGCCCTTTCACGGTGGGCGTGACACGCAAGGAAAAAAAGACATTTTCGGACGAACTTTCGGCGGCCAATTTCACGATTGAGTCCATGCTGGAAATCTGGGGAACGAACAGCACACTAACAGAAAAGAAAGCCCGCATGGAGGTCACATTTTTTGAACTGGATTCCGACTGGATCGACCGATTTGCAAAGGACGTCGTATTGGAACCAAACTCGAGCACCGAGCTCTTTGCTGGCCGGCTTCCCGGTCAGACCATCCGCACCAAGTTGAGTGAGGTTCCGCGTGTGATCATTGCTTCCACACGTCTTCTGGACGAATCTGGAACTGTCCTAGGTCGTTGCTCGAACTGGTGCGTTCCGAGATCGGCCCATGATATGGTTTTGGTTCTCGTCAGGCTTACATCACGGCGTAGGCCGGAGCCTTTCAAATTTGTCAAGTTCCCTGCCACCAAAGATCTAGGGTTGGTTGTCCAAATAGGTGACGACGGAGAATCTGTGCATCTTTCCACCAAGAGGCCTATAAAGGGTATCGTTCTAGACGTTGAGGGCGAGGATGTCAAGTGGAGCGATCAGGCCATCGACCTTGTTCCGGGGGACCCACAGGTCATTCATGCCAGAGGGCTTAATGGCAGAGATGTAAAGGTCAGATTCCTCGGCGATGGGACAGCATGAAGGCACCGTATAACGATACTGTGTAACAAACATCTGAACTCAGAATTGCATTGGTTCAGGGGACGTGGCGAATTGTAGGCAAAGCGATTCATCATTATTATTAACCACCAGGGAAGACACTAGAGTTCGTAAACAACCAAAATCCCAAGGAAGCAAAAATAGGAGTAAATTTACAGACAGTACCGCACAGGTACTGAAGACAGGAATGCAGGAAAGGAGATTATTGGGACAGTCTAAGTCTGATCTGGAGAGGGCATGTGCTGGAAGAAAAAGTAGACCTAAATACGGATAATGCAAGTCAACAAACGCACAGCAATGCAGGAGGACAGCCCTTTTCTTATAGGGTAGGATATTGCGGGGTAGGGGTAACTCAGTAGCATGTCTTGAGATAACTATGGGGATACATGTGACCGAGGAAATGTCACATAACGACACATCTGCTCGATTCCAGCTGGTCGGTCTGGCCATGTGGCGAACGTTTCTCGATTTCGGCAAGACAGAGTTCGAACACTTTACCTAGAGATGGTTTTCAGATGAGAGAAGGATGGATAACAGTTGGTATATACGCACCAACGTTGACGTTGTTCTTCGCACTCGTCTCCACCCATGCAGCTTTGTTAATTTTCGCGAGTTCTTCGCCTTCGGCGGGTTGAACCTGTCTACTATTTGGACTGTAAGGATGAATGGCGTCGACAATGGGGTTGACAAAGCAAGGAATATTGCCATGCAACAAGACAGGTAGGGAACTTACCCAGATTGTAGATCGATCTTTGCACCCACTATCACGCATGGTATATCGTTCTTTCCACAGAAATCGAGAATCTTGTCATAGACAATCTTGACCATCTCGAACGACCGTCTGGAAGTGACCGAATACACAAGAACATAGCCGTGGATACCGATGGCATGCTTGGAATTGAGAATGGAGTATTCGTCCTGAGAGTAGAAAGATGAGATGTGGGGAAAGCGGAACCGAGTAAAGTTGCCAACCTGACCAGCAGTGTCGATGATGTCACAATCATACTCAACGCCCTGGTAGACGACGCCCTTTGAAAGGGTACTCTCGATGGTTGGATAGTAAGCATCTACGAAGTGGTTCTCTATAAACTGGATAACAAGGGATGATTTCCCTGAGAGCGGAAGGGTGAGGAAGAGAACGGGTGAGCGTGGAAGCAGCTTACCGACTGAGCGGGAGCCGAGAACGGCAATTTTTCTCTTTCTCATGGTGTTTGCGGCCATATTGAAATGGGGGGAAAGACTCAGTGAATGGCAGAAGTTGGCAAGAGGAGTCTGGCCGAAAAATGCGGCTTGTGGCGAGAGTGGAAGCCGATGATCGCGTTTACCGAACCGTTTCGGCAGGCGATACCGCAGATGCCAGCGCTGTTGAGAAGAAGAAATTAGCACAAGCTGTTAGATGCTGCTGGCAAGCTCGGAGTGCGAAAGGAACGGCGAACCAACTTTGAACGGGACAGCTTAGCACGTTATATATATATATCAAGGCATTACAGTACTCCGAGCTAGAATAGCACCGTTCTCAAGTACGCGGGGTCTCTACGGTGCCAATGTGGACTACCCAAGCGCAAGTAATTCATGCGACAGTTTTTCAGGAACTCGTCCGCTATGGCCCCCTCACAGAAGAGTAATACTGCTGCTTCTATGACGTTGTTGGCGTCACTTGAGGTAACCTGTGATGCATCTGATCTTGCTTGGACACACGAAGCGTGTGAGCTGGACAACGTATGGAGTAAACCCTGCCACATCCACTTTCTCCAACCACAGATCCAAAACGGTCCAGACACTATGATATGTTACACCGCTCAGAGTACGAGATAAGGGCATGCCGTAACCGAGCCGCACATGGGTTCGTCATCCTGTCTGAGAGCGACGTTTTCAGAACGCGATCAGTGTCTACCAAGTGGGCCAGACAGCAAGGGAAGCCAAGACCCATCGACCCTGCTCGTAATGACGCAACATCTGCGAAATCCGCGGGCGAACTTTACCACAGGCTCGTAAAGTCTACTAAACAGGGAACGGACCGTTCTCAAGGGCCTAAACAGCTGACTGTAGTGGGAAAAAGGAACACGTGGCAGTGACACAGCGGCCCATCAATTGGCAGATAGCACGGTATCACTCAAGGTTAAGCGAATACAAATACTCCATCCTGAGACAACTCACAGCCTCGCCCAAATTATTGTGGACGGCGAGTACCTGCAACCCATCATGGTTACATGGTTGCGCACGCCTTGAATGGCTTTCGGTGTCTGTCCAGTTCGTGCAGATCGCCCATAAAGGCAGAAATTATGTCGTCCAAACGAGCAACATTGGCTCTACCCCCCATAATGGTCGGAGAACGGCGTGCTTCGGCTTTTGGGTGTCGAATACGCACAGGATTCGACCGGATGAGGGTACAGTCAATATGAAAAATTACCGCCACATAACTGTCAGAGCTCAGCGGTCAAAAACATTGACAGTGCGAGAAAAGGGGGTTTCGAAGATATGATAAACGGGGCTCGCGAAAGCCTGGGTAAGTTATAGGGTTGCCTTGGAGAGGCAGTGCTTGCGGACCAGTTCCGCATCTAGGGTAGCATGCTAGGGTGAGATATCTGCCACAAACCCGTCGCCATGAAGAACGCACATTGCAATACTCGCTGATTGTCGCTTGGGAGCCTTCACTATAGTAGTGGCAATATTAATATCCATGGACACGCATCAGGGAAAATTTAAGGGAATGATAATCAATGATAATGGTAGATAATGGATTATATGGAATTATAATCCATTATATACCCCCCTTTGAGGATTATATAGGATTATAATCTCTTCAAAATTTCCC
>JBBPMU010000012.1:0-149580 GCA_038090475.1 Wakefieldia striispora
CTCTCCTTACACCGCCCAGACCGATTTACAATGGTTACATGAAGGTACGCGCGCACACCTTTCCCCTCTAACCACATTTTAATGCCCTTTCAGGAACAAGCTTTATATTATTGTCCGTCCTATTTCGTTTCTCCCCTTCTCCACGTGCCTCATTCCTCCCCAGACTTGTACTTCTTCTTTGGCGGTTTCCATTTATTGTTCAGCGTCTACATGTAGGCCTCTCCCCACTTCCTTCTCTCTTCCTCACCTCCTTCCTTTCAGGATCATCGGCATCCCGAGCACCGGTTCCGCCGGTCTCATTCAAACCATCCAGATGTTCTCGGGTGGTCACTGGGCTGCTGGCGTCCTAGGCACAATTGCCACTGCCGGCTGGACTTTACAATGTGTCGGAAATGCGTTTTACTACCGTAAGGTGTGCCTGCTTTCCGCAGTCCTCCCACCACGTCCACTGACCAATTCCTAGATTTGGCATCATCATACTGCAGCCGGCCACACAATGGACAAGGTGGGTCTTTTTTCGCCTAATACACAGCTTTCCTCATCCCTCGCTAGGCAAAGGCCGAACTCGCCTCTCACGGTGCCAAGGCATACTTTACTCGCGCCTGACCTTCCCATACTAACCAGCACTGCACGCATGTATTCGTACCAATCAAATAGGATTTCTAGACTCCTCATTTCGCTTGGTCTTTTGAATTCTGAATACGCGCGCCTAGCAGCCGTTCCTCTACGTAGTTAGCCGCCATCTATAAATATATCATTACACTGACGTCATGTACATGCCCATGGTGCGCATCACCTAGACCTACTTGCTCCCCAACTATGCAATACATGTCTTGTGGTGACAAGGATGACCTACAAAATGCGAAAGTATTATCAATCCACATAGTACAGAGCCGAGACGTCAAAGTAAGTATGATACTTTTTTTGCATGTACAATGTCCCAAGAAGAAAAAAAAAAAACAAGTGCGCAGAACGGTTACACTTTTTTGATCGCGTGCACGATGTGAAGGCGGGTGGAAGGACGGACAAGAGGATAGTAGAGATCTTGATGCGCCTCTTCAATCAGCTTCTTCGCCTCCCAGTCTCGCATTCCTGCGGACAAGAACAGCGGCTTCAGCGCTGGAAGCATTATATCATAATTCATCCACGCCAGCTGTCCAATGCTCAACGCATCAGGGTCTACGTGTAATGCATGCCCCGGTCAAACCTCCCAACCGACAAAACGACGGCACACACGCACCTTTGGGCCAGAATCCGATCGGAATGTGACCCTCTTGCGACACGATCTTGTCAAACTTCCCAGTGGTGTCGACGAGCTGCGCTAGCTCGGACGGGATGTTGACGTCGACGCCCTTGTCGCGGAGGCACTGCCGATAGGCTTCCCACAGTGCGAACCAACCGCGCATCCCTGACGGTTGGCCGGAACGGGTCAACTCGGTGGCGGTTTTCCCATCCGCGATTGGCTCGCTGTCGGGTTCTATCAATATCACAAGTCCGCCTGGGCGGAGCATGCGTGCGATCTCGTGCAGAAAGCGGGTGTAATTCTCGATCTAGAAAAAAAAAGCCGTCATGACAAGGGAAAATAATCATAATAATTATTGTGAGTAAATTGCGGTCCGGGAGATAGGAGACGGTAAGGGAACACACCCCCGTATGCATGAACCTCGCGTGGATGACGTTGAAGTGCTCGCTGGGGTATGGCAAGTACAACTGGTCCAGATCGCACAGTTCGAAGCTTCAGAGACCATGTCGATTCAAATTGCTAGAGTGTGATTGAGTCAGGATAAGACGCACGTGCAATTCTCCGGTACATCTCTGGGAATAGGTTGCCATCAGCCTATGTGAACGGGAGCAGGGGAAGAGCAACTGGTACCGAGGCTGGATGGGAGCTAGATCTACACCGACCACTTCTACCTCAGGGAATTCATCTGCCAAGTCGATGGCCCTTGAATATTTTATATTTTGCGGTGTCAAAATGGGGATAAAAATATAGTTTTTCCTGGCACACGCACCAGAAGCCACCCCCGGTACCCAGGTCGAGGATGCGGCAGCGCTCCTGTCCCTCTCTGGGGGTGAGGACGTCCTTCATGGGGCCAACGTAATTCTTGCCGCCAAAGAGGAATTGGAGCATGCGGTGCTGGAGCTCGGAGCGCTGGGAGGGCGTCAGGGGGTGGTCGTCAAGAGAGAGGAGCGTGAGGAGTCTGACCCGGATCTCCTCCTCGTCAGCGGGGAGCATGTAACGCTGACTGAGGGCATTGAAACGTCTGCCGTGTATAGTGGTGAAGAATTGGGAGTCGTCTTCACCGACGAAAGAGATCTGGTTGAGTGGGAAGACTACAGGATAGTTGAGTTGCATGTGTAGGTGGACGGGGGTGGTGACATGGTAATGACAGAAAGGGATTCCCAGACTTATATTTCCCAATGGAAGAGGGATGACGAGAAGCACATATAGTTTGACACCATGTGTGGACATACAGCGGGACCTGAGCCAGCCATGATCATCTCGATTTCAAATCAACAGAGTGTAACCCATAAATTCCTGTCCATCGCGTAACACCAAGAAACCTTATACATTCGATTTGATGTCGTGTACAAACACCGTCCGCGTCGATTCCCCGTGCCACCCACGATTACTGCTAGCACTGACAAGGAAACGTGCACCCGGATCTACAACTGGAATGGCGGGCGGGTCAGTTGACTCCTCCCAATTTCCCGTTTCGTTCCAACTTACTCATTTGTGACACATAGCCTCCGTGATGGCCCGGTATGATCTTGAATGGCACCCCTCCCCTGCTCTTCACATTCCCATCACATTCCCCAGTCTCTGCTGCGTTCCATAACCGGATATTGTCAATAGACGCGCTATAAAGTTGGGGCCTAATCATCTTCTCGTCCCTTTCCCTCACAAGTCCAGAAACACTTACCACGCGATGTGGCGACCATCAGGAAACGGCACAACACACGATACTACCCCAGAACTTGTCGGGTTTCGCAAACTCCTCAACATCCGCGGCGTGCTGTTCGGCCCACTCCGTCCCAGTAACCGAACATCCCAAACATCCACTGTCCCGTTTCGTCGGCCGACGTAGATATGTGTTCCATCTGCCGACCAGCACGCCTGTGAATATGTTCGCCAGTCTACCGGCTAATCGGGGTACGAATCTTCGAGTACGTACAGAAACACACCATGGCGGTGTCTTTTCACTTAACCACAATCTTCCGACGCCCTTTCCTGGGGTATTCACTCGCTTGTCCCAAAGCATGATTTGCCCGTCGATGGCAGGGATCATCAATATATCCGGAGAAAACGTGGCGCTGTTCTCGGCGCTGAGTAAGGGTGGGGCGTTCTTCGGTGGGGCAACGGAGCTTTGTGATGACCGTGCACCTGCTTGCGACGTAGGATCAGAAGTCCCCCCATCCGGAACGGCAAGGCCCACATGCGCACTAGGAGCAGCGTTTTCCTTGTGTGAAATTGCGCCAAGGCCTGTGTTGCCATCTTGACCCGATTGGCTCTCGCCCTCTCCATCAGCGTCTGGTTCGTCGTCAAAAAGTGGGTCGTAAGATGTGTCAGATTTAGCATCGCATTCTTGAGTAGGCTGGTTGGAAATGCCATTTTGACTTGCGGAAGCATTCAAACTTTGTTGATGGACATGTGCCTTGTCCGCAGCAGTGGGGAATGCTTCCACATTTGCACTCGTGGGGGTCTGAGTCGACTTTTTACTGCCAGATATGTCAGGATACACCTCCGGTTCTCCGCCTGCCCCCACGGAGGGTAATGGGCCGAATTGGTGGGACAATGTGTTCAGTGGTCTTACTGCAACACCAACCAACTGTGCACCATGTGCAGTGAATTTTCGGACAACCTGTCCAGTGTTCAAATCCCATTGCTATCAGAAGAACAATGAGTCGCGTGACAATAACGCCGCCGAGTGCAGTCCCTACAGTTGCTTCTCCATCCCAGCCTGCACTGAAAAAGCCTTTTTCGTCGTGGTCAATTGCAAGCCCGGAAATGGGCCCACGATGACCTTGTAATTGATGCACTAACCGACCAGGATCGTGTCGGACCGTGAATAAGTTAATGTGACCGCGCTATGAACAGCCTTGCGTAAGCGATTCACCATGCTAACGAGGGTAGAGTGCACCTACACTAGTTCCGCCGAGTGCCCAGAGTGCGTCGGAATGCACAGTCATGCTGTAGACTGGTGACAATGTGCTCTCGTTGCCCTGGGGATGACCGCTTTGCGCGTTAACGAGATCAGGGTTCTCCCACCAACACCGTATCTGCCCAGACTTCATGTTTCCCTCGACGACGTTGCAATGGTGGCGCTGGGGAGCAGTCAAGGTAACTTTGCCGTTGACCGCGGCGAAAATATCGTAGTCGCGAATAAAACCATCTTCCGAGCCAGTCAATAAATGCGACATGCAGAATGAGGCAGCCAGCGAATGTGTGGGCACCGGGTGAGGAATGGCGCATATCGCTTCTACGGTGAAAGATCGGGGTAGCTGCGACCTGTGAGTGAGCGGGAAAGCCAGTGTCCGTTTGCGAACTTCGGCGGGCGAAGGTGACCTTGGTCTCACTTGCGGGACGACTGCTTTGAGTAAAACGGTTGAGCGACGTAGTATCTACGGTGAACGGTGGTACCTTTAGGCGACTCTGGTGTAGGCGATCGTGGTGATGCTGGTTGGCTCGCCGTGACTGCCGGTGCCGGCGGTGAGGAGGGCATGGCCGCGTCAATGACGGGTTCGAGCGACGGCTCGTCCTCGTCCTCGTCGTCATCCTCGTCTGAGTCCTCTGAACGCGATTCCTTGACGAGGAACGCAGACGTTAGCCTTGGCGAGGAACAGGGATGTGATGGGCACGTACGTCGTCCACTTCAGTCACGTCATCCACACCAGCCTCGAGCGCGCCGAGAAGTGCTTCGTCGATCTCGTTGTCATTGTCGTCTTCACCCTCGCCGTCGGTGGTACCGTCGAATTCGAGGTCGTCGATGGTCTCACCCTCGGAGTCACTGTGCACCATGGGCAATGTACTTGCAGTACTAGCGGTACTGGACTCGGACTGACCTTGTTAGGTAGAGTTCGCACGGGTACTCGTATTGCAGTATCCACGATGGTCCTCGCAGATTTGGGTCGGAAGCTCAACGCTGCTCTTTCATCCCTCGGGAGGGCATCCGTCGTAGACGAAAAGGTTCGTCGACGAGACATGAACGATGATCACTCCCTCCTACATATGTACAGGTTCTAGATGCCACGCTCAAAGATATCACCGCTGCACTCCTCGAGTCCGATGTCAATGTCAAGCTTGTGGCCACCTTGAGACAGAAAGTCAAGGCAAAGGTCAAGGCTGCATTGGATGGTTCGGACAAGTCCAAGGACCTGAGCCGGAAACACCTCATACAGAAGGTTTACTCATTGGTCAATCTCCCTATCAGGGATGCTCATTTTCAGGCCATCAGGCTGTGTTCGACGAACTCGTTCATTTAGTGGACCCCGGGGTGGAGCCATACAAGCCGAAGAAAGCCCAGCCGAACGTAGTCATGGCTGTTGGCCTGCAAGTGTGTTCAACTCGATCGGTTCCCAGATCGTTCCGTTGACCGCGTTTCAGGGTAACGGAAAGACAACGACGTGCACGAAACTTGCGGTATATTATCAGAAGAGGGGATTCAAGTCATGTATTGTCTGCGCCGACACTTTCCGTGCCGGAGCTTTCGATCAAACCCGCCAGTCTGCGACCAAGGCCAAAGTCGCTTACTTTGGGTCGTACACTGAGACTGATCCGGTCGTAATAGCTGCCCAGGGTGTTTCCAAGTTCAAAAAGGAGCGTTTCGAGGTCATCATCGTCGATACGTCCGGCCGACACAAGCAAGAGTCTGAACTATTCCAGGAAATGGTCCAGATTAGTGAAGCCGTTAAGCCGAACATGACAGTCCTCATTTTGGATGCTAGCATAGGTATGTGTTCTCCGTGTGATGTCGTTCTTTGCTGATGTGACTTCCAGGCCAGGCCGCTGAAGCACAAAGTCGAGCTTTCAAAGAGAGCGCTGACTTCGGTGCAATTATCGTTACGAAAATGGATGGGCATGCTAAGGGTGGGGGGGCTATTTCCGCGTATGTATACAAATCTCTACCCTATTGAGTACTGACACGCACTTGTGGCAAGTGTTGCCGCAACCAAAACACCGATAATCTTTCTTGGTGTTGGGGAGCATTTATATGACCTCGATCGATTCTCGCCGCAACCATTCATATCAAAGTTGTTGGGATTGGGTGATATGCAAGGTCTTATGGAGCATATGCAGGACTTGGCTTCCCAAAACCCAGACAAGCAAAAGGAGATGGCAAAGAAGCTTGAAGAAGGCAAGCTTAGCATACGGGATTGGAGGGAACAGATTCAAAACGTAATGAACATGTCCGTTGCGTTTCACTTTCTTCCGGTCACAACTAGATTCCAACCTTTTCTCAGGGGTCCCATTAGCAAGATCGCATCCATGATTCCCGGTCTCCCGCAGGAACTGCTTGCCGGTTCGGATGAAGAAGGCTCGTTGCGGATGAAACGCATGATATATATCACAGATAGCATGTCCGCCGCGGAACTCGATTCGGATGGGTCGATGTTTATGGAAATGGGTAAAGATGGTAAGCCAGTGGGTTTGACATGGAGGGTCACACGAGTAGCAAAAGGAAGTGGGACGACGGTGCGAGAAGTTGAAGAGCTATTGTGCCAATATCGGATGATGGCCAATATGGCTAAACAAGCGGGTGGAAAGAACGGCTGGTGTGTCATGATGCAGCGTGCTCGTGTGGTAATATTAACTGCCTCGTCCCCTTTTGCAGGCTTCAGGCAATGCAGAAAATGCAAAACGCGGCAGGTGGCCGTGGCCGTGGCGCAAATGGCATGCCGACGCCCGCACAAATACAAGCAATGCAGGTCCGTCGCGTATATCGTTCGAGGTGGCTTGCTATATTTAACATGGATACTCAGCGTGCAATGCCTCCGGGCATGTTGCAACAGATGCAACGACAACTAAGGAACGGCGGTGGCATGCAGGAGATGATGAGGGCGATGATGCAGGGTCAGGGAGGCGATCAGTTTGATTTGGAAGAGATGCAAAGTGATTGTTCATTCTTTTTCTCCCGCTTTTGGTGTCGTTCTCACTGTTCCCAACAGGGACGATGAGCCAGATGGGCGGTGGGCTGGGTGGATTGGGTGGACTTCCGGGGATAGGCGGAGGAATGCCTAATATCGGGGACATGTTCAAGATGATGGGTATGGGTAACGGCGCTGGTCGCTAGCCATTTACACCCGTAAGGACAGCTCATTTCGATCTTGTACACATGACATCGCGCGTGACCTAGCACAACCTAAATTAATGCATACACATGATGTCCAGACAAGGTTAAGTTCAGAGGTGACAACAGCGCGCAGTACGGAAGGCATGACAGGAGATCTGAGTATCGTAATGCAATTCTACCGGGGCTGGTCCTTTTTCCACAATCTCTTTTTGACTGAGGCGGCGCTTTTGTTGCCAAATATAAACGATGAAGTATGTTTGTCTGCTCCAGTCTTACGAGAGATCGGCCGCGGACCTGAAAAGACAAGCTTTGGGGAATGGATTACATATCTAGACCGCGCAAGTAGGCACAGATCCTGCGACGTACCATCCATAGACCGAACAATCCCACGACGCCAGAACCCAAGAGTACAGTTGTCGTTAGTGCCCCAACGGAAGTACTTCCGTAGGCAAGTAACGCCATTACAAGGGACGCCGCTGTCACTGGTCTCAAAAGAGGATGACAGTTAAGATCCGTCCTGCGCTGGAGACCAGTGGGCCATTCGTTTGGCAACTTCAAGTAAGGCACTGTGATAAGTAAGACATGAGATACGGTTTATTTTGACGGAGCGCACCACTGCAATGAGGGTGATGGCTAGCGCGCCGAGGATGATACCTAGCTGCAGTGCCAGGAATTTCTCAAGTGCTGTCAAGGTTCCTCGGCCCCCTGAGGGTTCTGCCAAGAAGAGTAAAAAACGAGGGAACGCTAATAGACATATGGAGAAGAATGCAAAGCTGGAAAGGTAAAGTTAGAGTTGGGAATACGGCAATAAAGTATGGCGCAGAGAAAAAGATTTCACGAACACCATGGCTGAGGACCACGCCCAAACTGAGATAGATGCATCGTCATTTGCACGTCCGGTTGTTCCTGCTCCTGGCTCCAGTGGGGGTTCGGCCGAGGTGCTCTTTGCATGTGATCTTGACAAGTCATCCATCTCGACGTTGTCTGACATGATGATGTACCGCGTGTGATGGGGGCAGTACGACACGTCGAAGGTTTCGGGGTAGGTACTAGGACGGGTCTTGGCTTGGGAAGGACAATGTATGTATATCCCCAATAGGATTTTTGAACCTGGCGACAAGCTCACACCGATGATGAGGTTTAACTACATTTGCGTGTGAGCTCCTATTTAGCATTGGCATGTATCTCCCATTCATTCACTTGCTCCAGCTCCCTCTATCGTTTGAACCTTCTCAATCGTATCACAAAGCTTACGAAAACTTGGCGATCCTTTCGCCATATCATAATGGCCCTCGAATTCCCGGCGTCTCCTTTGACCTACCCGACGACTGCACTGTCGACCAAGTCATTGTGGTGAGCCCTCTAGCTCAGAGCAGTTCAGTTCCACCGGTGACATTGGTGTCAACTCAAAGTTACACAGACATGGGTCCCGTGGTCCCTCGTTCGAGGACAGCTTCATTCTCGGTCTTGTTGACACTTTAGACAAGGCACGGGACATTATTCAAACCACTCCTCTCCCGCCAAACTTTCAATTCCTCAAGGATGGATACGAGTATCAGCTCATCCCTGAGGAACTTACCATCGTTGGTCGTCAAGAGCTCTTTGATCACGGGACAGAGTGCGTCTCCCTCTGTCAGGCTCGAGGTTACGTGTGTGATGTCCCGTCTGCCAGATTTGCCCTTCGTTATCCAACTCTCTCGACGGACGTCGTGGTATCTAGCCCCGTCCAACGAGTCATAGACTCCTCGCACTTCTTTGTGCAAGGGTTTTTTGGTCCCCGTGCAACAAACGTCACCTTCCACACGGTCGCAGACTTTGATGATCCCGTCTCGTGGCTCACGCCTTGGATGTCTTGTCCGAAGTTCTCTCCTGTCCATTCTCACCAAGTGAATTTTTATTGCCTGTGTCGCGTTGTGTTCTTCAATCCAGCATGTGTACAGGTGGCTTCGCGATGGGCTGCTCAATACGCGCCGCCCATAACACGGAAACTTAACAAACTTATTCCTGGAATCAATCTCTCTGTGAACGATACGAGAGGCGCCTTGTATGCGTGTCCATTTGACCTTGCAAATCGTAGGCGTTCCCCTTGGTGTAGTGTATTTTCCATCCATGAATTACGGGATCTTGAGTAAGTCTTGCCAATGCGGTCATAGATAGACTGCGCTAACCTGGGTGCTATAGATACGAGTACGATCTGCTCATGGATGGCATCAGTGGTCATGCGTCAAGGGGAGACCCAGGTGCCCTCCTCGGTACGTTTTATATTAAGAAACTCATCGAGCGGTGAGCTCGCCTTTCAAATACGACAGAATGCGTGCAGTATGCTAATATATTTGCGTTAGTCTTAACAATACAACTGGTGACGCTGCGTCTCTCTATCTAGAATTTGGCCATGACATCAGCATACTATCGCCGCTCTCAGCAATGGGTTTAAACAAGTCAGTAGCTTCTCGCACGAGAGGATCACAAAGTTGACAGTCAATCACTGCTGCAGGGATGCTATTCCCCTCAACCCGCATCATGCGACTATGCGTCGCAAGTTCAGGACTTCACAGCAGACGCCTTTCGCCGCAAACATGGTGTGGGAGAGGTTTACATGCCAAAAGTCGTGCGTCATTCTCCCTTCGACTACGCTGCACCTTCTCTCATGACCGGCAGCTTTAAGGGACCTCAAATTCGCCTCGTGTTGAATGGGGCAACGTTTCCTTTGTCGATTTGCGTGAAATCTTTCATGGACAAAAGATACGGAACGTGCTCTCTGAACGAATTCGCAAGAGTGAACGAGGATAACACGGACATCCGGTACAAGGACAGAGATTTGGAATACCACATGCGAACTCGAGGACTAGCATTGTATCTCCATAAAAGCTCTCGACTTCAAGCCACTGCGCGTCCTTCCTGAGAATCCGTCCAATTCGGTCGAGATCTTTCGTCTGCATCACCATCAGAAGTGGTGTTTTTCAGGCTTGCTTGTCCTCGTCCTGCATATGCCAGTACTCAGTTCCGGAAGGATCTGCGTGTCTCGTACGTAGGAGGCTCGCGTGTTGCACCATTCTAAGATAATGCAAAAAATACTTTACATCGACAGTAATGTACTAGAGGTCGTGATGCACAACAAAGAACAAAAAAACCCAATATAAATTCTGGTTAGCTACCAGCCGCCTTGTGCCCAACCATTGGAATTTTGGATCATAGCAGCACGTTGCGGATTCATTCCGGGAGGAACATGGGGAGGTGGTTGAGCTATTGGAGGTCGCGAAAATGCAGAGGGTGTCTGGTAACCAAGGGGTTGCGGTGGTGGCATGGGATAACTGGATGCTGGGACGTTGCCTCCAAATCCAACTGCTGGGGTCTGACCGCCATATGGATTTGGGGTACGACCAGGAACCTGACGAACGGAGAGATGGCCGGGTGTCGTATGACCGGGAGTGCGAGCTGGTGTGCGTGCACCTGCACCATAAGGCGTCTTTCCTCCCGCGCCAGCGCCCAGGTTCTGCGACTGGTGCAAATGTCTGGACATTTATGTCAGAGGCAGATTTACCGTCGTGTCTCTGAACTTCCTACCTAACTTTGAATGCGTCACACAGTTCTGGTACTCCTGCCACGGCTGCTTCAAAGAGACAATATGATTCCGGTGTCACACGAACAGGCTACCAAACGATGAATATTGAGTTTTCATGTAGTCAAATAGAACATACCCAAGTCTGAACGGTAGAGTTCTTGTTTGCCAAGAAGCAAAGATTGAAATGGCCAGGTTTTTTGCGGTTCAGCGTAAATCCGTAAATGCTTTTGGCGGGGTTGGCTGCGACGAAATTCTTCAAGGACAGATCTATGCGGTGGTGTAAACGCATTGGAAATGACAGAAAACTACGGCGGAGCTACTCACGGAGCTCATCTTCAGATCCTTGCTTGAATTTTTCATGCGCCATCAGTTCCTCAACCTTGCGAGCAGTGGCTTGGACATGGTTGACGATCAACTCATCGAGATCGGCGTACTGATGCTTGTCATCGACAACCAATACCGTACCCTGACCTGTGTTGATCTCGGTCACATCTACGCGGAGTTAGGAATGCCACAGAGACGTGCGACGGTTAGCATTACATACCTATGTGCTGATAAAGCTTGTCGTCTACTTTCCACGTCACAGCAAGGTGGTCAACTCCTTTAGAGGAAGGTCTGATCACTACATCTCCACGTTGCTGCTTATCCAGATAGTTCTCTGCTTGCGACGCATTGAAGTTATAGAAGTTAGGATGCTTGATAACACGTCTTGTCCGATCGGTCTCGGCTCTCTTTTTCCTGGCCTGCATCTCCAGATCACGTTCGCATTGCTGGGTATTCCAATGTTCATCACGCTTGACGCGACGGAAGAGACCGTCTCCTTGATTCAAATCCGAAGGACGAATTGACAACTCCACATAGAATTGGTCGGCAGGAAGGTCCAATTTGACATCAACAATAACGCCTTGCAGTGCCTGTCCTTTCTTGACAATGTTCAGAGGATTTACATTGCCCGCATCGGACATGTATTCCATGTTTATGATACCCTCTATGCCAGAATCCAGGCGCACCGTGACCAAAGTCTTCTCGATGCGTAAGACGAGAACGGAGATAATGAGTCCCATGCGAAGAGTTCGGGGCGTTTCACCACTGAGCATGGTCAACACATCCCACGGTTGCATAGGAGGGAACGGTGCACGCTGCTCTGCGAAAGGCTTGAGCAATTCCTCGCGGATAACATTGAGGGTATGTCGCTTTCGGTCTTCATTGGCCTCATACATGCTAACGGCGAATTCGTCGAGGTTAAGTTCGTTCAGCTTTCTCTCGTTGTCACTATCTTGCATGATGATGGATACGACATGCGACGGGTGTTCGTCATGAACGTCTTCTTCATCAAGCTCGAGCGCATCGGTTGCCATCTTTCGCGCAAGTTCGTAATCCTCAGGGTGGATGCGAGTGTCATCCAACGGATCTGGTACATCATCATCTGCATGTCGATTTTTCGTGGGCTTGAGTTCCGAGTCTTGAGAAATGCGCAGGAAACCGGCAGCATTAAGAAAGATCTTCGTGGTCAGGAGACCTGACTTGATGAATTGGTCGCGATTAACGAGATTCCCTCCCTAACGGAGTGATAAGTCGACCATCATAGATGTCATGAGAGGCAGTCGTAACAACGCACGATCGATGCAATTTTTCTAGCCAAAACTTGGGCTTTACGTGGACCAAGGCCGCACACGAAGGGTAGGAGGTGTTGATAATACGAGTCCGTTACTGCACGGTTGATATCAACCCCGACCTTGTTGGTCACATCAACTAAGGCCCGCTCGAGTGCAGACAACAGCTTCTCTTTCGGTATCTATACCAGCGTCAGCCAATGAGTGAATTTCAAAAGGCAGGAAACTAACAAGATGTTGGTCTTCATCCTCAAGTGAGATGGCAGTGATATCGGACCCGAGTGCTGCATACTCATTCAGGGGGTTCTGGGCATAGCGGGCCAAGCCAACGCAATATTTTGCGATGGGAGACAACGTGCTGAATTCGTCGGTGGCTCGTTTGCTATGTTGATAAATTCTGGCGACCTCGTCATTCAGATAAATTACGGGGATATTGAAACTTTGTTCGTTTATCGGTTCGGCTCCCCATCCTGAAACGTTGCCTTCGGCATCCGCGCTTGGCATCTTGCCATTGACAATTTCTTTGACACGGGAGGCCAATTTTGTTGTTGCCATGCTGAAGCCTCCTACAACTATAACGTCGGGTCTTCGTCTCTTCAGCAAGTCGGTGAATTCGTCCTGATAATCGCGATCGACCAGGTTATCAAGCTTGACTTGTTCACGCAGTCTACCCATTTCATCCAAGAGAATGAGAGTGATAGCGTCCTTTTGAGGGTCTCCTTTTCCCCAAGAGATAGCAAGGACAGATGGGGTATACCCAGGTTGTGCGTCTCCACTTATGAAGGGGCCAAGATCGATGCGCTGGAATATGTCAGCTAAGAAGGTACCAGAAGATATAATGCCCTACCTCCTTGAGCTTGTTACCGCAGTGAATGGCTAAGGCATCTTCGACCTCTTCTCGCAGCCATTCTCTTGCCCACTTAGTGCCAACTGGAATAAGGTGATATTCCAGTGCCTCCTGGACGACCCGAGATCGCTCTTCGTTCCACGATCTAGCAATGTCACTATAACTATCCGAGGCGAACGCATCGTTCAACTGGCGCTCGAATCTGGCCTTGGCTTCGTTGGTAAGGTAAATCGAGACAGTCACCAATAGCTCGGCCTCAGCAGCCAGGATGTGCAAAAACTGCGCGCTGTCCAACATCTGAGTTATAGGTTTGTGATGGAGGTACTTGAAGTTCTGCAAGTAAAATTACTTAGTAGATACTAGAGACAAGAGAATCAGTTATAACGAACAAAGTATGGGTGATGTTCGTCGATTTTGTTAACACCACGCTCTGTGGGCTGCACCGATATTTGTGCCTCAGTTCTGAATAAGTCTCGCATGGATTGACGAAGTAATGGGTCTTTGCCCAACTCCGTGGCGAGAATCATCCTGGCACGCCGTAACACCTCTTCGGATGTCTGCAACACAGCCGCTTCAGGATTCGCGAATTGTTCAGCAAAAGCAATCGGATTCAACTCTTGGTCCTCGACAAAGTTGGGGCGGTCATTGGCTACGAAATTCTGCACGACCTCATGGGGACGAATGCCAAATCCCTAACGTCAAGGACTCAGTGCGATGAAAGACCATGTCTGAAAAATGACCCACATCCGCCAACTTTGCGACAATGCTCTTCTTCGCGACCTCATACGCTGAGATCCGACTTGGGGTCTTACGCTTGCGTTCGACCTCGTCGTCGTCGTGGAAGTGTAAGTCGAACGAATCCTGTCTGGTCACCTTGTGTTTCATGGATAACCATTCTGTCGCGTCCGCGACCATCTCGACACATTCGATTTTAGGCTTGACAGATTGCTCGAAATATTCGTCTTCTACATTGAGTCGAGTATAGGAGGCGATGAGTGCGTTCTGGCGATCGAGAAGAGAGCGATATTTCTGGCCAAGAGCATATATCCTCCACAACTCGGACAGGGTAATAAGCTCAACTCTGGCGCGCATCTCTTGAGGGTTGAAGTACGAGATATAATCCCTCTTGTGCGTCCAAATGTACGGAACTTCGAACTCGTGGATGAAGAGAAAGCGCAGAGCATACGAAACGGCTAGGACCAATGCCTGCGAATACGTTTGATAGGGCCCATCTGGAGAGAAAAAGTCCCTGGTTTTGCGACTTGACAGACGTGAGGTTACCCAAGTAGCAGCGTCATCGATGTCCGCTTCCGTAAGGTTTTGATGAAGAGATAAGGTTGCGTTATGCGAAAGCGAGGAAGTGGTGAGTTGCATGCGCTCCGGGATGTCTTGTGCCCGAATCAGATCGTCGTCTTCTGTAAGCATCCGGGCACGTATTTCTGAAGGCTCGAAGACCTGAAAAATCGTAAGTGTCCATTCTACGCGAGTAAGATAAATGAAGAACAGACATCTTGGTATTTCATTTCGGGCTTGATTCGCTCCTCGTACTCTACCTCGTCGTCGCCTTCTAGCGCCCAATCATACTCATGACCATCACCAAAAACCTCATGAATTTCGTCCCAAGCGCTAAGGAAGGTGATTAGGACCGATGCTGGAAAGGGAGTTCCTGGACTCACTTGGCATCAATGCCAGTAAGGTCGGGTCGGGAGCCCATGGCTCTCCTCCGCTCGCGTTCCAACCTTTTCCTCTCCTTACGTCTTTGTTCACGCTCTTGCTCGTCCATAGCACCCGCCCCTTCCTCCTCGTCCTCATAGTCGATGAAGTCGTCCATATCTTCTTCATCTTCCCTACCACCCCCCACCCGTTCGTCATCCCAGATACGTTGGATATCCTGAACTTGCGGGAGATCGTCGTCGTTATCGAGATCATCCTCGGAGGACTCGACTACTTGCTTCCGTCTCGAAGAGGATGCCACTGGTGGGGAACCATCTTCACGGCCACGGCGCAAACGCGTCAAGCGGTTTCTGAACGAGGTACCTGTATTTTCTTCCAGAAGCTCCAAGTCATCCTCTTCCAACGCTTCCTCCTCCTCCTCTGGTTGAGAGTCAATATCACCGAGAAGTAACATTGAAGACGGGCTTACCACGTCTCCGATGGCGTCTCTTCCGCCGCTTCCTTCTTCTTCGTCGCTCGTCGTCGTCGTCGTCATCTTCCTCTTCTTCCTCTTCCTCATCGACAATGAAGCCATCTCTTATGCGTTTTTCCTCCTCTTCGTCGTCCTCAGGTTCTTCTGAGCTGTCGTCCGAGACACCGTTACCATCTGCCATTGTCGCGTCGGCGTCATCTCCTTCGGGTTGAGGATTCCCCATAATCTCGTCGTCATCGACGAGTCTGTCAGATGCAAATGCAGATGGAGACGACATGATGGTCGTTAAACTCGAAGTCGACGACGTTTGTGCAGAACACGTCCGTCTCAGATTCCCGGAAAGTGCCGACGGAGTCGTAATACATATTACCCTACACTTTTTGACGACTTTTTAAAACCCAGAAAGAAATTAAATCTCAGACAAGTTGCTATTTGTTATGCATTACCTCGACCATAACAGAAGCCTGAGTACATTGATAGTCATTCTACAGTCATCGACCATGATCGACTCGGATATCCGACGGACTGTGGCTGAAGAGGACACGATCTTCATGCAGCAAGCATTGAATGAGGCGTTATCGGATGATTGCGTGCCCGTGCAAACGGCATTTTGTGTCGGATGTGTCCTGGTCGCGCGCGTACCACACACGAAACCAGTTACTTTGGCTACGGGCTACTCGCGAGAGTTGCCCGGAAATACGCACGCGGAAGCGAATGCCCTGACAAAAGCACACAGCCTCTCAACGCCACGCCTTGCAGCTCTCTTTCCATCTGTATCCCCGACCCTATCCATCAAAGACCTTCTGCGGTGCACCGACGTTTATACTACACTGGAACCCTGTTCTGTCAGATCATCTGGCCTTCCGGCATGTGCAGATGCACTCATCAGAGCTGGGATCAGACGATGCATCATTGGAGTAGGTGAACCGGATGACTTCGTGAAGTGTGAAGGAGCGCAAAAGCTGAAGGACGCGGGAATTGACGTTATTTGGCTAAGGGGCTTAGAGATGCAGTGTCTCGATGCTGCTCGCAGAGGACACAACACAAACGAGTAACAACCAAGGTCAATTCACGCGTCTTGGAAAGGTACACTTCAACTACCGTTTACCGTCGAATGTACTTATGTACTTAATGCAACAGGCAACGCTGTACACCTGTCGCCCAGATATCAATAACTTCCTTCGCACGAGCAGTATCCATGATCGTCGGTGCGCTCTCGATCGACATCGTAATGGCATCTGTTTTTCCGTTGATCACAATGTCAATCATGACATCGTCCTAAATGTTGATATTCAATGATTCCGTCTCGTGAAGCTCACAACAAGCATGCACCTGAAATAACCTTGTGATAGGTACTGGGTCGATCACATCGGATTCCTCAAAAGCCAGTGGTTTCATAGGTATGGTGTGGTCAACCTGACAGAGGATGAACAATAAGATCCAAGCAAGATCCATTTAATTACCTCGACGAAGGTAAAGAGCTCGGTTCCCCGACTATCCTCTTCTGCGATCTCAAGCACGTTAATGAATACATTAGTAAGTGGCAAACCTTTTCCTCCAGTTACCCATTCGTCGACGTTCCGCAGATTGCTCTGTTGGATAACTGCTGTGCGTTTATAGAGGTCTTGTTTCACATTATGGGCGACCTCGAGGAGGTTGTCCGACACGGTGATGTCTATCGGCAGAACGTTCATGCATGGAATTGCCAAGTTCAGGATGTTCGGAACCGATCCTGTCCGCCCCGTTTGCCAGAGCCCAAACGTAGCGTGGCCCGATGAAGAATGAGATGCCTGTATCGATGCCCAAGACGCCAGGAGGATGCAAGGCAGAGGTAGACCAATTGCTTGGGCTTGTTTCTTTAGTTCAGCGGCGTTTTGAAGAGCCGATGTGATTGTCACGAGGATCCTCTCCAAGGAAGGTTGGCCATTGTTGGATATTAACGGCGGAAGGTATTCTGGGTGAAATGGAAGGGGCATAGCCGACTTCCAGTATGCCCTTTGCTCTGACAGATTGGCCACCGAAGGAGCGTACGCGGCTAGAAACGCATTGAGATCTGGAGTATTTTGCGGTGACAAACCAAGATAAATAGAGGAAAGGTCCTCAAGCAACAGTCGGAGGCTGAAAGCATCGTATTGGAAGTGATGCATCCGAATCAGCAGGTACCGATTGTTCGTCGATTTCGACATCAAAAGAAGCCCCTTCGTTTGGGCAGCACTGATAGGCAAGGGTGACATGACAATAGTCTTCATCTTCTCAGCAAGCGCATCCAGATCTTGATCCTGCTCGAAGAATTCCTGAGGTATTTCCACTTCGATCGAGTCCAATGCAAACGTGACCACTCGGGGATCGATACCGGGTGCTGAGGCAAATGTCGACCGCAATATTGGGTGATATGCCGTGAGAGTCTTCCATGCGTCCTGAAGCCGTTCAATGTTGATATCGGGGCAAAGTTTGTATGCAAAAACGTGATGGAAACGCTGGCGAAGACTACGCTCCCAAGCTGCAATTAGCCACTTCATCCCCTCTGTGGCGGCCGAAACCGAAACAATCTGATGGTGACGTCTTTCTGGAAATCGTTCAATGATCGCCTTGCGCTCTTCGATCGTTATCTCGGGTAAGGAAAAGTCATCTTGCGATCGTGACGCCGCGGCGCTAAAATTGATTGTGGTTGTCTTGCTGGCCAATTCTCCGATCGTGGAGCTGGAGACGATGTCTCCAACATTGATCGCTAAGCCAGCTTTCCTGCACTTGGCACTCAAACTGATGGCAGTGATAGAGTCCACACCAATGGCCACAAGCGACTGCGAAGACGACAAATTTTCTTCAGAACAACGGGCCACCGATGCAATGGCGGCCAACAAATCCGGGAGGATAAACGAGGTACCAAGCGGCCAATAAGCCTGATCTATGCCATCAGCCGGTTGGACGTTCATATTGATGGAGGATGGTACGGGAATGGCTATGGGGACAATGGCCGGACTGTCAAGATGATGGACCATCTCATTCACCAGTACGTCAACGCCTGCCAACACATCACTGAGTGTCCTGGCATCCATAATATCGGGCCGGCAAGCCAGCTTAATCAGGAATCCAGTCTCCACCTCGTGAAATTCAACGTTGAGGGGATACTGACGGAGTTTGAGCCACCAGATCAAGTCGTACGTGAACCATACCGCTCACCTGAATCTGGGCATCGAACTCCCCTGGACCGCGTAGAGCCCACAGGTGACTGTGGCTATCAGGACACCAAGGTTGAAACAGGAATAAACTGTTCAACAACCTATGCAGCCGCAGTTCGCTCTGCACGAGTCGGAGTGAGACGTGGTGCCAGGGCAATGCACCAACGTTGGCACGATGGATGGACTGAAGTAACACTCGATTGCTCATATATGGGGAGAGTTGGACGCGACAAGGAATTGTATTCTGGATTCAGAGTTAAATCCAGTGCCGTCGTCACCTGAACACTAGTCTTTCACTCACAAGTATCGGACCAACCACCCTTTCCGAACCGTCAAACGATCGACCAGACACAACATGCCCGAAGACAACATCGTTCGATGACTCCAATGAAGCTAGGTATTTTGCCCATGCAGCTTGTGCAAGACATTGGAGGGTGACGGCGTTATCGTGAACCAATTGCAGCAGTAATTCCCGTCCGACAGAGACAAGCCTCGATACAACAATTGCTTTCGAGGACAGCGATGTGTTGCGCAGCAGGGTAACCGGGTGGTAGTCTTTGAGTTTCTCAGTCCAGTATGCGGTTGCGTGATCCTGTTGGTACAATATGCGTGGCAGGAAGTCAAAAAACTGGACCGGGAGTGCGATCGCTTGGTTCTGGTATGTACATTCGACATGTGATAGTAGATTGGGGATGGAGAGACCGTCGTACAACGCATGATGCATGAAGAGCACAAGATAAAGTCCGACAGGATCGGCGTGCAAGATCCGCAAGTGGATAGGTGGTTTGCGAAAGGAAGACTCGTCGGTTGGCTTGATGTGCGAGAAGAGTTCGTCGATGGCATGCTGAGGAAAGGTCGATGGAGTCGAAGTACCCTGTTGCCAATCAAGTTGTACAACGGAATGCCGAACTTGTACCCAGCATGCAAGCTCTGCCACATAATGGAACGTGGTCCGAAGAATGTCAAGATCGTGGATTGTACGATTCCATGCGTTCTGAAGACGTGATACGTCGACATCTGGATTAAGTTCGAGGACGAATGAGTGGAAGTACAAGCTCCCAGCGGAGGCGATAGTCTGTCAACCGTTCTCATGAGCAAAAGGTGACTAATGATAAAACGAGAAAACTTATACCTGGGATACCATGCCAGTCTGCAGTGCAGTCATGGGAAATACGTCAACCTCGTCATCGGTAGACAGTTTACATGTCGACGGGTCGAAACTACTCTTGATCCTCTCGCACTGCTGTCGCAAGGAGAGAATACCTTGATCGAACTCCGGCCGGTCTGTGCGGTCAGATGATCGTGCACACAAGGTGGCGAGGTTCCGTACAAATGGCCTTTCCATGATATCTGCTGCACTGGCGGAATAGCCATGTTGACGGAGAACTCGAGACAAGCCAACGGAACGAATGGAGTCTAGTCCCAAAGAGACCAGTGATGCGTCCGGGTGTAATCGTTCTGGTGGGAACCCGAAAAAATTTGAGACAATTTTGCTCAATGAAGCGAGGGCGGCCAAAATCTCCCCCAACTCCCCCTCCAAATCGTCACGGACAGGCACCGCGAACACAACGTTCGCGTCTCGGAGTACTCGGGGAGGCAGTCGAATGTCGCAATTTACTCCGTTGAGGATATCCAGGAGGACAGCTTCAAACTGTTGTAAAACATTGTCAACGCCTTCGGCTATAAATTCACTGTCGTAATATGCGGCTTGAACGATGATCGTGTCATCGTTCTGATCAAGTACGATCTCGACTGACAGCGGGAACTAGTGAAGTCGTCAAAAACCAACCAAACTTTTCGAGAAGTGACTACCCACATCAGGCTCAGGCAATTCACTGCATAAGATATCCCATATCTCATATTGAGTACTATCTTTAACTGTAACCGCGAATAGAGTGTCGAATGGGGCAGTTCCTGGCGGTAGCCATTTAAGCACGTGTGATAGAGGGAAGTGTTCGAACGCCACCGCGGCTGAAATATCCGCCTGAACGCGCTGTAGATAACCCTCTGTGCCAAGGCGAACTCGGGTGGGGAGCACATTCACAGTAGGGCATATTGCATTTTCGGCATCTTCTACAGGAAGTAACCGTCCTGCGCGAATGGTCTGTCCCTCTTTATCAGAGCGTGGTGACGGTCACAAAGCAGAAACTTGCCACAAAAGTAATGTCATCAGTGTGATGTATATATCTACCCAGAGAAAACGCAAACGCGCATGTCAGCGCAGATTGTATGGTGACTTGATGAGGAACCAGAAGTTTCTTCAAACTGGTCAGGGGTGTAGTGAGAGAGGTGGCTTTCCTTCGAACTTGACTTGGCAACCGTGCGCCTGTCAAACGACGCCCAGACCACACGAAGTCAGAAAATCTTGTAGCCCAGAACTGGCGTCCCCCCTCGCTCTTCGTACTATGCATGTATTCCAAAAGCGATTCCGGAGAACAAGTGGTAGAGTGCGGCTTCGCCAGCAATTCGTCTTCTACGTATTTCAGAATAAGCGGTAGAGATACCCCGTCGAATAGTGCGTGGTGAATTGATAATGTTAACCAACGGTGATGATGGTCCGATGTGGAAAAGATAGCCAAACGAAATGGAGGAATCGTTGATGTCGTGGAATTGATTTGCTTCGCTAAAGATGGGGCCACCTCTGCACAGAAAAAAGTGCCAAACGAGTCTGGGTCTGTAAGAAGTGTCCGTTGTTCCATCCAAGGGAGTTGGGAACCAGTGGGTGTAAGGACAAGCTGAACTAACTGTCTTCCGAAATAAAACACGGTTCTAGTTTACGTAGGATCATCTTCAGCGAAGCAAAGCCAGCAGACACCCTGACCCACCTTAGGATGTCGAGTTTCTTCATCGTAGCCTCCCACGCATCGCGTATTCGTGAAAGGGGGATCTGATCCGAAATGCTCATGATAACATGCTGTACGCATGAGGTTGGATGACCATCTGAATGGTAAAGGACACCTTCCTGAATGGGGAACGGTGGAAGAACGCGCCCAACTTGCGTATGGGGCAGAGTCCCCTGCACCACATGAAGCCACTGCTCGGAGAACAGCCTCATGGTTTGATTTGAGGCTGGTGGGAGGAGCGGATTTGCTCGAATTAATTCACCCGTAGCTTCGATCGATGCCGCCTTCATGATATCCGCGACGGCGATAGACACATGGAACGTTCGCCTGATATCCGATACCAGCCTTACGAATGATAACGAGTCCATGCCGTAGGCCAGGAGGCTGACTCGTGGGTCGATAGGCGAAACCTTGACATGGTCTTCAACCAAGGATACAAGTTTCCGCTGAATGTCGGTTGGCGATGAATGATCATTCGCGGGCGGTGTGTTGCGGATCGCGCCAAAAAGCTGCTGAAAGCCGATCTCCTTGAAAATCAAAGACAGGGCTTTGTCATCCGTTTTCCCATTGGAATTTAGAGGAAGCCAGCTGATCCGAATTATATGTGCAGGTCGCATATAACTAGCGAGCTCCCGTTCAGAAACCGCCTGGAGAACTTGCAGGACGTCGTCTTCGAGAGCAAGCACACAGGGCCTAGTGCTCCGGCGGACGGAGATCGGAGCTTGGATGTCCCATGCGACGAAGGTCACCAATTGCGACACGGTTCCGTCACCGATCAACGGGTGCGCGGCGAGTACGGTCCCTACATGCAACTGCAACCGAAGCTCACGAAGACCAGCATTCCTGAGGACAGCACAGATACCCTCTGCTTCGATTCGCACGCCCCGTAACTTGATCTGCGTGTCGATTCTGCCTATGATATGAAGGGTGTCGTCTGGAAGCATGCGAACTAGATCTCCCGTGCGGTAAGACCATGATCCTGGGTGCGGCCACTCCACGAAGGATTTAGCAGTGACACCAGGCAGTCCGTGATACCCCTGTCCAACAAGCGGCCCTGCAACCACAAGCTCGCCGACGACCCCTCGAGGAAGAATATTGAGGTTGTCATCAACCACGTATGAAGAAACGCTGGCAAACGCTCGGCCGATATTCTCTCGAGGGACAGTTCCATCCATAAACCGTGCACAGCAACCTATGGTTACTTCACTAGGACTACAACCTAGCTCGCCTTTAATAGACTCGGAGACAGTGACCGAACACTTACCCATAAAAGTTGGCGAGTCTTGTGACAGGATGGTCGGCCCATTTATCGAGGATCTGATGGGAAAGAGCTAGTAGAATGGGGTCCACTCCAGTCAGGCGATAAAAGGGACTTACAGAGTCACTGATTTTCTCCCCTCCGCTGGCAATGTATCTGAGTTCGATCTCCTCTCCCTCCCGGTCATCTTCCGCCACACACATGGTGGCATCGATCAAGCTAGGCACGAGTCCGACGTGCGTGATTCCAAGGATATTGATGTAATGGGATAAGTTTTCCAGGAGCTCACTGCGTTTCGCAGAAACTACTGTCATCCCAAGTGCGAGCGGAACAAAAATCTCCGAAAGGTGGACGTCGAATGCTATAGCTATTGACGGAAACGATGTTTCATCACAAAACGAGAATGTTAGCGATCGAGAGGGGTGACGCACATGCGATAGACAAGTATCTTCCCTTGCGAATGTCCGGCATTCGGACGTTGGCAGCGAAGAAACTGATGGCCAGGATGGCCTCTGAGAGACCACTGTGGGTCAGGAGACAACCTTTAGGGTTTCCAGTGGTACCTGCAAACTTCAGTGAGGCTTCTCCAAATGTAAGTTCCGAAGGACTGGATACCCGAAGTGTATAACATGTATGCTATATTTCCTGGATGTACAGCCTGAGGGTCAATTGCGGCATTGCTCATACGGGAGATAGTCTGTTGGACGGATATGTCATGTATATTGATTGACAAATCTCCGAAAAGATCGAAAGCATGATGCTGAGACGACAAAATAACAAATTTTGCCAAGGAATTCCTCGCAATGAAAAGTTTCCTTTCCGTAGGCAATTCCGGATCAATCTGTGCGATGCAATCCTGAGCTGGGAGGCACGCAAAGAAAAAATTGGACCAACCGGAACATAACATCCACCAGCGCGTAGAATGCCAAATAAGACTGAATGGAACATGAGATCGCGGTCCATGCAAACTGCAACCCGATCCTCTTGGGAAAGACCCTTGGCAAGGAGGAAACGGGCAAAGCGGTTCGCAGCGTGGTCGAGATCACCGTAGGACAGGAATTCTGGAGTCAGAAGTGTCACCGCGTCGGTCGGCAGTTCAGAGTACCATTGCACTGCGGCGGCGTCCGGAGTGGAGGTTGAATGCGGAAGAATATAGTCGGTGGCGAAGCGGGCTCGAGGTATATGCGAATAGTAGTTTGCTTGCTCGCGTGCCGGTAGAGCTTCGGAGACAGAGGTGAGATCGTTGTTCAAGTGCAGGGGTGCAACTATATTCTGTGATGCATTGGCTAGTGCTCTTGCAGCTACGGCAGCTATCTGCCGGAGGAACAGAGAAGCCATAGAAGAGCTGAACCGATCGGAAGACGAATGAAGATGCAGAAACCCATCATCCGTGTGGATCAGGAAAGGTAGTCGTGATTGTGACAGCGGGGGTGAGATCGCAGATGAGGGACAACTATCGCTTCGGGAGGAATCCCGAAAGATCGCAATGAACAGGGGTCGATCTGCAGGTACCTCCGAGACATTGGGCGACTGGGGTGTCAAGCGAGCAAAATATTTCTCTCTAGATTGCACGAGAGCAACTCTCGCTACATCAAGAGCGCTGAGCCATGTCGTATTTTCATCCCACTGCAAACGGAATTGTGGGGGTAGGACATCCAAGGGCTCCAGGGCCAGGAGCACGTCTGTAACTCCGCAGTACATGCCAAGGAGGTATGCATAGGCCACCAGAATGGAGGCGTCAAGAGTTGTACGGTCGACCTCAGGAACGCGGAGGTGATCCTCCAAAGCCACTTGATGGCTCAGTGGG
This sequence comes from Wakefieldia striispora, assembly GCA_038090475.1. Lineage (NCBI taxonomy): Eukaryota > Fungi > Basidiomycota > Agaricomycetes > Agaricales > Hymenogastraceae > Wakefieldia > Wakefieldia striispora. Next base: position 24,548 of record JBBPMU010000012.1, read on the forward strand.
TGGATGTCGGGATTTGCGCGGTTGTTGGAGAAATCTGGTAACTGTACCACCTTGTAGTCGACCGGGGAAGACATTGAGGACATGGTGGTAGTGCTGATGGGAGCGTTGGTGAGAGCTGGTGAGAGTGGTTGTAGGTCATCTGATAAGCGAATGCGGAGCCAAAACGGATCTAACTATGTATAGATAAAAACTTTGGTGTGTGCTAATACTTGTTTATCAGATAATTCCACGCTAACTTTTACCAGTCTCAGCTACTCTCAGCAGCTGCCGCAGTTGAGCACTGAGTAGCGGACCCCCGTCTTCCACGACGGCCGCCCCCCGTAAAAGCTCACCCTTCATTGGCTCAAATCAAAGGTTCATTCCTCAGCGACTTCGTTTGAACTTACTCTCCTTCAACCTGCTCCGACAGCCGTGTCCTCCGCAACAGCATCGAACACGATTCACATGTCTGCAAATCCTTCAATTCCAGTTTACGATGTTATTGGCCTCGGCTTTGGCCCCTCCAACCTTGCAATTGCATGCGCATCCCTTGAGAACCAGAACGTAAGGGTCATCCATTTCCCTTTCACTGCTACATCCATCCTCACAATCATACCAGCTACCCATTTCCATCGATAGATTATTCTTTATCGAGAAACAAAATAAATTTCAGTGGCATCCAGCGATGCTCCTACCTGGTGCTCAAATGCAGATTAGGCACGCTATGTTTCCAATGTGCTCGCCTCCATTATCTTATGGTCGTGTATCAGTTTCCTTAAAGACTTGGCTACTTTGCGGTACCCCCAGAGTCCACTCACTTTCATTTCCTACTTGCATTCACAGAATCGGCTCCTAGACTTCATCAATCGTGGACGCACCGTTCCTACCCGGAAGGAATACTCTGATTATTTGTCTTGGGCCGCCCAGTATGTACAAGACAAGGGAATCAAAGTTGGTTTCGGCGAGGAAGTCGTTGCGCTCGAAGAGATGGATGCATCCACAATACAAGTGCACTCTCGGGTCCTTTCAACTGGTCAGCTTGTCGTGCGATTAGCAAGTATGGCTAGTATCTATTTGCATTCCATTGCTTACGTTTCGGCCCAGAAAATCTCATAATATCCCCAGGTGGCTCACCCCGGATACCGGCGGCGCTAGCAACTACCTGGGTTCAAGAGCGCATGATCCACAGCTCGACATATCTGAGCTCGATTGATCACCTATTGGATTTGCTACAATCTCAGGATCCCTGCAGAAGACCGTTGCGTGTCGCAATCATCGGATCTGGTCAATCCGCTGCAGAAATCGGGATAGACCTCCACTCGCGACTGACCACAATACCAGTCGTCGCAGACCAAGGACATACCCTCGACCTCATTATCCGCAAAGGGTCCCTGAAACCAAGCGACGACTCACCATTCGCCAATGAGATATTCAACCCAGAATGTAAGTCATCCAACGCAACCTTTTGTCTGGGTGATTCTGGAACAGATTTCTAGCTACCAGCGAGATTTTTGGCCATCCCTCTTATTTCGTCAGACAAAAAGTTCGTCTCGAGTATGCAAATACGAATTATGGAGTCATCAATCCCCATACCCTGGAATTGGTAGGTATTTATCCGTCTACGCCGGATGAAGTCACTCACGGAATCAGTTATACGAGATTATGTATGATCAAAAGGTTGAAGAGGGGATGTCCAAGCGCACCAAACGCAAAAAACCCTTGACAAAACCTAAGTTCAGCATCCTGAATTACTCAGAGGTCTTGTCTGCAAAAATACCACCTACCGGAGACATCGGAATATCACAAGCCGGACTGACCCTTACCCTGCAACGAACGTTAACACGTAAAATCTATCAAAAGTCATACGATGCAATAATTTGTGCGACCGGGTACGAGAGGCGCACGTGGCTCCGTCTCTTGGCGAACTCGAGTCTAGGCGAATACTTTGGGCTCTACGCGAATGCACAAGACTACACCCACCTGGAGGTAGAGGCGGATGTGGTGGAGAATACGGTCGATAAGCGCAGACCCTCGGTTTTCGACACTGGTAGTGCCAATAACGGGGCTAACGCGTCAGTGAGCGGCGGATACGATACGCCAAACTCTCTGGATTGGCCATCAGACTCTCCAGATGAGAAAGGAGAGCCGCCAAAAAAACTTTTTATCTCGCGAGCGTATCGGCTTCTTCAACCTGCGGGGACGAATCATGGGCAGAAGAAACTACAAGCACGCATCTATGTACAAGGCTTAGCGGAGGAAACACATGGCCTGAGTGATACCCTGCTGAGCGTGGTAAGCGTTAGGGCTGGCGAAATCATCAATGATCTGTGCGTCGCCGGGGATACACCAAGGGCCCGCATGTGAGGCCATGAGGGTTCAGGGCAGTGGAGTTGGTTATGGAATAATGTTGGAGAAAGGCTCTTAGACGTCGTGTAGTCTAGTTATACGGGAACTTGGAGAACTAAGGACACTTGACTCATACTTCGTTTTTCCCACGGCGTGTCTCTGAATTCTCTCGTCAAGGCATGCGTATCGAAAAGTGTTATTTCTGCTCAACAAATGTCTATCCGGGGCACGGTAGGAATGTTAGTGTCACTTCAGAATACCCTCTTCATTTACCTTAGGTACGGCGTTTGTTCGCAACGATGCCAAAGTCTTTCGTTTTTGCACCTCCAAGTACGTATATTGTTCCTCGAATTGTTCGTCAAGATCGCCGTCATGTTAACCTGGTTACAGGTGTCACAAGAACTTCAAGTTCGCTTTCATCGTACACGCTTTCCCTTTTAATTGACCACCGGAGTGATTAGAATGAAACGCAACCCACGCAAGGTACGGTGGACGAAGGCTTTCCGCAAGGCAGCTGGAAAGGAGATGACCATTGTGAGTATGATAAGTGTGACGTGTCCCAATTCCTGTTGCGATGGTATTTTTATGCCCTCAGGACGCTACAATCGATTTCGAGAAGCGCAGAAATGTCCCCATTCGCTACGATCGTGAGCTGGTGCAGACCACGATTAAGGCAATGAAACGAATTGGGGAGATCAAACAACGCAGAGAACATGCATTCTGGAGGCAAAGGCGGGTTTTGCTGCATGCTCGGTCACTCCATCACTGACGGTAGTGGTTCGACAGAATGGCGGTTGCGCGGGAAAAGCAGCGTGCACACCGAGCCAAAAAGTTGGCGGCCAAGTCGGCTTCAGTCAAGCTCGTGGAACCAATGGCGGTGGAGTCACCATCTACTGAAAAGAGGTTGGAGAAAATCAGAGTACCAAACAAGAGCCGGAGTGCTCTCGTCAAGGGAAATGGCCAATCCATGGCAATGGAGGTGGATTGATACAGTACCACAGTTCATTTACCCATGTATTATTTGTCTGGATCAAGTGGAATTGTTCCGACACTTGTTGTGGAAAAAGCTGGGAAAGGGGCTGTTGTCCATTTTCGTATCAGCATACGTCTGCGCTTGTAGACCCGAGTCGATTCCCCACTGGGACATCCTCCGCAACGACGCACCATTATTCGAGACATGCTATCCTGCTTTGCTTGAACCTCACGACCATCCAACCATCATGTCTTCGTGGTACTCATGGTTTTCAGGTCTCCCTACATTCGACTTCGCCGTTCCGTCCAGTATCCAACGTCGCTTCTTTTCATTTCTCTTGAGGAGAACCCTAGGTCATTTTCTCAAGCCAGGTCAGCTTGATCTCCATCAGATCGATTCTCAGCTTGGTTCTGGGACTGTCCACGTGAAAGATTTGGAACTAGACGAACAGGTGTGTCTATTATGCTTACTCCACCGGCGTACATCCGACAGTTCTCTTCAGACAATCAATCAATCGCTTGTAGGGCTCCCTGTCTCCCTGTACGACGGTTTCATATCTGGCGTCACCGCTCGTATCCCGTTTCCAAACCCTCTTTCGTCCACCATCGGTTTTCATGTCCAGACTCTTAACCTCACCTTTCATATAGCGGCGGAACAATCCGTACCACCTCCCTTCCCTTCCTTCCCTAGCAGCTCCAACCTTGCCGATTCAGTTGTTTCCGTTGCCGAGACCTTCATCCATGACGAACTTACGCCCCGAGAGGAAGCCACCTTACGACAAACGCTCAAACCCTCTGCTTCTGCCTCATCACCTATCGTAGACGAGGGTGAGAGCTTACCTGGTGGCTTCCACCCATTCGAATATAATTTACATGCTGAAGAGGCGCACAAAGAGCTCCATGGAGATGATCCCGCAGGGGTGTCAGTCTTTGCGACTCTCATCGAGCGACTCCTCTCCAAATTTGAGTTCTCAGCGGTGGACACCAAGGTCACTATCGTATATCCTGGACGGGCGAGCTTTACGTTATCCGTGTCAGAGATAACATACCATACGGATCAACGTCCCCGTTCTCAAGTGAGCAGCGGGCTCCAGTCAGCGACAGAAGGGAATGGACATATCCGCACAGTATCCATTTCTGGGTTGAAGGTGACTTCGCGGGATTTGTGCATCACCACTTCCTCTCCGACTACTACAAGCACGTTGTCACCCGTTTCTTCTACTTCTCAGAAGTCTTCCTCGCAACACTACAACTTGTCCGCTGGTCAATTATCACGCAGCTCATCATCGTCTTCTCTGGACGAAGATACTCGGTTTATGATGTCACAGTCCATTGCGATACTTCCTCCCACTTCCCTGCGTCTATCTTCTACTTCAAGCAGCATGTATCAGAGTGCCATTTCCACACACCCTGTCAGAGCGGGGATTGACTCTGTGTCACTCTCGGGCCCACAAGTCACTGACAACATCGATGACGTTAGGCAACCTCGTCCCTGCCCTCAGATATCAGTGCCGAGTCAGGATTCTGTTGAGGACGTTTTGCTTTCCTTTGGTGCACACCCCATAGTGTTTTCGCTGCAAACCCCTTCTCACACGCAGCCTTCCGAGCAGCCCTCCGGAATTGGTGGCAACCAACCAGAATATGACATTCGGGATAAACCTGGGCAAGAGACCCTACAGTTGTCTGTCACGGTCGGAACGCTTGCTTGTGCCTTTCGTTCCGGCCAGCTGCGCATGCTACTGGACATTGCGGACGCGTGTCTATCTAAATTTCCTACGTCCTCCATCTCACGCAAAGGGGTGCCGCCGGGACTCCCCCGTACCGCGCTTTTCCTGGAGGCGAGTCTCACTATTCGCGGGATCGTCGTGATCACACTTCCGAAGCCGGCAATGGAGGAGTTATTTACTCTCGACACTTTTTATGAACGACCCCTTGTACCGCCAAGACTACCTTGCACCTACTTGCGACTATTCCTTGACAATCCTTCGGTTTCCTTACGGCTTCCTTCACTCTCTCCCGACCTATCGATGACCAGTGGATCACCATCCGCGTCAGTGGGCCTATCAATATCTGCCAAAGTGGTCCTTTCAGACGTATCACTTTTTGCCTTCCGCCCAGTCTCGTCCGTGGACGATGCACAAGTTGCGCTACCGGTACTGATCACTGATCACTATTTGCCTACGTCACGTGTTGCCTGCCACTATCGTCCTTCGTTTGCCTCGCAGAGTCTCAAGGACATCAAACTCCCTGAGTTCGAGGTGGTTGACTGGACACAAGCTAATCTTAAGAACAGTTCAGCGAAGCTGTCGTCATGGCGTTTGAGAAGTCGAGTAGCGCCTGGGAAGGCAGACAAGTCGCGCACACCATCCCAAAAACCTTGTGATCCACCCAGTTCTCCGGACCCCTTCGTCTCTAGCCCCTTATCTGAAGTGGAGGACAAACTGCCGATTCCCCCTGTGCTGGTGGCCTTCGGGAGGATTGGCCTGCCGTTCCCGTTAGAGGAAAATCCGCGGTCTGTGGACGTCAAGATCGCGCCGCTTCACTTGTTTCTCGACGTTGGGATGATCTTCAATGAAAATACAGCTGTGCAGTTCATCGAGGACGTCGCATCAGCCACAATGTTCGCACCAAAGAATGCAACAGACACGGCTAGGACTCAAATTTTATACCAACAAGATCTTGAAGGACTGAGTGAGGATGATATGGATGTGGAAGGGGACATTCGAATTCGACGATCATCCTCCCATAGGAGAAGGATGGAGGAGAGAAAGCGGCTAGAAGCTCTCGTTTTGGAAGACCTCAACCTGGGCATGAATTATCAGGGAGCTGGATCTTCAAAACCGAAATCGCTCCGACAACGAACGGCATCAACCAAGTGGAAGGTTTGTATTTTTGTTTGCCTTCTGTTCTTTCATTCAGGTCAATTTCAGAGAGCGGCGTCAAGTGATCCTGGTTTCAGTTTCCATCTGATATGCCCCATGATTCGAGTTGAAGTGCGATGTTCCCCTCCCCCTCCCCGCCAACCGAGATCTGGCTGCATGTTGCTTGATCTTTGCGACTTGACAATTTCCAATGACTCTCCCCCCTTGAAGCCCCTTCTCAGGTTTGCAGAGGAGATGAAATCGTCTCCGTCGCAGGTGGGCGACAACATTTCGAATGTCATCCTTCGCGTATGTCTGCAAGAGATACTTGCGGCATATTCTCCGTTCGGCGGGAACGTTGCCCACACGTTTTTGACACTTGGCACCTTACCGAGCAGCGAGATTGGACCTGACACGAGTGCACTTTTGGCCACGGAGACAAATGCACTACCCCTTTCTGTCGTCCTGGGAAGACCCAGCATTGCGAAGAAATCAACAAATGGCACTTCTCGCAAACTGACAGTAACTGTTGACATTCCTTTAGTGAACCTCGTTACGTCCAAAGCTGTATTCGACGGGCTCCAATATTGGGCAGATGACGTGACTCGATTGATTCAGCAGAGCTCGGAAGCTCTGGACAGTGCGACGGAAACCTTACCGAGTCGCAATCCAAGCTTAATCGGAAGCCGGTACTTCACCCAATTTCGGCGGAGTGGAACCCGCAGTACCGATGAAAGCGTCGTGGAAAAGAGCAGTAATTCAGACACAGGTGAAACCGTGGTCAAGGTCAGTGTTACGGAAGGTAAGTTCTTCCTTCACTTCGCAGCAGAGATTGGGGGGATAACACGATATTTTCATTAGTCCTGATCAGGCTTGCTCTCCCTCGGAAAGGTGAATCTGATCACGTACGACCATTCGACATGTTCGCTTTGAAAGTGGATGCACTGATCGAGTTGAAGCCGGAAGGCAAAGTGAGTAATATCCCACACCATTTCAGCGATCCTAAGGTTTTTGGTGGAATAGGATGAAAGTGTAGTCACGGCTGGCATTATGGATCTCTACATCGCGGATACATCCAGTGATGGAAACTATATAGTTTTAGTCCAAAGCTCGGACCGAGACCTTGTGAGTCATGAGTTATGGTTTTGCACGTTCATTAACGTGTGTCACAGTCATCAGTACCCAGACCCTCGGTGAAAGCTAGGATAACGTCGTTCGCTATCCCACAAACTACTGCCAAAGAATCGCGGATAAAGCTTTCTCTTTGGGGTTTTACAGTACATCCACCCCTCGACAGTAGTTTGGGGAATGATCTAGCTCTGTTTGCTAAGGCACCACCAGAGGTGCGCATCTGGACTCGTCCTTCCAATCTGATGACTGAGGATACTCTAGGTATTCGAATCTGTCGTACCGTCCGAATGCACACGGCTCACGGTGAGTGTCGTCGACGTGTCGACCCATTTGCGCGCTTTGGGTCATCCCGGAGCCGTTGTACTCCACCTTGGCGAGGGTGAATTTGCAACAGAACTCTTGGGAAACTCATCTGAATTGGCATTCAAATTGAGTATTTCGTCGTCGTACATCTTCTTGGTAGATTCAATCCAGGATGCACCCGCATCAACTGGGACAACTCAACGTCCTTTCAGCGATGGTGTTGACTTCTGGAAGGCCAGTTTCTCGTGTCCTTCGCTGGTTGTTTGGCCGTTAAACTTTAGTCCAGAGCTCTGGCTATGCATTGATCGCAGATATTTCCCGTTCTCAGCTTGTCTTCAGAGCGGACAATGCTACTTTACCGCCAAACATCAGTGTTTGTTAATGTTTCAGATTACCGGAATGCCCTTAATGACATAGCCTCAGGTTGTCATCGATCGGACTGATCTCCGAATACACCTCTGCGCAGACACTATCAGCGCTCTCACAGGCTTGATATCCAATACGACTCGCAGCCCGGGCGCAGACGTTCGGTATGTTATTCCCGGAAAGAAGACGAGCCACATTGAACCTAATCTGTTAAAGGCCTCCACGTGTAGCTCCGAGAACACCAAATAATACTATTGGTGACCGTGACCGCGATATGACTGGTATCGCTATTCCAAAGGTGTTGATACCGCCTGGCTAAACATCGATGTACAGCTTCTTTAGACGAACATGCCTTCAAGCTTATCCCTGAAGTTGGGAATACAGCGGACATGATAAATGATGACTTGCCTGCTAACCAGGATTATTTGGACGCCGCCTTCGGAGCTGCTGCAGGCCTCCGAGAACTCAGGGATGATGACCTCGAAGATTTTGACATGGAAGAACAGGAAGGTCGTAGCACGCCCGTGATGGGTCAGCTTGGTCTCGTATCGAATGTAGGCGGAGAGACCGTCCGCATCTTGCGATCTTTCTCTTTCGTGGAACACCATTTCGACACGGTTTCCCCTGACACAACCCAAGAAGCAACCAGGTAAGAGATTGCTAATAACTTGTGGTTCCACTGACTTACACGCGGCGATAGCGATACCACCCTGCAGTTACGGGTCCATAATTCAGACTTCGTGCTCTTCTTGCATGACGGGTTTGATTGGCCTCGCACACGCCGAATCATTGAAAAGGAGGTCAGGGAGATGCGCAAAAAGCTCGCACGTATACGTCAGCTAGTTGCAACGGGTCAAACACAGGAACCTATAGATGAGGCGACCAGTACAACACTTTTCAATTCGTTCCACATTGGACTCGAGCAAGATCCGGAAACCATGGATCCGGACACCTTGATTGCTGCGATCGACGATGAACTTGACGATTTTACTGAGACTGGGACCGAAAGCTCTTGGCAATCCCTCCATGCCGCTTCCCCAGACCGACCCCGACTTGTGTCGACGCGTGTACATGGAAAGCGCCTCACCCGATCCAAAGGACCTTCAATCGAGATTCGACTGGAAGGTCTGAATGCAGAAGTTGACAACTACCGCCCTGGGGAAACCTTGGTATCGCGCACGCTCCTCTTGGTCAGAGACCTTGAAATCCTCGATCACATCAAGACATCGACATGGAAAAAGTTTCTCACCAGCATGCGATCGGATTCGCGAGGGAATGTGAGAGAGACTGATTCCAACATGGCACGAGTGGAATTGTTGAACGTTCGTCCTTCTCCGTTGCATCCCGCAGAAGAAGCACGTCTTCGCGTGAGTATTAGACTTTCGTTGAGAGTCCGTCGCAGGGGTGACCGATGTAATCTCTAGGCGAAAATCTTACCTCTCCGACTATATGTTGACCAGGATGCACTCGATTTCTTCAAGAAATTCTTTTCCTTCCAAGATCCGGATGGCCCTTTAACGCATGAGGACGGGGAAAAGAAAGAGGATATTTACTTCCGTAGGTTGATTCCTGACTGCATCTGTACCATACCCCTTGATACATCTATTACAGAACACGCTGAAGTTTTCCCTGTGGACGTCAAACTAGATTACAAACCTCGACGGGTTGACTACAGAGCATTGCGAAACGGCAGAACGATAGAGCTCATGAACTTCTTCCATTTTGACGGAGCGGAGATGACATTACGACATCTGACTCTTCACGGTGTGCGTTCGCCCCGAGTGAAGACGATAGCTTAGCTGACAGTCTACTAGATCACTGGATGGCCACGTTTCTTTGATACCCTAAATGACCTTTGGACCCCAGATGTAAAGGCTACACAGCTCGTCGATTTCATCTCTGGGGTAGCCCCTATTCGATCGGTAGTTAACGTGGGCTCGGGGGTGGCTGATCTCGTCCTACTTCCCATTGCTCAGTACAAGAAAGATGGGCGTATAGTCCGTGGCGTACAGAAAGGCACCAAGGCATTCGTCCAGTCCACCGCCACGGAAGCCATCAAACTTGGTGCTCGCCTAGCGACTGGTACGCAGGTGATTCTGGAGCAAGCCGAGAACGTGTTGGGTGGACAGTTCAAGGACTCTGTCACCACCGAGGCTCTTCAAGTACCGTACGACTTTGAAGACACAGAAGCCTTGGATGAAGACTTGATCAGTCGATATGCAGCTCAGCCTTCTGGACTCAAAGAAGGAGTACACTCGGCTTATCATAGCCTGCGGAGAAACCTGCACTCTGCTGCCCAGACCATACTTGCGGTGCCGATGGAAGTATACGAGAGATCCGGGAACGAGGTGAGTCTTAGATGCGGATTCAAGATTCGGACCAGCACTGATTCATCATCTCTACTGCAGGGGGCCGTTAGAGCTGTCGTACGCGCAGTCCCAATTGCTGTCTTGAAGCCTATGATCGGTGCCTCTGAGGCAGTCAGCAAGACCCTCATGGGGCTTCATAATACCCTAGACCCTAACATCCGACTCGAGAACGAAGCTAAGTATAAACACCGTTAATTTCCGCTTAGATCTGTGCATCTAGCATACGTTCATCCTGTACATTAAACAACATCAGTTTATCCCATTGTGCAGATAATGGTGCTCATTCAGGCTGACAGAACCGCCACTCAAACCTCATTGCTTCGGCAACGTTCAGAACTCGTAACATTTCCAACATCAAGATTACAAAGGTGGATTTGCATAGCCCAGTGAATCTCTCAATGTCGTGGTGTGATGACTACGTACCCGTCATCAAGCGGGCTTGTGAGATATGCTTCCGACAATAGTGACTGAATGGCAAGACTGAGGACGACACCCGATCTTCAGCGCCATCGAATCGCAATCCGAGTCGGAGAAAAACTTACTCGACATCATATTCCGTGCACCCATGCAATGCTTGGATTATTTGCGCCAACTCTCCAATCAAGATAGAATGATTTTGGTGACGACGCATGTACTTCATGGTGGCCCTTTCCAGTGGACCTAAGGTAGCGTAGGGTTGATGTCGTCGAGGTGAAAACGTGTTGGGTAGGATTTCACGGGAAGACGGAGTGGGACGGGGCTGGGTGTTACTTTCACCTTGACGGCCTGGGTCATGATCGTCGTCCACCGTAGCACTGGTGGCCTGAAGCGCGTCGTCAATGGCATTTGTAACCTCACTGGACTCCAAATCCTTGTTTAAGCTACAGGCCTGATCCAAGCATTTAAGAAACCTTCTGCCTCTAAGAACAAACTAACTCACTTCGGCAGATCGCTGAAGGAGCATGTTTGTGTGAACCACATTCAAAATGTGATGTAGGACTTGATCATAGGAGGCTGGTTGAATGGAATTGACCTCAATCTTCAAAAAGTTCGGGAATTTGTGTGGGGTTCCTGTGATCACCACATATATGTGCTCACTGTGGCAACGTAACGCTCATTGAGACACAGGAGAGATGAGGTACTTACAAGGCCGTATATTTTACTACTTCCCAGTTGTTAATCTCTCCAGACAACTGGTGCAGCGCTGCCTTATCGAACTGCTTATCAGCGCGTATTCTTCCTGTCCCATCTTCGAGAGCGAAATGCATATGTGTCGCGTTTTTTCCTACGCTTGTTACATGGGCAGCAAGAGTGACCTGTGCAACGCGATTCGCTTGAAGGTCAACTCCCCCTGTCGGAAACCAGGGCACTCACGGCATGAAAACGCGCCCCTTCAATCACTATAGACTCAGCTAGGAACTCTGCGTGAAGCACCTGAAAAATTGTTACGGGACAAAGATTCTTTTCCAGTACAAGAGCCTTGGGTGGGTCGTATGGCACGACAAGAGGTCCAGATTGTTCAACTTCGCAGGATTCTGCCAGTGGGTCCGACATGATCAATGGACACAACGGAGAAAAACAGTTATTAGATCACGATGGATGGAGAGTTGATGGAAGGCGGGTGTTGGATGTCGCTTTCCACTTATATACTTGAATCGTTGGGAGTGAGAATCATTGTACAGTCTCAGTCTACTTCAAGGGACGCGATCATGCGAAAGTCATAGTCACCATTCTTCGACAAAGTGACAGATCACTGCAAAATGCTTGCAATAAAAGCCAATGGTACTCATGTACATCTCACTCAACACAGCTTGAAGTGAGAGTCATCACCAGTAGAATATACCAACCCATCATCCGTCAATTTGTCAAGAGCATTACTGAATGGCCAAGTCAAGCGAGGATGATGATAAGACGTGACCACATACCTTATTGTCAGAGCATCCCCTCCCACCGCGCGAGCGATAGCACTGACATTGATGCCTTCCGGGTGGGGCGGCTGAGCTTGCATAAAGCTCAGTATGGAACGATGTAAGCTTGGTAAGTGTGAAAACTGGTCACTAGACGCTGTTGATTGAGCTGAATAGGCGGTACTTGAGCCGGCCCCGACCTGCCTCTGCGCTACTTCCTGAGGACTTTGACCAGGTCTTGGCGGCTGTAGTAAGTTGAGATCGAGTTTACGCAACTAGTATGGAACTTACCGGGCCTCGCTCCCATACCATAGTGACCGTCATAGCCTCTAGAATGTGGAAGTAGATCTCGGCAGGCGACTCGATCGGCCGTATAAAATTTGTGTTGATGTATTTCTTGTTGCCAAACGTCTTCAGACTTCCCAGAACACGTACGTATGCACCTTCACTACAGAAGTTGTCAATTAGTTGTGAAATCGCGACAAAAAGGGTAAACAGACACAATGCCGCTTTTTTCCGATGCATCCTCCATAGAGGAATCGGTCCAGTGACGAGCTTCAATTCGACCAGAACCGTCATCCAGCATATATTGACTGTTCGTTGCCTGTGCCTGCTTCGAAGCAATATATGCAACGACAGTAATCTGTATCGTCTGATGAACAAGCCGAACATGCCATTGTGATGTTTTCCTACTTGTCCAATCTCTTGGTCGTCGAGGACCCAGTCAGCGTCCGTGTGTGCTTGGGTAGCTTGAACAAGTTGGTGGATTGTCATAGGGCGCAGTGAATGCGCCGTTTCGCTTTTCTAAGTGTCAAAGTGAGTGAAAATAAGCCATACTGGCAACAAACAACGGCTTACACGCGCAAACCCTCCTGGGCTACCAGCTGCGCTGCCGTACGGTGAACCGGTCATGTAGCCACCACCCGCCGTCCCATAGTAGTTATTGTCGTTGACTGTAGGATCTGGATGAGTACCGAGTGGAAAGGTTTCAATTTTTCGAGTCAGACCCACATTGGCTCATCGTTGCGGAGGTTAATAGCAAGAAGTCTGATTCTCTGAAGTCGCGCGTCGTGTTTAATCATGACACGAAACGTCACAGAGTCACGTCATGTCACGTCACCCCGGGCTTTCGGCTGACTACGAAATTAGGTACATATTGCGTCTAGGGGAATGAGTGGGGCTATGATAATGCATGGAGTAATATGTGTAAAGGGTGCCTCATGATTATGCGTACGCGGCGTTGAGCTTTGCCATCCCTTTGCCAACTCCTTCTAGCACCTTCTTCCGCGAGTCAGTCACGCTCTTGGCAACGTTCAAGACAAAGTCGTGGGTAGTCTAAGTTCCCGTAGGGGTTCGTCAACAACCAGTAAACCTCTCGAACAAAAGAAAGAACCTGTTCATTCGTCACAGCTGTGCAGGCTTGCACAAATGCCCGACGGCGCTCTAGAGAACCTTCGGCTTCCCCAATTCTGATCAATACTGCTGACATTTCCTTCAACGCACAGCTTGCCTTCGATCGAACATCCTTGAACTGCGAGACAAGCTATAATGAATCCATTAGCAATACGCATAGTCTTCGGATATCATAACTAACGTTACCAAGTTTGTGAATCTTTACTACCGCAGGAGATTTGAAACGCATCGTCTCGATTGTAAAGAGAATGAATGCCTAGGAAACATAAGCAAAATGAACGTTGCCAACAGATAAAAAATAGTTTTACCTCCTGCGTGATTGTGGCAGTATGTAACAACTCTGAGACCGAGTATTCAGACTGCAGTAAGTCCCTGAATCGAGAAAGCATGTTGTCGAAGAATGTGGCGAGAATGCCTGGCGCTTCCTTGATGAGAGGTGCCTCTTCTTCCTTCTTGTGGTTACTGTTTGCGTCACCATTATGAACTTGGGCGTCCACTCCGCGTAACGAGAACCCGGTCTTTAATTCCGTCTGCCTGGAAGCCTCTGCTAATACCACCGCCGGCGGGGGCCGAACGTAATCGTGATGAGGCTCCAACCAATCTCCAAGTGCGGTGGCCCAATCCAGCAGTTGATTCTCGTCGGTAGTCAACTAAAAGTGGCGTTAACCTTAGTAAGAAGAGTTATGTTGGAACACAGTTACCTCAGCGGTTTCTTCTTCCTTCCTCAATGCGAGTCGCTCTCGCAGGGGTAACTGTACCTCCTGATCCGAACTCTTCTTCGGCCGATCACCTACCAGCAACTTCTCTTCGACGATGTCATCCAAGTCACTAGCGTGCTGGAATGCACGGATATAGATTTTCAAGAAACACCACAACCACCCGTGCTGGAGCGAAGAACACTTAGATAATAAGCAACCTACAATGACTTATACTCACACCAGTTGACGTCTCGAAAAGCAAACTCTGGTCATTAAAAGTTGGCTTGCAATGGGGCTGGTGGTTGGGAATGATGACAAAGTCGCGGTTGTCGTGGTGAGCTATTGTCGATTTCGTTAGAAGTAATCACGGAAAAGTTCCGGAACGCACCGCGATCAAACATGAACTTGAGCTCAATGAGTTCCATATCTACGATATCTGTGTTCAATGGTTCGTGCGTGAGTCGCATGCGAACGTGTTCCAACTTGACGACATCTCTCTGTAAAGAATTCTCCAGTCGGTCCTCGAATTCGATAAAGTTTGGAATCTGAGTGTATTTCTCCGCAGTAAACGAACGGACAATGAAATCCGAGGTCTAGACTGAGTCAGGAGGAGAAAAGCCTGGCGTGACGGTCACACGAACCTCTTGAGAACTTGCCAGGTATATCTGACTAGATTCTAAACACTCCGAAGGGTATGTTAGGTCCCCGGTAGCAGCGAGCGAAAACGTCAAGGCGCGAGTGAGAATAAGGTGAGATAAAGTGTCATTCTGAACTTGCTTGATATTCATTTGGCGGTAATGCTCGAGAGCAAGTGATGGTGCACCTTGTTCAGAACATCAGTAACCCCGATAGTCGCGAAACCAGACACACCTACCCAAAATACGATATATCCGAACAAGCATAATGCGCATCTGGAATGACATACGGCTTTTAGTCAATCCATATTCCAAGACTGTGGCAGCCTGGTAGAGAGCCTCTTCCGAAGAGTTGAGAGCCCAAACCATCACAAAAGCGTTTGCGGCTAGAAGAACCAGGTCATCGGCAGGTTGCAGCTCTGTAACTGGGAGGTCTCTGCCAAGTACGAGGCCTTCTAGGTATTCCTTGAAAGACTTCGATCCTCGCGCGGTTTCAGATTCAACAGTGATTTCCGAATCCAGGAGCATATAGCGTTCAAGCTTTCGCACGTTTATCAGCCGTTGTAGGTCACCCACGGACGCCTGAGTTGGAGCTAGAAATTGAAAAAGGGAATCGTTACCGCGTAATTACTGGTGGTGCTTACGAAGGATGGTTGATGATGTGCGAGGAACGCTTTCCACCGGTCAAGCGACGTAGTATCCAAATCAAGAAAGCTTGCTAAATCCTCGAAGCAACATGTCTTATCACCAAATCCAGTGAAGTAGGTCTCCATCAACCCAACAACCACGCAGTTATCTGAGGTCAAGTTTCAGTATCCGCAGGGTTGGCGAAGCTGCTTACAGACATAAGATAGAAAACTTACCGGACAAACCCAATTTATTTGCGCGGTGCTCCAATTCAAGCAAAGCTAGAGGTGCAGCCCGGTTTTTTGCCCCATCCTTTTCCGCAATCTCTGCAAGGAAAGCACGAGTCTTGGAAATTTTTCCTAGACAGTCACTTTTGCTCTTTTCCGAGAACTCTCCATGCTGAGGTGAGACTGGAGCGATGGTTGAGTCAAGAATGGACAAAAATTCCAGCCAGTTTCGATCTCTGGATAGTGAACTATGAGACGCCACGAAACCTATAAAAAGCATAGAATTAGACAAACCCATCCGAAATCTTCTGCCGTGCGCGTTCTCCCTCTTCCTGGAAAAGACCCCTGCCTCTCCAAATTTCCCGACGCGTCTGATCACACGCAAGACTGGTCGAACAAATCGTCTTCCCGATGTCACTTTCTAGTAGTGTGTTGGCTTCATCGTACAACTCCAATTCCTTCAGGATACTGATGTGCATGTGGAAGCGATCTGCAGTTAAGTAGGATGGGGACGGTGATGAAGTGACCAGCCTATGAGCAAGCTTATAAAGCAACGTCTTCATGCTTGGGGTTGTTGACGGATCACTGGCCTAGTGATCGGTGATATGAGTTTGTGACTAATTGTGCAGACAACACGAACCTGCAGAATCGCTCCCATCACACTCCAATATAAGTACCGGTCCTCTTGGAACTGTTTGTGCATTCTTGTAGAAACCTATGACGACGTATATCACAGATGACATATCAATATAAGCAAGTTTGGGAGATATACCTGTTGCGCAGACTTCCAATTCGCGGTGCGCACGTGTGCGAAGAATGTCTGAGCACCGTACTCTTCGTTCAAAGGTTGTTGTTTATAGGCCTCCTCGAACATATTGACCATGTCCGTGACTAAAAATGGAGAAGTGAGTCCCTGAAAACTGACAAGGGTCAAGGACGTTACTTCTCCCGAGGCCTTTTAGGACGTGCATCATGGCAGAAATGGTCGCGTCATCCAGGGATTTGACAACTAGTACCTCATCGCACAGTGCGAGAGACTCTTCCACTTTTTGAGAACGCACGAGTGCTAGAGCCTTGAGAGCCTGGTGATCACAAACATAAGTCAGAAGTTATCACGATGATACACTATAGCCTACCTTTACTAGTAGATTGTTGGGGTACTTTTTGAGCAGCTTGTTACAGGATACGATCGCCGACTTGTTTGAGCCGGTGTCGAGGGCCTCTGGGTTGACCGGTTAGTATGACAATCGACAGAGGGTGGGCGAAGTGGGGACCGACCATAGATGGGACGAATCTGGCGCTCGAGGGTGACTGCGGCGGACATGTCGTGTCGGAGACAAGGCGCAACAGAGGACTGGGATTGAAGATGGGGTTGTGTTCGCTGGCCACACGCGGTGCGCGCGAATTTTTAACTGCAGCGTCCTCGACTAACCGAAGTTCCGTTATACGGCATTTTACGGCGGTGATTGACGGTCGTGGAACATTGGATAATTACACACGCACTCACACCGTACCAGCTCGAAGCCACGAAATGTCGCACCAGGTATTACTTTCACGGTGGGTGACTTTGTCAACCCCAACGTTGCTTCAACTCGCTGACTCCCTGACAGTTGGGTTGACCCTGTATTGGGCGTGTTTACGGGGTGCCTGGCTTACTACCTCTACGAGACGAATCCTCGTACTGCGCTACCTCCTGATCAACGACTAGCTGCTCTTATCCAGTGGAAATTGGACAAGCGTCAACGGGGAAGAGAGGACGAAAAGTTACCAGGAAAAGAGGTGCAAGGATCCTGAATTTTGCGCATCTAGACTCGACTTGTTGGGCATCGTAAATATTCAACATAGGTGCTCTCCCAGGTGCTCTCATTGCCCAGCGTCATGGTTTGTGTATCAGTTCTTTCAATCAATATAGTAGAAACCCTCTTAGAAAGCCGGCATGTCAAAAATTGCAGTTAATATTGGGGATGGCGCTCACGGAGAGCAATTACTTGATTGAGAAAGACGGACATAGTGGTCTTGTGTGACTGAAAGATACATCAACAATGGACAGATAAGATAGTACTTCATACTTAACCTTGATGGTGCATACCCCTTCACCTGGCCTCTCTGGGTATGTAGGCCATGGGGACCTTCCATAGCATGGTGACCCTGCCTGTACAGAGGGTATTAACTGTGACTTGTATGTACAGGCTTCAGCTCATGAACTATCTCAATATTTTCCTGTCCCACCATGCCATGCTGGCTGGACAGGCTAAGATTCTTTTTTATGCTTCTTTGGTGCCCTAACCCTAATTCTATTCACACACTTCTGACATCATATCATCATATCATATCTGCCTCTTGGCCAAAAACTAGTTATGCCTATGCTTTCTGTAGTAGTAGTACACAAGCCCTCAATGGATCAACCTACCTCAACATTTCATGCAGAGTTCCCATCACCCCATGAAAGGTCTGCTGTTCATCCTCACTAAGTTCTTCTCCTGCAAGCCTCTTGGACCTCTGCTGCAATGCAATTCCTACAACAACACTGTGAGGTTCACCTCCAATGCTCAGCCAGACCAGTGTTGCAATCTGGGCTGCATAAAGTGAGTAAAGTGTTTGGATATGTGCTGGTGGTGCACTGCCAAAGATTGATGTGAGCTGGATAGCTGGATGAGGGGAGGGGAGGGGCTCTTGTGGGTTAGAGACATTGGTTGGAGTGTATGCATGGAGATTTATGGTTGATGGGATGGAAGCTTGAATCTGGACATAAGTTAATCCCAGGTGCCGGTACTTCGGAGGGAAGAAACAAGTGTACCAAATTTCCCACTTTGCCCACCTGGGTGACAAGCACAAGAACCCGGTCTGCGAACGGCTGAACAACGAGGTCTGTGTAGTGACCATGTACAAGTACAGATGCCTGGAGAAGCTTAGACATGTGTTGCTAATGTGTTGTCCGAATAACATCGATCAGCATTGGATAGCATTCGTGTAAATCACGTGCCGCGACCATCGTCTCGACCGAACTTTCGTGAGGTAACGCAGATGTCAACGTCAGAAGGGAGGGGTTCTCCTACCAAAGGAAAAGCCAACGACGACAGTAGATGGCGGACAAATTGGTGGGACTTTCAGACTCTTGTTGACGACGTTCGCAGGTATGTCAGTAAGCAACTCCGTTCGTTGGGATAATGTCTTCCTACATCAACATATGACAGGCCCGTTGCTTGGTCCAGCTCATCCACATTATTTACTGCACATCCAACTCAACCCATCGTCATCGGCCGTCTCTTCTCATCTTCAAAGCAGTTCCTGGTGGCGTCCCCAGACCCAATTCTCCGTTCACCCACTTCTTATGGGTCACCAACTGTTATCAGTGTATCCCCGGACGACCACTGGTTGTTCGCATTTTTTTCGAGCAATGAGAGTGATGGTATCGCCTGTCTTTGGGATCGTGGGTCTTGTGTAGATGCCTGGGTAGTCAAAGAGTACTGGCCATTCGGCCGTGGTGCTGGTGTCATAGCTTGTGCTTGGGCGGGCACTGAGCGTGAGGTGCGTCGTCTCGTGTTCCGGATTGAATAAGAGAACGTCATATTTGATCCGGAATAGTGGTCGACTTCCGCAGATGGCTCGTCGTATCGTCTTCCATCTTCGGGTCCACTTACACCGGTCTCGAATCCAACTCTTCTCCTTGTGACACAAGCACATCAACTCTACGCTTGTTACCTTCGCACTTATATCGCGCCTCTCAAGATGTTATTTTGCTCTTTAACGCAGCCTTATTTCACTGCCGAAGGTCAGCCACTTGGTGCATATCACGACGTCCCATCTGGTCCTAAGACCTCAAGATTGTGTATTTATGCTGCTATTGGATTCATTTATGGCGGTACACATTTTCCCTATCTCTTCAATCGTGCTGTCTCACCCTGCTGTTGGATCAGAGTCATCCCTTCTGGTCGCCATGAGGTCTAGGAGGTATCCCACCCCTGACAACTTGAAACCGACGGCGTATAGCGATCTCGAACTTGACATTTCATTGGATCTCCCCCAATCGCATGAATCATTTTCGGAGGAAGAAGTCTCCTCATTAGAATGGAGCACTCTGTCAGAAGAGCAAACAATCGAGCTGTGCGAAGTCAAGCTCCGTTTTGATGGAATGTATATGAGTATGATCCCAGTCACTGTTGCTTGACTGCTCATGCACAACTGGGGAATGATAGGTCTGCACAGTCAACCATTAGCACCTCTATACCACCCTCATCCCCACATGAGCTGCCTCACATTTGTCTGCTCACCACCACCAAGGCTTGATCCCTCAGCTTCGCCGAGAACTTCGCCTAAAAGAGATAAGCAACCTATACGTTCGGTGGAACCTCCACCAACTTTCCTGGTGGCGTCTTTCCTGGACTTTGAGGAATGTAGGGCTACTCATTCCGTATGCCTCAAAGGATCGCTGACGTCAACTGCAACCTGTTTAGACAACAACATTCCCAGATCAGCTGTTGTTGTGTTTAACTTTGCTCGCTCGCAGCCGTCGGCCATACCAATCCAAACACCCTGGGTAATGCCGGTCGTGATCTGTTGTTGGTGAACACTAACACTCAGTCAGGTCACTCGCCTGGTGGGAGAGCGGTCACTTTTTCCGCGTGTCTTGGTGCTCTCGTGTCCCGGATCGATCTCCACTTGCTCCCGAAAGAGGGGTCTGGTAGCCTTGTTGGCAGACTCCGGCGGCCCAGTATCCCGAGGGAGTCAGAAGGCGAGGGAAGTGGCGGTTGGAAACATCGCCGTCCTGCGACTGTGCGTTACCGTGACGTACTGGAGCTATCGTTGATGTTTGGAGTCATGTTGTAGACCTGATCTTGCCGATGATCCAGAATGGGAACAGTTGCCAATTATGACACCGATCAATAGGGCAGGGATGGATTGTAAGTTTACCCACATCAACAAGTACTTGAAACGTTTGAACAGATGATTCCAGGGCCGGTCAATATTGTGACGTCGAGAAATCAAGTACTTTTATGTGCGATAGCTTTGTGTAGAATGACGATCCATGCTCTACCCAAGCAACTCACAAACACACCAATGTCAGGGGGTATGTACATTTCCACTTACCGCAATGTTCTCGTCTCATAAATCATAGATCCTCTTCCGAGACATATCCCACCTCTCTCCGCCGCACTTGTTATTGCTCTCCAATCACGCAGATCAATTGCGGACATTGCTCACGTCCTTGCTCTGCCCGCAGTGCCATTGGATATTATTGTAGATACGTTGAAGGGGGCGTGGTTAGCGTTCGAGATAAACTTACGTACTGGGGTAACTAGCGCGTTTAGTATTGTGGATGTACTGGGAGCGGCTGTCGAGCTTTACAGGTGATTTGTTTCCTTATCTTTCTCTGACTCTTGATCACATCAATCCTTAGAACGAGAGCACGGCTCCTCTCGGATGAGAACGAAACAGATCTGTTGTCGTCCATTTGGAGAAACGCCCATGACATGTGTTCCGTAGCGGCTTGTCTTACTGCATTCGAAGACTGTAAGGAGCCAGAAGGATACGACTTGGGTGACACATTTTTCTCGCGACGAAAACGATGCCACTGAACATTGCTACCTAGAGGCTATCTGGCAGCTCGTTAGTCTGTCGGGTTGGGCAGTCAGCTTCATAGAGAGGCTCGTGAAGGAATGTCTTTGTGCCACCGATCTGACCGTCCCGAGTCCAAACACGAACGAAGTTCAACCAAAACTCGAGCCCGCCGATGACACAAATGCTTTAGTGCCGGACGGTATGTTCCTCTGCATCTCGCACTCGTAATGGAATAGCCAACCACTACAGATTACAAGGGACCTCCCTCTTCCCCTCTTGCTTCGCCAATATTACTTCACCTGGCTCATCCATTCATCCTACCGAATCTGATTGGGGTGATAATGCATGTGAATCGGTTCTACCATTCACTCTGTACACTCACACCGAAAGGAGAAATTTCTCAGTTCGCACGGGATATCCTCACGGATGCTATTGGTTGCTCTGGGTTAGACCTCAGAGGAATAGAAGATATATTAAAGGGCGCAATGCCAGACGTGAGAGGCATCCCTGGTAAGTCGATATTGCCACAATGGACGATCATTCTCACGTTAACTCCGTTGTGCCTCGGCTTGTTTCCGCAAACAGTTGAAGAGGCGATGTATTCGCTGGCGAGATGTCATCCTGTCCCCGCCCAATACCCATTCCTACGAAAAATGGTTCACACGTTGCATACATCTACCGCGATCGACAAACCACGCCTGTTCATCAAGGCTGCGGATCTCGTTGATGGGTTCGCAAGCTTGTCGACCTCTGAGCAGTCCACAAAGGAGAAAGAGAGGGATGTTGTGACAAAGGGTGTCCTGATATGGCGCAGCCCTGGTTTACTCTGCCTCAGGTGCGGGTATAGGTCAGAAGTAGGCGGGGGGGTAAGTGTTGCGGGACACACCTCGTTGAAGTGGAAAACCTGGGAGAAGATGTGGGCGAACCGCTGTGTTTGTGGGGGGCCGTGGATCAACGGAAATGTATAGGAGATTTTTCTGTTGGGATCTGCTTCATCCAGAGGCAAAAATCAAGTTCCAGGTCGAGTTGGGTGCCCTAGTGTTTGTGGCTGTGTTATCTTTCAAATTTCAAGTTTGATGTGCTTTCGTCTTCACTCGCAAGACACTTTTTTTAAATAACCAAAGCATGGATTTTTGTCCAGATATCAAACGTCCGAACGCGTCGACTATCAACCATTTAAAAGTCATAGATGAGCCAGGCTCCATGATCGGTTGATCTCCGAGGCCCGCGGGTTCTTCGTTCCTCGTTGTCTTCTGTCTCTTCTCAGCTTTCAACCGATTTATTCCGTAAAGGTACGCTAGGCTGACCGAACCTGACCAGCCCGAGTGAGAAGGGTGAGTGCCGGGAGGACGATTGTCCCGAGTTACATATAGGCAAAAGCCGCAACGAAGGGGGAGACACTCATGAACTGAACCTGGTCACCTACACAACCAAGACCGGCTGCATCACAAAAAGTACAAATATACTATAACCCCTTATATGGTGTCCAAGTTGTAAAATTTGTATAACATAAAAAATATCCACAAGGGTTGGCTGTTTGCACATTATTTTGCTGATGGTAGCGGGTTCATATGAGTTTATATATATTTGTATGGATTTATATACCATTTATATAGATTTATGCACCACCACAACATGAATCAGGCTGGGACATATTGCCACCGGTTCGACACTTTTCGTGATGTGCGACCGTTCGGGCGAGACTACCCATTCGAGATTGGTGCTAACAAGGTCAGAGAGACCGATGAAGAAAACAGCTCACTAACAACACCGCCGTGTCTAAGAGATGTGGACATTGCTACATAACGCAGAAACAAGACCGCAGATGATGACTATGGTGGGAAGGATAACATTAGGTCTGATAGAAAGAGTTGATCATAGATTCCCACTCTCAACATCATTGTGATATATCTTCAAGAGTAACTTCGGGGGCAGCTCCACAGCGATATAGTGACCGTACATTTTAGCGCATGGCGAGTATGGCGGAATCGAGCACTCGTACATGAGTGATAAGGAACGGTAAAGACCACGGAATACTGCGCGCCAAATCAAGCTTGAATGAAGTTGAGACATTGAGAAGTACCTCCAGACCTACTTCGCGATTGGACATCCCCAAGGAACGCTGCATTCCAGAGTTGCTTCTGTCCTACACGTACTCTAAATACGAGCGATAGAGGAAAAGAACTCGAACGCGAAACAAACCAAGAAGGAAAATACTTGCGTGATTGTGCATATCAGGAGGACCCTGCCTGTCGAGCTTCCTCGAGGATCCCCTAGGACGGCGCATTTCACTTTTGAGAATTCGTTGTCCTTGATCTTGTTATTTTCCTTTGCGGTGAGAACGCCGTACAATGTCTCCGATCCGGTCACCATGGAAGGGATCATAAGGACACCATGGTAACTCATTGAAGGGGGACTCAAGTTTGTCGGGTATCATAGGGTCCCTGTGCAAGTGAGAACCTCAGGCTCAAGGGTACATAGCGATTCACTGGAATTTCCTTCGCGTACGCCCGGAAACTGCTTGCAAATGTTTGTCACTTGGATGTACATACTTCATACTACTATACTACTACTCAATGTGCCTTTGGAGTTGTTTTGATTTGGGGCACTTTTCCTGTCTGTACCTGCCGAGTCCCTTTCTCCTGCCAGCGACACCATGCCTAAAGTACTCCTCCCTCAGTTGCCCTTGTCGGGACTCTTTGCAATAGCAAAGCCCTCGGGGCCAACCTCGATGTCCGTGCTTGAGGATGTGAAGCAGCTCGTCACCACCTCACGCTTATTTGTGGATGCCCGCAAGTTGGAAATGCGATCCGGAAAGGATAACAGCAGGAAGAAAAGAAAGGATACGGTCAAGATCGGCCAAGGTGGAACGCTGGATCCACTTGCCGATGGGGTCCTCGGTACAATCCATGTCTTCTTTTCTTGTCGACATGTCAGTGACTCCTTGACGCCGTTAGTCGTTGGTGTCGGGAGAGGCACCAAGCGCCTCTCCGACTTCCTGGATTGCGTCAAGGTATTTCACTCTCTCGAATCTCTCCTTCGATTTCGACCTTTCTGCTGGCGTGTATAGGAGTACAGGACAACTGCCTTGTTAGGCTGCGAAACGGATAGTTATGATTGTCAAGGATCCCGCGTGCGCGATGCTCCATGGCGCCACATCACCAAGGAAGCGGTGGAGGCAATCCTCGACAAATTCAGAGGAGAGATATATCAAACACCGCCTATGTTTGGCCCCACTCGCGCTTTTCCCTTTTCCCGCCGCTGAGTCTTCATTAGATTCTCTGCGCTCAAGATGGACGGTAAGCCATTATACGAGTATGCTCGTCATGGCATACCATTGCCTCGGCCTGTCGAACAGAGGAAGGTTATTGTCCACTCGCTGGATCTTATCGACTGGAAGGGTAGCGATCATAGCTTCCGATGGCCACAGAAAGAATTCACTCCAGAACAGAAAGCTGCTACGAAAACAGCTCTGAAATCTGCCGAGAACGATCTTGTCTCCCAAAACGATCCGGACGAACCCACAGAACAGATCCCTACAGCATTTGTCCTAAGCATGATAGTCTCTGGAGGCACGTATGTCCGCTCGATTGTACATGATATCGGTTGCGCGCTTGGCTCCGCCGCGCATGTAGTCACGTTGACCCGGTCTCGGCAAGGAAAATTCACGCTAGATGCTGGAGGTGAAGAAGACAAGTCATGCGTGCCATGGGTCGTTTTCGAAAAGGCTTTGGAAGACCAAGGCGAACGAGGTGAAGATGGCTGGAGGGCGTGGGAGAGGGAGGTTCTTGATCGATTAGAGATCGTTGACACCCCCCGGGAGCAGTAGAACACTAATGATATTCCTCTCCTCGCGGTGTACACAAGCATGTCCTCGCTATCAATCCACCACTATCCGGAAGTCCGGGCTCCGGTTCGGGCCCCGCGCGCTCCGACCCTGACGCTTCACATGAAAACCTGATTGACCTACTTAGCAGACAGTTTAAGGTGGACCGTAGTCACTGCACGCGTCTCCGCACTCAGCAGACTCACGATCACTCGGATTCCAATTTGTATTTCTGGCTGAACGTCGTAGACGGGAATTCCACCTCGCGAGGCGTTGAAACGGTAGGGGCACACTTTCTCTTGTTGCACGGACCGGGTCAGATCCGGGCTCGGTCCGCTCTCCGGGCCAGCACCGTGACGTATATATGATCGCGCTCACGATCGCCAGCTCTGTTCCGTGTTATCCCCCCTCTGCCTCAACTTCAAGTATGGAAGTCAACGACAGTCACGGCCACCGTACCCCTGTAATCCGTCCGTTGACTCCTGGCATCTATGCCCCTATTCCAACTTTTTTCCACCCCGAATCCGAGGATCTTGGTCAGCGAAAAGTGCATTGACTGGAATTAGCTGCTAAAGGAGAGTTTAGATCTTGTTGCATTTGAAAAACACGTCCTGCAAACAGCCTTAGCTGGGGTTCGACCGCTGTTGTCGGGTTCAATGGGCGAGGCCATTCATTTATCGCACGCCGAACGGTCGACTCTGATTAAGACGGCAAGACGGGTCCTTGACAACGCAGGGTTAGCCAGAGTGCCGATCACATCTGGAATTGGCGCTGGTAGCACACGAGAATGTGTCGAGCTGGCGTGTGAAGCAGCCGACGCTGGCGCTGACTACGTGATTGCCATCTGCAGTGGATACTTCGCTGGTGCACTTGCTGGTAACAAGAAAGCACTTAAGACCTTTTGGGCGGACATCAGCGAAAAGAGCCCGATACCCGTCATAATCTATAACTGTAAGCTCATACGCCCATTTGCAGTATATGCCAGTGACCCGATTATTATCCCTCAGATCCTGGAGCTGCTGGGGGGATCAATCTGGATTCCGACCTTATTACCGAACTCGCCGTAGGGTGCCCCAATTTAGCTGGCGTCAAACTTACGTGCGTTAGCAACAATCAATATGTACGAATGCCCTTGCTAATTCACGCGGTAGGTGCGGCGATGTAGGAAAACTAACGCGTATCGCTGCCACTGTTTCCGACCCGGAGTTCTCTTCTAATTACCCGCGGAAGAATAAGGACGCACCCTTTCTTGTTCTTGGCGGATTTACCGACTTTCTCCTCCCGGGCGCATATGCCAACGGCCATGGTGCCATCACAGGCCTTGCGAACGTCGCGCCGGTAAGTCCCCAAATGCAATGCTTCACAAGTGACTTGTGTCGATGACAATGCTATTGTAACAGCATACACTTGTAAAATTGTTCCAGCTGGGTGAAGGATCCAAGACTGATCGCAAACTTCTTGGCGAGGCCCAAAAACTGCAAGGGATCGTCGCACGAGCAGACGCTACAATTGCCAAATCGTCTATAGCTGGTACCAAATTTTTGCTAGAGAAGCTTTACGGATACGGAGGTAATCCTCGGCGGCCACTTCCTCCCATTGAGTCTGCAGTAGGCAGGGCTCTATGGGATCACCCGCATACGCGGGCGCTTGTGGACATGGAGCTCTCGCTCGGTCAAGCGGCCTAGAAGGCGATCAATGTTTCTGTCTGTACTATACTATGGCTGTCGGTGAATATGTAGCTATGAGACATTTCTTGACATTGTATTCAATTCTTGACCTCACTATATACTTCACAAACGTTTTCGTTGAGCTTCGGAGGTCGTGGAAGGTGTCGCTCCACGAAACAGGTGCATGTCTGTATCAACTCGAGCACAAGCATGAATTAACCGATCCGCATAGCCGCTAGATAACGTCTGAAAGAATGCCCGATACTGCATGTTTCACTGTGACGGCCCGCTATCGTATGACTGTGAGATCCGGAAGCCGCCTCGCGGTGGTAAAGGAAGCAAGGGGTGGATACGGTTCGTGTATCTCGTTCACATGAGCGCTGCGGGATGTCACGGGTATTCGGGTATTGTCGCACATGCATTGACGTGGCCTTTGCTGATGAACTCGATATGTATGACACGGTTGGATCGTGAGCGGGAGTGGTGGAACTTGGGGTAAATCTATATTTTTATGTAACCTAGCGCACTCAACTCCGACAGTCGCACTCACCACAGGTCCTGGGTTGGTCCTGCGAACAATTGCTTCTTGAGCTTGAACCACTATCATGTCCATGTCGGCCTTTAGGCCGTCTGTGACGACAAAGAGCTGTAGGCCGCTGGCCTGCATCGCGTTCAGGCCACTTACTTCAGGTCAGAAATTCAAATGATAGGCTCAAACCTCTGGCGGGTAATTCACGCGCAACGACCCTTTACAGGCATTCGATCTTTCCACTGGTCCATATACCGTAGAAACCTATCGTCACAAGAGGCTACAGAGCCTCGGAAGGATTCTGGTGCGTGTCATTGCCTGCATAACCTGACACGACCTGATATGCCCCCTCTAATAGGAATTCCTTATTCGGCCCTCGTCGTCGGTGCACCAAAGGAGACGTACCTAAACGAACGTCGTGTTTCTCTTACCCCCCAGAATGTTGCTCTGCTGAAGAAGAAAGGTTTCACCAGTGTTCTAGTCGAAAGAAACGCTGGCGCTGCCGCACAATTCTTGGACGCAGATTACGTCAAGGCTGGAGCTACCTTGGTCTCCAAAGAAGAACTCTACAAGAAAACCGATATTCTACTCAAAGTACGACCTCCACAAGATGAGGAGGTCCCTACGTTGAAACAAGGCAGTACCATTATTTCTTTTATATACCCTGCGCAAAACAAGTCGCTTGTCGAGAAGTTGGCTTCGCGTAGCGTAAACGCATTTGCCATGGATATGATTCCTCGTATTTCACGCGCTCAAACATTCGATGCCTTGAGGTAAGGATAGAGATCATCCCAGAAATCGTACTTAATACACTCGCATCAGTTCTATGGCGAATATCGCTGGTTACAAAGCCGTTTTAGAAGCTTCCAACCACTTTGGTCGATATCTTACTGGACAAGTCACGGCAGCTGGGTGAGTGCACGACCGTGCTAGTGTCATAGTGGTTTTTTAATGCTCTCATCGCAGAAAGGTAGGCACAAGCGCTGTTACGTGAGTTCTCACGCGTCTTACACGGCTATAAGGTTCCTCCTGGCAAGGTTCTTATCATTGGTGCTGGTGTTGCTGGTCTCAGCGCAATCGCAACGGTTCGTCCTTCTAATCCAAGATGTATTCAGGTCAGAAACGAACTAATTCACGATAGGCTCGTCGTCTTGGTGCCATTGTCCGAGGGTTTGACACCCGCTCAGCTGCGCGTGAACAAGTTCAATCTCTTGGGGCCGAGTTTCTTGAGGTTGATATCCGGGAGGAGGGCGGCGGAGCAGGGGGTTACGCCAAAGAAATGTCCAAGGAATTTATCGAAGCAGAGATGGCCCTCTTCATGGAACAATGCAAAGAGGTTGACATCGTCATAACAACCGCGCTTATTCCTGGAAAACCTGCTCCCAAACTAATCACGAACGAGGCAAGTAAATGGTTAATAATTGAACCATCCCAACTCACCCTCGCCTACAGATGGTAGCAGCAATGAAACAGGGTTCTGTCATCGTTGACGTATGTTGTATTGAACCTACTAGATATGAAAGCTCATGTTCTCCGTCAAGATGGCAGCCGAAGCAGGAGGCAACTGTCAGGCCACAGTCCCCGGGAAATTGACTGTTAAGAATGGAGTCACTATCATCGGTAATTTAATCCTCTGTGACGATACACTAAATACCCATTCAATTGTGCAGGTTATACTGATCTTCCTTCCCGACTGCCAACACAATCATCGACCCTGTATTCGAATAATATCACCAAGTTCCTTTTGTCAATTGGTGAAGGGAGTAACTATACCATTGACCTGAGCGATGAAGTAGTCAGAGGTTCAATCGTAGTACACAAGGGTGAACAACTACCACCAACTCCTCGTCCAGCTCCACCCCCAGCTCCACCCGCAACCCCCAAGGTGGAAGAAGTACAAACCAAAGCGCTCACCCCATGGCAGAAGGCCACTCGGGAAGTTGCCACAATCACTGCGGGAATGGGATCTGCTGTCGCTCTTGGGAAGGTTACGGGTGCTGCCTTCATGAGCAACTTTTTCACGTTTGGTCTGGCGGGTCTCGTCGGGTACCGTGTCGTTTGGGGTGTGGCTCCAGCCTTGCACTCCCCATTGATGTCGGTTACAAATGCTATTTCCGGTTCGTCCGCTAATACCTGGAACAAACCCGGTACTAACGAGGCGTGCAGGGATGGTCGGCGTCGGGGGTTTGTTTGTAATGGGTGGAGGTTACTTGCCAGAGACCATTCCTCAGGTACTCGGTGCCCTGTCAGTTCTTCTTGCCAGTGTGAATGTCGCTGGAGGTTTCGTCATCACCAAGCGTATGCTTGACATGTTCAAGAGTAAGCGCATGCATCCATCAGGTCTTAGGCTACGACTTAGCCCATTGCAGGGCCCAGCGATCCACCCGAATATTCGTGGTTATACGGTGTCCCTGCGGTTGTGTTCACAGGAGGTTTCTTGGCCGCAGCGAGCACGGGGATGGCCGGTCTTGTCCAGGCCGGCTACCTGACTAGCAGTCTACTTTGCATTGGTGAGTGGTATGGTCCCGATTCTCTTCTCAAGTTTTAAAAGACCCTCCAAAGGTTCTCTGTCTGGCCTCGCTTCGCAAACCACAGCCCGTCAGGGCAATGCTCTTGGTATTCTCGGCGTAAGCTCTGGAATCCTTGCATCATTGTTAGCGGTTGGTTTCTCTCCGGAAGTCTTGGCGCAGTTTGCTGGAGTTGCCGCCGTTGGTGCTACAATTGGTGCCATTATTGGTCGGCGTATCACTGCTACAGAACTGCCCCAGATGGTCGCAGCTTTGCACTCTGTTGTTGGTCTTGCAGCTGTGTTCACCTCCATCGGCAGTGTACTCGCTGATCCATCACATGCCTCCACCCTCCACCTGGTGACAGCGTATCTTGGAGTCGTGATCGGCGGTGTCACCTTTACCGGTTCCGTTGTAGCTTTCTTAAAGTTGGCTGGGAAGATGGGCTCCAGGCCACTGATGATGCCGGGAAGACATGTCATTAATAGTGGGCTTCTCGGCGCCAATGCGCTGACGATGGCTGCTTTCGTCACTGCTGCGCCAACAGTACCTCTCGTTGCTGCAGGTTATCTCGGGGCGAGCACGATTCTTAGTTTCATCAAGGGCTTCACGACAACGGCGGCTATTGGAGGGGCCGATATGCGTGAGTGTGATAATAGCAGGGTTCTTGGTCTAAGCTCATTTACCGGACACCCCTTAGCTGTCGTCATTACCGTCCTGAATGCTTATTCGGGATTCGCACTTGTTGCGGAAGGTTTTATGTTGGACAACCCGCTCCTTACGACCGTTGGTTCCTTGATTGGCGTCAGCGGTTCTATTCTCTCATATATCATGGTTCGCAAATGAAATTTCTTGCAAGATACTCTTGTCGTACTCACTGCCTTGTAGTGTGTAGCCATGAACAGGTCCTTGACCAATGTTCTGTTCGGTGGCATTGGCACAATCGCACCATCAGAAACCACTAAGATAGAAGGCACGATCACTAAAACCACTGTAGATGATACGGTAGAAGCCCTCGCCAATGCCGACAGCGTCATTTTGGTCCGTCATTCTGTTCTTGCCTCGCCTCAATCTCACTTATTCTGTCCAGGTTGTTGGATACGGGATGGCTGTGGCCAAAGCTCAGTATGCTATCTCAGAAATCTGCTCAATGCTCCGTGCAAAAGGTATCAATGTGCGTTTTGCCATCCACCCGGTGGCAGGCCGTATGCCTGGACAATGCAATGTACTTTTGGCGGAGGCATCCGTTCCATATGACAGTGAGTCACATCCCTCCCCAGCCAAGGTTGAAGAGTGAATTATTTTCTTTCAGTCGTCTTGGAGATGGACGAAATTAACGATGACTTCACCGATACGGATCTTACACTCGTTATTGGGGCAAACGATACCGTGAATCCCATTTCACTGGAGCCCGGTTCACCAATAGCGGGCATGCCTGTCCTTCACGCGTGGAAGAGCAAGCAAGTCATCGTGATGAAGAGAGGCATGTCAAGTGGCTATGGTACATCTTTTCCGTATTGTTATCCACAGATACTGATCCAACTATCATATCCTAGCTGACGTGCCGAACCCCATGTTCTACATGCCGAACACGAAGATGCTGTTCGGGGACGCAAAGGATACCTGTGATGGTACGTGTACCTGTCATCCCCTTGCTGAGACTATTTTTGACGACACTTCCAGCTATTAAACGAGGACTCGAATCGCGCAATTAGAGTCATCATTTCACCCTCACATATCTGGCCGGAAATAACTTGTCGTACATCTCGTGTATATCCACTCATTTGTAGAGTTGCTACTATTTACTACCGTTTCAATAGACCTTCAATTACGGACGGAAGTCATCGCACGGTGAAACTGCGTGGAATATCGTAGTGTATGCATCACATCATTATATGGTAGCTGACTAGGGCAGAGACTGCTATCAGAGGCAGCTCAAGCAAGAGGGACAGGGAGCGCGAGGATGGCCGATAAAATATACGAAAGCTCCTCTGAAAATAGCGAAAACTCCAAGTCCTAGTGATTTAGTCCAAATCTAAGAGGAGGAAAATGAGCGTCCCAGCGGTGCACATGGGTAAGAATGTCGTAGTAAGCGTCCAGATGACCGTCCCTTCCCAGGTCATGTATGACCAAGGAGGAGTCCCCTTCGAATCCGGCTGCACCTAGATTACAGAGCTTGACGCTGCCAAGAGGCATCACGTTTTTACAATCGAATAACCCAGTCGAGAAGGGTTTGGGCGGGCGGGCTGGTTGTACAACCAAGTGGCAATGAGGACGACGACGGATCCGAGGATGAAGGTGAATGTGATTTGGAAATCGAAGAGAGCCACGGACGCCAGGAACGATATCACGATGCTGAGACTCGTTGCGAACCCTTTGAGGATGTTATCGGAATATTTGATAACCATTGCTGTCACGAGACCGCCGAACACCTGTATTGCGACTGTAGCCCAGGCCCAGGCACCAAAGTTTTGGAAGAGCGATTGGATCAGGCCAGATTGCGAATGTTCGGTGATAAGGACAGGTACGAGGGCGGGAAGTAGTGAGAAGGCAGAGAGCTGAACGTTGCGTATCCAGAGGTCTGATTGAGAGTTCTTCAACACCATTTCGAAATAAACGCCAGCAAGGCCTGATGTAAAGCAGGCTGCCACGACCGCGAGAAAGCCCTTGAGGGCGTTCATTGAAGCGCCTTGGAACAGCAGAGAGGCCGTCTTAGCCGGATCACCCGTCCCAGTCTGAATCTGCACGATGCCTACTCCGATCGCGAGGAAGAAGAGTGCTACCCATTGACTAGCGCTCAGCTGCTTTCGAAGCAGCAGGACAGAGAAGGCGGCTGTTGTGAGAATCTTCATTTGATAGCTGACTTGGAAAGTGGCAGCTTCCAAATTGGTAGCGGCAACATATTGCAGGTTGTTCTGGATGACTTGAGGTTGAAAATGAGCAGGGGACGGTGAGAGTGGGTGAGGGTGTACGCACCGTAGAGTATGGCAGGTATGGACAATTTCCAGCAGTCTGGGCTAAAAACCTCCCTGCCCAACCTACGAATTCGAAGCAGTATCTTAGAGGGAGTCCAAAAGCGACCGGTGGTGGGCCCGAGCTGGGGCGTGTCGGAAGTATAGGGGTCTATTTGGATGAAGGCAATCGCGAGCGATATCGAGCCTTTTAAGAGCTCGTTGAGCAGGACGGCGGCTGGGGCAGAATAGGACTTGGAAGGAGGGATATGGACGCGAGAATAGTGCATTATAATCGTTAGGAGGGAGTTTTGTACGGCGAGGGTGACGAGACTAGGGGAGGGTGTTGAGTATTGGGGAAGATACTTGTATGAGACAGTGTAGAGGAACTCACGATATGTATTTCAAGGGAACGCCGCACAGAGAAGGAACTGGGGGAGAGTCCTGAAGGAGACCGAGCTCCTCGAACTCGAGCTGAGAGTCAGTACTAGCGCTCTTTGGAGGGTCCTGGCGGGGGGGCTGAGCCATGGAGTGCCAGTGAGGGGGGTATAAGGAAAGTAAAGTAATTGGATGGGTATTTGGGTATTTGGAACAAACTCGCATGTACATGTGGACAACTTTCCGCAGCGTGTCCAATTTATTTTTTCACACTCACTCCGCAGCACTTTGACGTTCATCCACAGTCCTGCCAAGACATACAAATCAAATATACTACATACACGTACTACTATATCTTACAATCAATACCCATACTTCCCGTCTCCATCGCACAGCCCACAGATACTGTACGTCGGGCTGTGGTACTCCCCATACCCATCAGTGTCGTCGGCCAACGATGGTGGTGGCACTCGCAGTGGCTTATCTTCCATCGTCCGTTCACATGGTCTTATGTTGACTAGCGACCCCGTCGACTTGGATGCAGTAGAGTCCACCATCATCAAGTTCCCCAGCGCCGCTGTGTCAGTTGATGGGCTGTCACAGCTCGTCTTTGGATCTGGCTTTTTTTGACTGCATCTGGTGAGTATAACCTTTTTAGCCTCTCCGATCACACTCATCGAGTCGTCAGGGTACAGAGTAGGCTGTGGAGATGTTGGAATCGGCGAGGTCAGTCCGAGCGCCGATGTCAATCCCCTCCCTCGTCGTGAATCCACTCCCTGGGCTTTATTTTGTTCTTGATTGATCCCATCGTGTTCATCATCGACCTCGTGCTGTCTGTGGATTGTCGCGGCCGCCGCCGATGCTCGAGGATATGACCCTGACGTGTAATACGTCGATTTAATTCGAGCTCGCCCGCCGTTCATTTTTACCCTGCTGGGAGACACGATAGGTCGCGACGTGGGTACCATTCCTCCATATGCAGTCCTTTGCGATTCAGACCTGAGCGCCGCGCCGTCCTTGCCGCCACTGACAGGTGCCAACATATTCGTCCCATTGCGCGACGCCATCGTCCTGTCCTTGTATTTCAGCTCCGCAACATCCACCTGCGCTATGTCGTGCGTGACCCCGTCTAGTGCGGGGCCGACGTCCGCTCCCACTTGGGGTTTTCCACCTAGTGAGTTGGGATAGAGGGATATGGATCCTGTGGAGAGTCTCGATACCGTGCGAGTGATCGTATTCTGGACGGGCTGCACAGTGATCAGGCTCTTGCTCTTCGAGGTAGCGTTCGATGATCCATACCCAACGAATGGGTATTCACTCTGGTCCTGTCCTTGGGCGCATGTCACGTTGCTGTCGACTCCATCATGACTATCTTGTTGGGTGGTCCGAGTGACATTCAGCAGCTGATCTTGAGGACCCGACCGAGTCGCTGTCACCGCCGGCGCAGGTTTGGGGATACCAGAGTTGTACTGAGTCCATGTCCAAAGCCCGGTATTGCGTGATTGGAGGATGGGAGATGAGCACTCTTTCCCACCAAACATCGGGGAATCTTCGCTTTCCCTTTCGTCGTGCGGGGAAGTCCCCTCGTGAAGGATGGGTAAGGACGGAGTAGGCGTCCTTCGCCGGCGAGGCCACTTAATAAGTTTGACGAGGCCGATCGCGATAAAGAATGTGAGGCTAACGCTCACGGCAAGTGCGATGATCCCCGTGGTGGATAAACGTGAAGTGTTCGGTTGAGAATTGCGATGATCTGAATCGCTAATCGGTGTAGTGACCGCGACGGGTCGAACGGTCGGCGTTGGACGTACCGCCGAGGACGAGCGAGCAGCTTCCTTGATTTCCGTGAGGTTATCTGTCTTTAAATATGGCAAGGGCATGAAGGTTGTTTTCGGTGTGGCATGCCGACCAGTCGGGGTAGTGTTCGATGCACCAGAGGTTTGAGAAACCAAGAATGACGAGGTAGTGAGCGTGGCTGAGTCTGCTGATGAGGACGATAGGCTGGTGTCTGGGATGGGTGCGAGAACGTTGGTGATCGGGTGCGCACTATAGTCATGGTGAGGTACCGGCTGAGGTGTCGGGAGTAGGGAGTGACGGCGTGTCTGGTCGGCCTCTGGGTGTCGCATGGAGCTGGACACGAGTTTTTCTGTATTGTCCGGGAGACCGGTGGGTGCCCGCAGGGATTTCTGGTGCGCGAGGAGGTCGCCTCTGGCAGTCCTTCGAGGGCCGCGCGACATTTCGGTACCTCGTTGATAGGATAAGGCGAACTTGAACTTGACACGTGCTTATCAGCGTGTTTAGGTCACGTGAATTGATTTTAGCAGTGTGAACGCGTTTCGAGGTCCACCATAGCTACTCCCCAAGTGTTCATACAGTCCTTCGCGTCCAGCGCGTGCGGAAACAAAACAGGGACCTTTTCGCGAGTTCGGCGTTGGGTCGGAGTCATTTCGGTGCTCATAGTTCTGCGGCGTTTCAGAGACGAGGACAAGCTTCCATGGACAGGCGCGTCCCTCTCGAATTTTGTATCAAGTCGTCGAAAGCCTGATATATTTGCAACCTACGATGTTGAATTGTAGTGATCCCCCCGACAATTCGCAACCAACACAAATTTTACAACATGCTTTAGCGCTTGCGCTCCAAAATCAGGAACCACAAAACAACCTGAATCTAGGCCCGCCAAACGACGACGGCATCAATTCAGTTCACGACTTTTCGTTGGATTCGACCATAATCCCGGCACGATCGGTGACACCTCGTTACCGTTTGCCCGTTTCAGCTTGGCAGAATCAACAGGCCAGTATCAATGGGAATAGCGACCGTCTGCTAGCCGAAGATTCCCTGAAGGAAAATATCCAGGAAAACGGAGAACTCGGACAGATCTCTGCGCCTTCGCCAGCCTCGCCATACAATGTATCGCTTAAAGGGTCTCGTTCGGAACCTTTTCACCTTCACGGGGATACTCCATTCTCGGCATCCGCTGGAAAGGTAATCGGTGAGCCACTCTAGTGCCTTCCGTCATCCTTGCTTTCAGATAATTACCTCTTAGTCCCTAGGGACAAGCTCCGCCACTCCCGGCTCCCGTCCTTTTCCTCCACCAACAAACTGTATGCCCGTTGGGAACAGGCAATTCCGTCGCTCTTCTCCCTTGCCCTCCCAAGACTCCTTCGCTGGTCCCGTCACCCAGGATCCCGCAGAACAATACCTCGCCTCGGCAATGCCGTTTCAGATGCCACTCACAGATCTCGGAGACACATCCACTCAAGAGGTCATCCATTCGCCCACAGACCCTGGAAAGACCCTTCCGGATGCCAGCGAATACGACGAACTTGTTGAAACTGTCGTGCGGGAGTATGAAGAGCGAAAGGCAAACGGTGCTCCTTCAATTCCTTCTCGTATTCTCGTCCTTGCCACTCCCAGCAGTTCCGGTGAATTTTCAGCTGTCTCACAACATCGAAACGACGACTTTACGCTCCGTGATTGTGTTCAAGAACAGCAATCGAGGTTCGAGTTTAATGGCTCGTCGTCTTTTGATAAGATGCTCGATCGGGGCCTTTGTGACGCTCCTGATCCGACCCCGGGCTCGGCCCAGCTCCAGGAGACTGGGCCGGCCCAGGCCGACGATCTTGTCGACGTTGACTCCCCTATCAGAGACGATGTCCTCGCCACCCCACAACTCACTGGCGAGGAAGCTTCTGTGCCCTTCGAGTGGACTGCTCCCGCCCCTGGTGCGACTGTTGCATCCAGCAATCCCAGGAGCCTGTTCAGCATGGTGCATCCTGATAACAAATATCGGATCGCCAAGATGCGAGCCTTGGCAGGGGATGTGGGACCTAATTTGCGCGTCGCCGGAACAGAGACGCAGCCTTCCCACATCGAAGAGACGCAACCTTGCCACGACTATGAGCCGACGTTTTCGAATGTGCTCTCGCCAGCTCAACCCCTGCGCCAGATCTATATCCCTGGTTCTCGCTCGACTGGGCACCGGCCCGACGGAGAAGACGAGGTCGGTGGACCTGGAGATACGTTGGACATTATCCCCGACTCTGAGCCCCTTCGGGCTGGGTCCAGTGCCCAGTCACGCAGCCACCATCAGGCTGTGATGCGGAGTCCGCTGAAGAAGCCATTCTCTCCTCTCAGTCCGATGTCTGAGAGTGGGTCCGGGGACATCGTACCTGATTCCCTGGAAGCCGAGGGGAGTGAACCCGATATTCCTTTGGCTATTGAAGCAGCTTCCAGGGGCGCGAAGAGATCCGAGGTTCCTACAGAACGTAAAACTGCACATGACAGACATACAAGGGCTGCGGCGTCCGCTGTTCCCGCAAAGGTGATGGAACGCACTTCTTCGATGGTTATTGGTTTGCTGATTTTCGGTAATCACTATCACCCGCCCTTGAAAAGCAGCCACGAAGGCTCCCTTCGTCCCCGACTGCAGAGAAGAATTCCAGAACAAAGCCCTCGAAAATGGAGTACACAGAGGTCCCGACGTCACTTCCAGATCAGGATCTACAGTGTCAGACATCCTCTTCCAAGCCACTCCTTGCCGCTACAACGGAGAGGCTAGTTTCCAACAAGGGGGGACGAGGGTCTCGTTCGGGACCGCGTGCTCGCCCTACCTCCACGACATGTCTTCCCGTAGCCAAGCCTACCGCCGGCAATAAACATTCCCGCCAATCCGATACGGAGAGTTCAGATGACTCGTCCCAGCGACTCACCGGAGATGGGAGGACTATGCCTCCGAGAGTTCTGAAGGAAGAAGAAGAGGAGACAGCATCTGCGGATGATTGTGATGTTGAGTCGCCGCCGTCGCCGTCGCCACCTCTAAAATCTGATACGTCACGGAAGAAGAGAAGACGCACTGAGGATCCAAATCCATCCCGCGGGACGTCAAAAGCTACGAGTTCGACTCGCAACAAGCGGTCCGAGACTCCTGCGGTTGTTACACGCTCGGCCAGGCGGTTGCGTTCTGGCGTATCGTCCGTTCGTGGACTCACCGCAGAGGCGGCTACACG
Organism: Wakefieldia striispora; assembly: GCA_038090475.1. Taxonomy (NCBI): domain Eukaryota; kingdom Fungi; phylum Basidiomycota; class Agaricomycetes; order Agaricales; family Hymenogastraceae; genus Wakefieldia; species Wakefieldia striispora. The sequence goes on from JBBPMU010000012.1 coordinate 62,784, forward strand.
GGTTTTCGCGCTGTGGAAACAAGATGGTCATTATTACTCTGGTGTCGTTCATTCCCTCGGACAGAAAAACAAGTATACCATCAGGTTTGATGATGGGACGAACGACGAGGTCGAGGTCAAGAATTTGCGTCGCCGAGCACTTGTGGTTGGAGACAGGGTCATCATTATCGATGGCAACGTCAAGGCCGTGGTTCGCGATACTAGTCGGGCTGATTCTCATGGGGCGTTTACACTGGATATCGATGACGGGGAAGCAGTAAGAACCGGAGAAGCACGGTTCCCTGACATCCGCGTTGCGAATCGGACGATACAAAGCCAGTGGAAGGAGCGTATGGTCGCGGCGGAAAGTATCATTACAGTGGTCAAGCCGAAGCCTCTCGTCGATGCGACGCCATCTAGGCAGTCTGTCGCCGGCGTGACACCCGGCAACGTTCAGCGAGAGCTCGTCAAGACGGGTTTCGTGGTGACTATTAGCCCCAAGAATACAACTGTAGCTCGGACGAAGGACGAGGCGATGCAAGCTATCAAACGGCGCGGAGGGCTGGTGATAGAAGATTGGTCCAGTGTGTTCACTATGGAGGGCAAGCATAGTCAATCCAACAGACGGTGGATTGCTACTGCACAGGATTTTCGTTGGAAGCCGGATGTAAATCTGGACCGTGTCTTCCTTCTATCTGATGATGCACATCAAAAACCCAAATTTCTTATGGCGCTCGCGTTAGGGATCCCCTGCCTCTCATTTGATTGGTTATCAAAAGAAGGGGAATTGTCGTCGGTACGCGCGTGCCTTTCAGAAATATTACATTGAATTGATTATATATCAGGATTGGCAACCGTACCTTCTCCCGGCCGGGTATTCTGATTCGCTCTGTGCCAGACTTTCTCAGCTGGTTGACCTTGACTGGGGAAATTGCACCGAACACCTCACCGATATTATGGCCAACCAAGTGCCCATGAAGCTGTTTTCGGGGAAAACAGTACTGTGTGTTGGTACAGAGTTGGTTCCTCTTTCCCCGAATCGCGCGAGCAAAGTACGTTCCATATCGATCTAGCTGGAAGCTCGGTGTCTGATGTCAGATATTGCAGAATGCTTCCGATGAGGCGAGCCGTTATGTCCCTTGGATCATTCTATGCATGGGGGCCAACAAGGTCGAAGCGGTCACCGATACAAAACAAGTGTCTGCCAGCCATATACAGACATTTGATTATGTCGTCGTCAAAGAACGAGGCCATCTTGGAAGCGCCAAATTCGGTGAACGTCCCGTTGTCGGGGATGTTGACTGGGTAAAGCAGTGTCTGGTTTCCTCGCGGTTATCTGATCCTGAGTGAGACTGACACTCGTTTTCTCCACGTATTTTTTTCATCGTTATCTAGCCGTCCTTTGTGATCCTTGTGTACCACATCATCTCGTTACAATAATTGTAGTGTATGTATGTTGACGTCGAAAAAGATAATGAAAATGCGATCGCCATAAATAGAAATTCTTTCAGAGTGCCAGCAAACAAGGTTGGTCTCGTACTTCAATGACGGACAGTCCAGAGGAATACGAAGTCGGTCAGTCTTTTCTTCCGTACTTACTTATCCATCAATCATACCGACTCTACTCTCGGACGCAGAGTCGGTCACCAGGGCTCGCGTACATGACAAGAAGGGCAAGAAAATTACATGGGTGCGCCATCTTCTGAATGTGCATCCAACATACTTCGCTCGTGCTAAATTGATCTGTGCAGACATACTACGTCAAGGTTCGTTCGACCCTCTCACTCCACTCATCGTTTACTTACCCTGGTTGCGTTGCAGTGGAAAGGGTATAGCTGGGACGAAAGCACGTATGTCACTTCTCAGAGCCGATTCGTGCCCTAACCAGTCTCGCCGAGTTTAGTTGGGAACCCGCGGACTCCTTTCAAGGTTCAGAGCATATCATACAGTCTTTCTGGGAACGCATAGACGCCGGTGGTAGAGACATCACTGATGGTGCCGCCTTCAAGAAGGGAGAGGAAGTGCTCATTTCTGGACCACCAGGTATCCTCACGCCACAATACCATCTCCCTCATCGTGTTTCTGACGCTGCTTGCCATCGTTAGGCAGAAGGGGTCTGAAAAGAAAGGCGAGCTCGCTGAAAACTCCAGTGTTACCACCCTCCGAGAACGACCCAAGTTCGAATGGCGCGTCCATTTCGGCACCAGTACCTACCAGCCGAAAACGCCGACGGGTGCGGTCCACTGTTGACAGTGAACGGGGATACTCGAAACCACGCAAGACCTCCGCCAGGGGCCAAAGAACCTCGACCCGATCGCCAAAACGGAGGCGAGCCTCTTCTCCAGGGCCAAGAAAGCCAGCTCCAAAACGCTTTCCATCTGCGGGCGACTCGCAACTCGACGCGGATGGTGAGACGGACCCAGATGTCGTTGAAGTTGAGGACGAACTCATGCATGGGAGTGCGGAAGACGTCGAAGAAGATGACGCTGGCGCACAGCAGACGGTTCCGACCAACGAAAGCGCGAACGAACCCGAGAAAGTTGAATTCGACGATCTTGAACACTTTTACAGTGGCAACCAGATTGACATTGATGCGGATGAAACTGCGGTTATCCAGAAGCCAGAAACCCGACCACGGTCGCAGACACCATCTCGGGCCACCCCAAAAGATGCTACCCCAAGCTCTCCACCCCTCACCGCTCACGATCCTCTTTTCGATTCACCGTTACGTCCGTCTGATGAGCCGTCAGAGGTTCAGAAAGACCTTCATCATCACCGTGCCCGGGCTGCGAAGCCACTCATCAAGCTTCTTGACCCAACCACAGTCGAGGCTACGAGCAAACAGACACGCATCACTGCGAAAGCTCGCCTGTTGTCCATCTCTGCAAAGGATGTACCTTCCACCAGTGGTTCGAGTAGCAATGCTGCCAAGCGGGGCAAGAAACCTGGTCCCGGCCGGTCCTCTTCTGGATTGATCGCCAGGAACCGCAGCTCACTGCTCACTGCTGACAAAGGCGCCTTGAAAAGTGTCAAAGGAAAATATTCAAGTACTATCGCAGAACAAGATCAGCCTGACGAGATTGAGGAGGCTCCACTTCCTGGTGACAATGGCAAAGCTGAAGGGGACAAACTAATTGTGACGTCGTGGAGTGATGAAGATGTTGTGGTCGATCAGGACCAGGCGATGTCGAATTCTCAGCCGGGTCTCACTCCTTCCGGAAGCGAGTTGCTTACGCTAGCAGGGCTTCATAAAGATCCGGAAGCTCTCCCCGATTACGAGGATAATCCTGCAGGACAACTACAGGGAGCTGAGGAAACACAACCACCGAATTCGACCTCAATGCCAGCGGAAGAGGTCGCCCGAGATCGACCTTTGGCCGAGGTCACGGAGGGACCCAAGGCGAGCGACCATGTCGTGGACACTTCGTTCTCTGTACCTAAGGTGGCGCAACAAGCTGCAACCCCAGTCATTGGTGAATCTTCCGTTCTGCCCGTCGTTGCGCCTCCAGTGGACGATGCTGTGAAGAATAAGTATGACACATCTACTGAAATGTTGATCTTGTATTGATGAAGATATTCAGCATTGAGCTCGCCAAGGAGCACCTCTTCCCCTCCGCTGAAGCGTCTTTCAATTCCTTTAGTACCACCCAGTCTTCCTTCCGGTCAACCATCTTCGGTCCATTGTTGGTGTTAACCTTCATCGCTGTGTGTCGGTGCTCATCCATTCCACAGATACCAAGGTCCCACAGCAAACTCTGTACCAGTCGCTAAAAACGAGTAAGGTCTTCGTCCAAGCAATTAGATACCAGACTCATTGGTCTAGGTCCCCGACAACGTTCAAAGTAGTGCTTGGTGATGGGGTTGAACTTCCGTTGGTTCTCAAGGATTGTGGCGAAATCAAAACCCGAATAAGTGATATCCTGATCGGCAATTCCTCCGGCAGCAAAGTAGCACTTTTCTACTCCACAGAGGATGCTGGTGCCATGGTCAGCACCTTCAAGAGCAACGGCACCGCTCGTGTCGTCCTCGACCCTGCCGCGCAAGCAATACAACAAGAGCACTTTTCAACGTTCTTGCAACGTTTTGAGTCGCCCCACACGGTATGACTGACTCTCCCACTTCACCTCTGATGCACACTGAACCACGTTGTTCAGCTGATCGCACCCGTTGGAAAAGAAGTCTGCGTGTTATACTCGTCCGAAAACGGGGTTATTACTGAGAGGCTCGGGACTCCTAACCATCTTAGGGGACTTTCGAGAACGCTCCTTATTTCGCATGCTTCCATTGAGAACCAGCTTGCGTACGTAGCTGCCATCATGAAGGCAACTGCACTTTGATTGGATTCACTTGCGCCATTTCCCTACTGCATACCATTTACTTGTTAATTTTGGCATTGTAATCAAGCAACGTGACTTTTGGTGGTTTGACAAACATCCGCAAACCGTATTGTCGATTCTGTACAAGTCACTTGTGCGAACATGCAGGCTCGCAAAGCACAGAAGCGGTCTGCCACCTCTGCAGAATCCTCCACACCACAGCCTCCCAACCCAAAAAAGCTGCGCTTTGTCGATCCTAGCGATGACCCCGTCAACTTTGCCGAGGAGGTTGATAATGCGCTCGAGAACCCGTCCGCGAAGCGTAAGGGACGTGTGCGCAACGAAGGGTACGAGAGCGACTCGAGCGACGATGGGGAGGGTGTCGTCTTCAGTCGCAGAAAGGACGAGTCGGGGGACGCAGGCGGGGACGACGACGATATGTTCGCCATAGGAGAAAAGGAAGCCAAGAAGGACGAGTCTGGCCCCAGTGGCAAAAAGGAGGAAGCCTACCTCCGTCTCGGGGACATCGAGGGCCAAGAGTTCAACGCATCCGACCGCGAGGATGGTGACTCGGACGTATCCGACGAGCCGGAGGACGAGGACGACGCGAGGCGGCGGAAGCAAGCTGGGATGGGCTTCGAGATGTCCTCGTTCAATATGCGGGAGGAGATGGAGGAGGGCAAGTTTGCAGCGGACGGGACGTACGTGCGGACGTTCGATCCGCATGCCGTGCATGACCGGTGGATGGATGGCGTGGATGAAAAGGAGATCAAGATTGCGCGGCGCAGGAAGCGTCAGCAGGATCGGATACAGAGGGAGAAGATCAAGGCGGAAGAGAGGGAGCTGGAGCAGAGCGGTGGTATGGGCGCGTTGGAGATCCAGCTCGTTGGTATGCTCAAACGCGGAGAGACGGTGTTAGAGGCGCTGCAACGGCTCGGCGCACAGTCGAAGAAGCATCCGGGGTACGTCGTTGAAGCCAACCGCGCGCTTTCGTGCTATTGACGTAGCCCTCAGGAAACACGCCAACGGCAGGTCAAAGGACGACACCAGCATGGCCGTGGACAAGCAACCAGCGAAGGGTATGAATGACATCGACATGATCACACACCTCGCATCGAACATCATGTCACTCGGCGACACTGACATTTATTCGAAAACGTATGAACAACTCGTCCGTAATGTACGATCTAGTGGGCAGGTCAACGACGATTGGCTCCCTCCCTCCGCCGACGTCAAGTATGAATATAGATGGAAGGGACAACAGCCAGGAGAGTCCTATGGCCCCTTTGGCGAAGAAGAATTGAAGACTTGGTTCAAGGCTGCGTACTTTGGGGTTTCTGGGGAGAAAGTTGAGGTGCGTGTGATTGGAGGTGAGTGGGGCGAGTGGGACGACGTCGTGACATGATACTCTGAGTAGGCTCGTCCGTGCCCTCCGTGATTGAATATCATTTTTCTGTTGGGTGTAGCATCTGTATACTATTTCATGCCACATTCGTTTCATTCCCAGTTAGAAGTTACTTCGATGTGAATGCATCGTTTCCAAATCTTCGTATGTTACAAGCCGTAGTCATATTAATCTTGATATCCTTCCGCGACTACGTAAAGCAAGTCAAAGAATAAAAGCTAACGTGGGGTTGATATTGTAGATAGCCAAAATTAATACAGTGGTCAAAGCAGTATACAAAATGAGCGTGAGGTGCGATGCTGCGAGACACATAAATAACTTTAGATCATGCAAGGTTAAGCGTTTCAGGAATTAGCTGTCTTTGCTCGGAACTGGAGGAGGCTTTTTACGCCTCAGGGAAGTGAAGATGCGTAGAGAGCTCTTCCTCTTCATCGACTGCTTGCGTTCTCCATTCAGAGGAAGGTGGCGATTGCTCTGTCGAATCTCAGATAGATTGCTTTGCATCCGGCGCATTGCAACACCGCCTTCCTCCGTCGCAAAGTCGAAGCCACGGTGTACCGTCCGCGCACCTGTACACATGTCCGTTCGACTCGCGGGTACTCTGTGAAGATCGCAAGAGAACGTATCCACGCTGTAGTTCGTGCCTGGAGTTCCAGCTGCAAAGGTTGGAAGTACTGATGAAACTGACACCGGGCGCGACATCCGCGATGACGCTCTCCGTCTCGATAGCGAGGTTCGTGGGGTCCGTGGGGCTGTGCAATTATGATCGCGGCGCAGGGCAGTGCCCATGTCGAGATCTGGTCGCGTTTTTCTGATGTAACGAAGAATCTCCAAGTCACCTGGTGCATAGCCAGTTAACCATGCACGGTATAAATATCTCGGGAGAATCGCAATCGCGACGCAGAGTGGCTGACACAGCCAAAAGTAGGCAGACCCGAACAGGAATTGGTTGTTGCCATAGACATCGGTCACAAACCAGCCTGGACTGATAGAATTATACACGGCCTGCAGGAAGTGGTGAGACCTTGCAGTACAGTGAACAGAGCAAAAGACAACCGCACCGTATAGATCCACAGTAACGCAATTCCGAAGAGGATTGCGAAGAAGACCCATCCAGTCCAAACGTTCGTGTTGAGACCGTTGTACAAGCTGACTGCTACCACAGCGGAGAAGACCATCGTCTATGGAACATTAGAAACTGCGAAGCAAGTCATGGCGAATTCTTACCGTAGAATACTCGTACAACTGAATACCGTAACCGTCGGTACGAGTCGTGGTCGTGAAGTATGTATACGTGATAATAAAGAATATCGACACTGACTAAAGAGATGGTCAACGACAAGTAATCTGCACGCCAGTATAACAAACCTGTATGACACCATCAATCATATAGATGAAGAATAACTTCAAAGTGAACCATGTTCGTTCGCGACCAAATCGATATAGCTCAGGGAAGGTCATGAGAACATCGGCATCTGGAGGTGGATGAGATAAACACATAAACTGGTCGAAATCTGCGCACCGACTATGCGGTCGAAAAGGCCAATGGCGAGTACAGGGGCAATGGTCCAGAATGTATTCCAGAAAAGCAGATACGTGTATTCAAAGGCACTATGAATAGCAAGTTAGTGAATCAAGTAAGGAGAACGATTAGGGGACGTACTATGCTGAGCTCCAACCACAATATATTTGGAACCACCAAAGCACTCCTACTGCAACGATATTCTTGTAGAAAAAGTTGACGACCCTGCGACGAAGGAAGGTCATGAGCGTTTGGGTCCATGAACGGAAGGCAGCTTACATCGTCCCGTTTCGCGCGTAAGACCAATGGCCATGGACGAGTAACAGTCGCTTGAGGAACCGAAACTGCTCCGGAAAGTATACAATGAGGTGCCACACATTCCCTTGAGGCAACAACTTACTTGTGCGATAGCATAATCGGAAGAATTGACAGCCTGCAAGCCTTCCTCACCAGCAATACCGACGCCAACATCAGCTGCCTGGATCATGCTGACATCGTTGGCACCGTCACCAATCGCAAGGGTCATTACGCGAAGACCTTCTTTGACGAGCCTAACAACGAGAGCCTTCTGTAGAGGGGAAACACGACAACAAATGACACCCTCGCATCGAGTCCCGAGATCCAATAGCAATCGTTTGCTCCGGTCATCAGAAAGAGCCTGGTTCAGGTCATAAGCGCTTGAAACCCACGAGCATGTAGAGCACTCACATGGCCCAATGCCGTGCCATCAACGACGAGCACATATCCCCCAGGTCGTGTGCCATTGCCATGGCCTACAATGGAAGGGATACTGGGATTGAGACGGCTCAATTGATACGGACCGGAATCTGAAATCGCAACATCGGCTGTCTTTTCCAGAATGTCGCTGTCCGGGAAGAATTCTTCAACAGCTCGGGTCATCTGTTCGTAAACTGTAGGTCCAACATCTCCATCTCGAATGACGATGATATTCGAGTCCTCTGCGATGAGATTTGTACTGTAACCAATTGCTGCGGGGGGAAAGGTTAGCAGACGTCTGACAACGACCAAAGTAAGTGAGTACCGATTGCGGTCTCGAGTTTGTCGCCAGTAGCTACCCAGACCTTTATCCCAGCAAGTTTGAGGTCGGCAATCGTTTCGGGCACCCCATCTTGTAGACGATCTTCAATCGCAGTTGCTCCCAGCAGACGAAGGTCTCTTTCCATCTCATCATTTACAGCCTCAACTTTTGCGTCCCGACCTTCGAGCGAAGTAGAAGCTTCATGGTATCGTTCGCTCCAATGCTCGTACTCGTCCTCTGAGTGCGAAAAAGATGAATGTATGGAAAGGACGAATGAGTTGCGCATACCTGGTATGACCTTGTAAGCTAAGGTTAGGGTCCTCAATCCCGCGCTGGCAAAATCGTCAAGATGCCTCTCCGTCGTTTGCTTGAGCTCATCGCCACCCGATTTCAGCCTCTCAAAAATGACGCTATCAGCCCCCTTTGTTAGGAGGAAGAGCCTAGGATCGTCCGCATCGAGCTTGCGTACAATGACGCTCATGCGCTTGCGAGCACTTGTGAAGTCGAGGATGTCGAGTAATTCGTACCGCTCCACGTCGGTGGAAAACGGCGTCTGAAGTAAAAGTATTTCCCTGTCCCGACCGCGAAAGACGAATCCAACGTCGGCGGCTGCCTGAACAAGAGCCGCTTCATCGGGTGACTGAGCCTTGTATTCGATAGCACCGGTCTCGGGATCGGTAGTAGTAAGGACAGTGTGACACAACGCCAGGATAGAGAAGAAGCCGTTCAGCGCGCGGGCTTGTGCCTCGTTCTCAGAGCCTGGTTCGGCATTTACAGCGAAAGCCAAGTCCTGGGCGAGCTGTTGGTCACTAAAATGCCTGAGGACACCGGTAGAAAGCTTGACGGTTGTGGGCGGACTAATGACGTCTGGGTCTGCGGTGGCGCTCGCGGAGGAGGGTCCCGTGGAACCAAACGATGAATCGTGGCTAGCCTTCTGCTCAACATTGGCTTCGAGTTCCTTGACGTCAAGATCCTCCTCTTCGGGGTCACCGTGATACACAACACCGCCGATGGAACATTCCCTAAACACCATCGAATTCTAATGACACATGAGACATCTCTGGCAACCGTGGTAAAAGGATCGAACATGCCTGGGTCAACGTTCCAGTCTTGTCGGAGAAGATGTATTCAATCTGACCGAGATCGTCGGATAAATTATAGCTCCTCGCGAGTGTAGGCTGGTTCGTTTTCTTGTAAAACATGTCGTAATCGAAATAAATGAAGAGCGCCTGGCAACTTTTCACGACCTCTATAGATATGTACAATGATATTGGCACGACATTTTGAAACCTGGAAGGAGTCGTGAGGAACTGACATTTTCGATGAAAGGGAGCACGAACGTGATTAGCGCAGATGCCCAAGTGATAAGGCCGTTGATGCTAGGGTTGTCATAAGAGGTGTTGTCCCCATAAAGCCATGGGGCGCCCTCGGGGTACTGTTGCTTCTCGATCATCGAGTCGGCGATACCGCAAACGACAGCCATGAGAGCAAGGAGAGCGAGGTTGACCAAGCTGAAAACAAGTAGGTATGGCTATCAGGGAGAGAAAGTGAGGAACGTACACCTGAGGGTTGATCTGGCGCTCTACTCTGCTGCGCTTGCTCGGGGTGCCGCCGGAATTAAGGAGGATCTTGGTATCCACGCCAGTGAAGAGGACGAGGCCAACTGCCCAATCCGTGTTGCGGAGGACAGTACCACGCAGGAGAACCATCTGCGTATTGACCGGAGACTTTTGACCGTTGCGAGTGATGGCAGCGTTAAGCTTGTACATGTTGGTGTCCGGACGGTCACAATCGACCATGAATGGATTGAGGGTGCTCGCGCAGTCCTGTGCGGTACGAAGATCAGCGAGGGCGGAGGAAGCATTGCGGGACTTGAGGTTTGTCTCTCCGTCGAGGTTCTTTGTCTCGACAAAGGCGACATTCTCATCCTCGGATGTGGCGCATATAAGGACGTCCGCAGGGATCGACTCGTTGTTCATAATTTTCACAAAGTCGCCGACGCGGACGTCTTCCCAGAGGATCTTTCGCCAGTACACATCGGGCGTTGAGCGATCGGGAAGGGGATCGGACGAGGGCTGGTCGTACTCGATGTCGGGGTCGGGTGGTAGTGGGGCTTCGGGGTCGGGCCTGGAAGAATTACGCTTCGGAACGATGCCCCTGACAAAAGTACGACTCTTTTTGCCAGAAAAGTTCTGGTTCGACCAAGCCGAACCGGAGAGGACCCGGACTGTGGAGTGGTTTACGCGACGGTCCGACTGGTGGCGTTTGATGTCCTCATATGCATCCTTTATGGCGGTTATGCTGAGGACGACGATGATGGGCAAGAGGACGAGGCCGGGGGAGATGGTGGAGAACTCTGGGAAGAACTGGAGGATGGCTATGAAGAGGAAGAAACTGGACGGCAGGGTGAGGACAAGGAATGAAACAGGGGGGAAAGAGAGACAAACATGTTGGCAATGCGACGGAACTGTTCGAGGAGATTCCTGGGGAGAAAAGTGACTATAGTGTACTTGGAGGATATGACCTGGTTGGTAGGGTAGACATGGGTCTTGAGCGGACGGCGCTTGTGGTCGTAAAAGGCATCGGGGAGGGGCTGGTTGACGAAGACGGAGCGGGGAGTGGTCGAGGGACGTTTGGAGGGGAAGAGGGCAGCTAAGTCAAAGGGAGCCATGAAAGAGGACTAAGAAAAGGTGGGAGCGGGGCATAGTCGATTATAGGGACAGCATCAGCTCGACCTCGATGACTCAATGTCCCACACTCGTCCGGACTCATGACAAACCAAATTTATCAAATTCATCTCCGGTAAAATGAACGTAAATATCGAGTCTTGACTGACAACTGAGTCCGTGAAACCAAAAAAAAAATAAAAGAAAAAGGGATCGAAACGAGCGAATAGCTTGGGTATATCTGTCAGTCGCTAGTAACTCCTCTACTGGTTGGTTGCCGGCCTCTGCTGCACACCCTCCTTCAACGCGAGTAGCTGCTTAGAACGGAATGCCTCGTAGTGGATCTGCGCCGTCGTCTCGATCAGATCTTGCAGGTGCGTCCGAGTCAAAAAGTTCCGCAGGTGCACAAACTCGCAGTGATCCTCGTCCTCCACGTTCACGACACCCCAGCGGTTCTTCCGTCCCCGCACCGACTTGCCGTCAATGATCACACTGCGCTCAGATCCGACCACAGCGAACGGAATAATGTTCTGCAACAACATATAAGCTCGACAACAAACACCCGGATCGACTGACATACCCGGATCGACTCGTTTAGTTGTACTTCCTCCTCGTCAGTGTCATCAGTGTCAAACGGATACAACCGAATGTTGTGATAGACCAGTTCAGCCCGAATCTGAAACTTTGTCAGCATTTCTTTTCATAGCCAGGAACGACGCCTTTCTTCACCTTTTGCTTGAACGCCTCTCGCTCCTCCAAGGTCAGGCTGTCTGCCTTGGCAATGACCGGCACGACATTCACCACCTCGCTCAATTTTTTCATCACAATGACATCAATCGCACGCAGCGAGTGGCCAGTGGGACTAATGAAGTAGAGACAGCAGTGGATACGCGTGTCCTGAATGTACCGGTCACGCATGGCCGTCAGTTCCTTGCGCAGATACGCGCTGTGCTGGTCCTTGATGTACTTCACGATCGGATCCCAGCTGTCATCTACGATGAGAACCTGCGTTCACGCCACTGATCATGTCACCCACCAGTTTTCGTTGTTCACCTGGTCACCGTAACCAGGTGTGTCAACAATGTTCAAACGAAGTTTGACACCATTTTCAGCAATGACTGTTCATGCTCGTCAATACGACAGTGAATCCATATCTCGTAAAAATAGCGTACCATGTGAAACGGTCTGAATTTCAGTGGTCTGTCTGACAGGGTCTTCGGATTCATAACGACCCTTGGAGTCAATCAAGTGCGACGCGAAAATTGTGTTAATGAGCGTCGACTTTCCGAGACCGGTTTGTCCTACGTTTTGTGGTATCACGACTCGCTCAACGTGTTCAAAAACGCGACGACGCACCAACAACGATGACGTTGAACTGGAATCCACGTTTCAAGAGCTTGTGCTCAATCTGTTGGGTGATGGAATCGAAACCAACGTAAGAGGTGGCACGAATTTCTTCGACTGCAACGGCGGCCATCTTCAAGAAAATGTCTTTTTTGAAACGAGAGGGCAAGACGAGGGAGCGAAATTCTCGACGACGAGAAGCGGTCGAACAGAATCCAATGTGGCGCCAAATTTGTTTGCTCGTTTTACCCTCACTCCGGGGTCCCTTTGCGTAAACATAAACCAACTCTTCTGACACTCCCTAGTGCTACGTCTACAAGTCTACACTTTCTCTATGCCCTCGTCGCCACCTGTTCAAAGTACGGTGCCTAACCTGTATCCCCAAACGCATAAAACATAGATTATCAGCATAAGCATAACGACAACATCGAGTTCACGTTGCAGGGGAACGCAGCGAAACGGGCGAGTACGACAGATAAGGTAGACAGAATGCCGCAGCAAGCACCACGACCGCGATCGCGACCGCCGTGGTTGCACTGTTGCTCGCCACGTCCCCTCCCTTCTCCAGGGCCGGCGGTCGCGATGCCTTCCGTACCTGTCTAGGCTGCGTATATGTGGGAGAAACGATCAACTGCACATACCCGATGGATTTCAAACCGTGAATGCTGTGTGCGGACCTGTCAGGCTTGTCAACTTAGCGGGACAGGTAACCGCTCACTAATAGCCGTCGATATTACGTTCGATCTCGTCTTCCATCCCTTTAGGCACTCCTGCCAGCGAGAATGTCACCTTTGTGGAATCTGATGACTGCTCGAGCGTTGTTGTAAGTGTAGCCTCGTGTTCTATCATCACGCCTCAGTTGATCTCTGAAATGATACCAAATCGATGTGCATACCCGACGGCCACGTTGGACTTGACAACGCCCATGTCTGGACAATTTCCTTGCCTGGCGTGAGCGAGAGATATCTACCCTTGACACCTCCACCAAAGAGAGAATATGGTGTGTCGGGCTTGGCGGATGACTGCAACAACGGATTCAGGCTAATGTCACCTGTCGACAGTCAGCATACCTCCGCGGGTGCACGCGTCCAAGAAGGAATGCGCTTCTGGTCAGTGAACAATCCAAAGAGATCATCAGCAGAAGCCATAAACGATGCTTCCTTGACAATCTTGGATGTGTTGAGAGCGCTCTTGGCCACCGTAGGGAGTTTGGCTGCAGCGGGCGCCGACGCGGAGGGGGCTGTGGCTGGAGCGGATCCTGGAGCGGGTGTCCCTGCCCGACTAGGCTCCCCACTGACGGTCAAGTCCTTGCCGTGTTTCTCGATGATGGCGACTGGAAACTCGGCAAACTTGGCCTCGAGTACCACCGGAAGGCGTTCTTTGGCAAGTGTGTAAAGCGCATTAACAACCGGGTTGGTACTCCCACCCTCTGACCAGTTGTACTGTCACAACGTGTGAGAACACGAACAAGTGAAGAGTGAGGGTGACTTACGGTGTAATTAGACAGGCCGTCCAGCGTGATTTCATGAGACACTTCGGGGATGGTAACGCTGCTTTTGATTTCGGTCCCATCGCTCGCAGTTCCGGTCCACTCCACAGAGATTTTGCAATCGTAAATGGTGATCAATCTGTGGACGTATGGTCAGACTGGTCAAGAACCATCATCCAGACGCGAATATGAGACAAACTTTGATTTGCGCTGGCCCAGCTCCGCGTCTCCGTCTAGCCACGAGGTCGAGGTAACCTTGATGTTCTCGTCCCCGTTTCCTTCAATGGAGATTTTCGTGAGCTCTTCCTGAAACCAAGCCTTCGCCCATGTCGTCACATTCTTGTTCTTCCAGTGCCAGTTTGCGGTGGTACTTGGCATCGACATCTTGTACACAGATATTTACGACTTGAAACTCTAAGAATGCTTAGGAAACGGAAGGGAATCGCGGCGACGCTGATTGCGCTCGTAAGATGCGTGGACTAAAAGAGTCGAGAGTCGAGCGTGATCTGAATCTGTGGGCCTCCAGAACATTCTACCGTATGCTTGCCAAAGTACCACACGCAAACACTGATTGCACAACACATTTATTCGATCCAGCCCAACCATTTTCTTAGCGGTCGCGGATGGCGTTCAGGTGTCGATCATACATATCCTCCTGCCCTGATTCACATGCATCAATTGTCGCCTGTGGCAGGAATACACGACGTTTGAGAATGGGATTAGATGCTAGCTCAGATACCTGTCTTCATTCTAGACCGCCCGTCCCGGTTCAGTGTGCTCTGGGCGAAAACGTGAACCGGCTCGCGAACCTACGCGGCGCCAATCGGCTGGAAAAGACCATTACTGATAGTCGTGTTCACAATCACCCGTGGGGCTCCAAGTCAAATCCTTCTCGGCAGACATGGAGTTGGGAACGCGATCTCGACATCTCGGTAGTGTAGTCAAGGTTTTCAAGGGACGTTGGACAATACCGATGCTAGTAATTACCGTTTGACCGGGATTCTCGCGCTTGTCAGTTCAATGTCGCACCTACTCATCTGTGAGGTCGCGAGATAATGTGTTGGTAAGGCGAGAATGGATACGAGCAAGTTGTTGCCATCTTTTGGAGATTCAAGCTGACGTGGACACATGAAAGTTGCCCAAAATGATCAGTGAGGCTTGGAAGGTCACACAACTGTAGAACCGGCGGGTCATGGCATCACCTGCAGCGCTTTCCTTCAAATCCTATATGAATCCGATCGACCCGTTTTCTTCCCTTGACAGTATACCATGACCAGAGTTCCCGACGACGGCTCCCCTAATGCAGACTTTAAGTACCTCGGAGCCAACCCGAACAGCGTGGACATCGACCAGTTGCTACCTCATTTATCTGCCGATGCCACTGTTGTCTCCTCCACTCCCGGTTCTGCAGATACCGTTCCTACTCTGTCTTCCGGTTCGTGGTATGAATGCTTGCCATGGTCCTCCTCTCCAAGACTGCATGAACCCATCCGGCTCAAGGGCCACGTAACAAAGAACAAAGGGAAAGGCCCACGACGCAGTCTTGACTGGCACACGGGCATCCGCGAGGCATCCGAGTCGGAACGCGAGGGTAAGTCTACCCTTGCTTCCATCAGTCTGTTGTTCACGTCGTCTTTATCTTATGTGCACAGAACTTGCATACCAACTGCTTGCATCTTTGCCTCGTTCTCGCTTGGCCACTGTCCAACGGCGAATTATACCCCTCCTCCAATTCGACCTTGTGGGAGTGAGTTTCATCACTCAATCACTTAGCTTCGCATTCACATTCTTGTAATTTCTCCCATGTAGTCCCTACCGCCAGAATTGTCTCTGCAAATATTCATGCTACTTCCCGCCCCTGTACTCCTGAATTGCGCACTGGTTTGCAAGCGGTGGAATTCGCTTGCCAACGATCAAACCCTCTGGCGCAACCTCTGCCACGTCCGCAGTTGGGAGTGGCGCCATCGATTAATCGGCTCCTCACCTCGACCAAACGATAATATCATCAGTGCATCCACGTCTGGCACAGGACGTGAGGACCGAGATGAAGATGAAGGCATGGGCGACGAGGAAGAACAAGAAGACGAGGGCAGTGTCGTGGATACCGAGGAGTTGATGCACACACCCAATGGGGGTGTGGACCCTGGAAACGAGTCCGTATCGATGAACTTGAGCCTTCAGGATCACGACTTCCGGAGCCCGATTGGCCAGTTTGACTCCACCCCCTCTCCAACAGTGCCGATGCCGATAAGCAGAAGCAATTCTAGCGCCACCACGGTGTTCCGAACTTTCTTGCAGCGCCACGTCCTGCCCAGCAGTTCTCGCCCTGGATCAGTCCTATTGGCTGACTATAAGCTCCTCCATCAAACCCAGACACTCCTCCGTAGCCGCGTCCGCCATGCTACTTACCGTCTACGCACTCTCCCGGGAGCCGAGGGAGGTGGTCATGCTGCCGCTGTTTACTGTCTCGCATTATGGTCTTATGATTCGGTATACGGGCCACTTCAGGTGCTCTTTACGGGTTCCAAAGACCGTACTGTCCGTGAATGGGATCTCAGCACGAACAAGGTTAGACGCAGGGCGGTGGGCATGCATGCTTCCAGCGTGTTGAGCTTATGCGTCACAGCCACCACAGTACATGAGGATGGTGCCTGTGGATCGGCAGACCATGCAAAAGAGGGCCACAAGAATCCCGGGGCTGGGATTCTGGTGAGCGGAGGAAGTGATTGTCGTGTTGTCGTCTGGGACCTGGCCAAATTCAGGTCGATCAAGGCATTGAGAGACCACCAAGACAGTGTGTTGTGCGTCCGCGTTGACGGTGGAAGATTGGTATCATGTTCGAAAGGTATGTAAAAATCAAGTACGTGGGAGGTGGTCTCACTTCCATTGTACAAGATCGAACTATTCGGACTTATTCGTTCCCTTACCTCAAACCCGAGCTGATTCTCCGAGGACACCGAGCTGCTGTCAACGCAGTATCGATTGCCGGTGACGTGATAGTTTCTGGGTCTGGAGATCGATCGGTTCGGGTTTGGGATGCACGGTCAGGGGCATTGATCAATAATTTCGAGGACCACCATGCAAGAGCGTACGTTGGACACCACTGAATCACTAGCTTCTAATCACTATAATTTAGGATTTCCTCGGTAGAGCTGAGTCTGCCCTTCATCTTATCGGGCTCCTCGGACAGGCACGTTCGGATGTTCGACATGAGGACTAAACGAGGGTGGTCCACTTGCCCAGAGTTTGATAATCCGACCGCGGGACAGCCGGTGAATCCTTTAGTGACAGCACAGGGAGGTTTGGGCGGCGAAGCGCCAACGTCTGCAAGCCCATTCTTCTTGCATTCGTCGTTGTCCCACTCGGTCCTGCAGATGCGGCAAGAACCACAAGCATCGGAGAGCGAGGTCAAGACGTGCAACGTTTGTGGAACTCGAGTTCCTTCCACGGGGGCCGTTCGTGGGCCCGAGAGGCATTCACATCCTGTGCGAAGCGTGGCGATTGGGGATGAGTTCGCAGTAAGCGGTAGCTATGATTGTACTGTGAAGGTAAGAGCCCGAAAAAAGACTTGACGAATTGGAATGTCTGACGAAAGCGGGGTAGGTGTGGGACAGGTCAACCGGGGCGTTGGTAGCTGACCTGACTGGTGGACACACGGGGCGGATCTTTTGCGTAGCCCAGGATAGCACGAAGGTGAGGGTGTACAGATATCATCACAGGCTGTTACTTATGACCTACGCTGAAGATCGTGTCGTGTGGAGAGGATCAGGTAAGGGTGTCGCCCACTTTTTCAGGTGCTTGCAGTGCTGACTTGCTGTTCGACACGCAGAGGATTTGTATATGGGATTTTTCTCATGGGATCGATACTTCGTTCATCAAGCTGTAATGGATGGTCACAGCGTAGCCTAGTATCCAAGAATGTCCCAAATTCAGGGCCTGTGAGAAGCGAGCTGACTACACCGTTGAGCGCAGTAAGTCAGCACAGAGTTCCCGGCGGCCATTAGAAGCTTGTCACGGGGTGTCACGCGACGTTAACTATAGGGGGAGTATTATAAGTGCATAATGTTCTTGTTGCCCAACCTCAATTCGATTGCCATGAGTGCTCTTTCTCGCCCGCTTCGATCAATCTTACTCGCACCTGCCCTGCGTGGCACGCGTCGTTTCCAGCAGCCCTCTCCCCGGTCTGCCCTACCTCTTCTTAACGTCCGCTTCGCGGCAAGTTCGGTCTCTGGTAGACCGGGCAGCCAGACTATCGAACACGCTAGACAGAACGTGAAAGAGGAGGTTGGAAACTCCCTCACAGATTGGGCCCGCTCCATCGCTGGCGGCGTGTTTACCGTCGATAGCGTTAAGCCCACGAAGGACTCCTTTGTACGTCTACAACTGCCTCTACCTAGCCCTACTCAGTCGCCATTGCTAGATCGGAATCACCACGGCAGTCGCCACCACAGTGCCCACTCCTTACCTTGTTATGGGTCTCGCTGGTGGCTTGCCCTATATCGCATCCGCAGGGACTACTGTCTATCTTTCTTACCAGGCCGCCCTGGCGACCGCGGGCACGCTCACAAACATTGATCCTGGTGTCGCACTTACCATCCTAGATCAAGCCCTCAATTTTCAAGTGACCTATGGGGCTGTCTTGCTTTCATTCCTCGGTGTGTTTGATTCCCCTGTTTACTGTTTTAGAGTTCATCATGTGGCAGGTGCGCTGCACTGGGGCATGGAGTTCGCCGGCCTCGGTGGTTATAAAGGCTATCCTCGCCTTATTTTGGGAGTATCCCCCGCCGTGGTCGCTTGGTCCACCATCGCTCTTCAGCCAACCTCTGCTTTGTTGTGCCAATGGCTCGGTTTCACCGCGCTCTGGTATGCCGATAACAGAGCAACCGCGGCCGGCTGGAGTGAGTCGTTTCCGTTTGACACGCAGCCCAATTGCTGGTGCTGACTTCCTTCATCAGCACCGAAATGGTATTCCCAGTACCGCTTCTACCTGTCTATCCTCGTCGGCACCTGCATCATTGGGTCGTTGGCAGGAACGTCGTACTGGGGACCTGTCGCAGGTCACGGTCTTCTCTCTCATGACCTCAACCTGATTCGTGAGGAGAGGTGCGTTTTCAGAGTTCATTCCATTTCCTACCCCCGTCCTTATCGCGCACTTTTAGGAGAAAATACAAACCTGAGAGAGGTGGTGTCGTGGGGGGCGATATTGAGGCCGTCAAGGGAGACCAAACAAGTGACGCCTATGTGGTGGTTCGTCACAGGTCCACGCAAAGCAAGGACGCTGACTGAGAGCAACGGTATGAGGCATTGATCTGAGGGCGAGATGTAAGATTGTATTTGTGTCGCCGACTTGAATGACTCGGTCACCAAGTAGCTGTGTGTTATACCTTGTACGTTCTTGCACTTTTCATGGTTATCGCCTTCGAGCGATTCGGCTTCAGTTGCGGCATCCCGCCCTTAGCCTAGCGTATATTCGGTAATATGTGATCACGCCAGGAACGAGCCTGTTTGTACGTTTGCACTGGTGTCGTGGGAAGAGCAGGGTATTCAATTACTGTCAATTTGAGTTTTGGGTCGGCCGAGTGTACTTCAAGGGCACCGGACGGGACTTTGGTCGACGGTGACGAAAGGCAACCGGGACTCGGATTGTTGTCCTTCCACATTGATTGCCGCCACAGTCGTGCCTCACTACTACTGTAGTACGAAACGACGACTCGGAACAACTCCACTCCTTTCTGGGTCAATGGAAAATTACCAATTTCATTCTTCGCACACCGGGGCCTGCGAGGTGCTGGATCAACTGTCGAGGACGGAAGCCCTAGTCCGAGTCGAGCCTACGATGCAATAACGGTATTCCAATCTCATGATCTCCGGGCTCAAGATATGACTCAAGATCGGTGACAAGCAAACCTTTTGTCAACGGTTACGTCGGGATGATGTACATCTGCCGTATAGAGTTCATCATTCTTGGGAAGAATCAACGTGGGTAGCCTGGTCGTTTATGCTTAAAGATGAGCCGTCACATGAAGGGCCAACCGTCACCGCCACGGCCTTGAGTTGTTTTTGTATACTCACTCCCGTGGGCCATGCCAGAAGGACTGGATGCCAAATCCATCGCCGAGTCTTGGGGCCCAGGATTCATCGGTGAGTCTACCCAACAAGTCGTGGGTGATCACACAGACTGACCCATGTGGTACTGGCAGGGCTCATACTGTCTGCTTGGTATGTTTCGAGTACTTTTCCCCACATTGCGACGCCAACAATTTTTGCTAGTATGTACGGATCAGGATTCGGCCAATCGGTGTTCTATTTTTACTATTTCCCAGACGATCATATGCTGCTAAAGTTGGCGGTGAGCATATCAGATATGTGCAGAGCGCCCGTCGATCTAACTAAGCCTTACCAAACGCGCAAGGTAATGACTACACTGTGCGTCACAATCCACCGGATGTATACAAACGTGTTTAACCCAACGTCCAGTGCTTTGGACACCGTTCATGTCTATGGATGCGTGCAGTTGTACTGGCAGGTGTTGATAACCTGCCGTCGCGATTCCTCGTCAGAATGTGCGACCCGGTTGCCTGTGTGAGTGAATCCATACGATTCTACGAGAGTAGCCTAGTTCAACCCTCGATGCAGGAGCTTTGCAGTAAGTCACCGGGTGGTTAGTTACCCCAATGGTCTTAATGCCCTTCTCGCGCGAAGCTAGCAGTATTCATGAACGTAAGGCGTGTCTCACCCGAGATGAAAGTTGGACTGACGAACCAATCCCCTTTTCAAGTATATCATCACGCTCATCGTTCAATGGTGACCGGCTTTGCTCTCGTGATCGCTCTTTCGCTAACATCACTGGCACTGTCACTGAACAGCTTCTATGCTCAGCGAGCTTGGATTGGTGAGTATTTTTTCGTAGTTTGATGTCACCTCACGTATATGACGCATATTTTCGCAGTAAGCGGAAGGAACAAGTTAATCGTCACTCTAACGGTATGGACATTGCCATTTCTCAGACATAACATCTTATTGGACCAGATGACCACAGCAGTTGCGGATTTTGGTGGGTACTTTCGGTGCTACGCGGTGGTGTATTATCATTACTGACCGTATTCAAGTCGTTGGTCTAGGTGTGTCGGGTACTCGTCCGTGCTTTTCACGATTGTGACGTTCTTGCACATACATAGTTTGCTCCGCCTTCACGTACGGGAGTTTCTTGGATATGATTATACCTGATCGAGTTGATCCCTCACAATGTTCCAGGTTCCACCATCTGACTATTCAATACATTTTCACTACACCGGTTGGTCCTTACCCTCCTCTTGAGCGAGAATGGGCTCACTGCTCTTACCCAATAGCTCGTTGCATATTCTGCGGCCTTAAGTACAGTCTGTGACGTGATCCTGACTGGCACTGTCGTCTACTTCCTTCGTGCCGGTCGATCGGACCAGAAACTGTGCGGTGTCTGTGTTTCCTGGTTATACCATCAATGTTGAGTCCACCGACAGGAAGCCAGCGGAATTTGTTCAACACCTCAGGAGGGTGTCCATCAATTGTGGTCTCATCACTTGGTAAGACCGACTATGAGCTAGTCAGACGAAGCCAATCGGGTTCCTTTTAGTATCATGTCCCTTTTGACGGTTCTTTTCGTAAGTCATCAACGCATCACTGGCGATGACCCGCGTTCTAACCCACGCACAAAGCACTTCCTGCAAGGAAGCAAATACTGGGTAGAAATAACCGGAGTCATCTTGAGTCGATGTATGTCTCTTCTATATGTTTTGTGAAGCACGCATAGTAATTTTGCCCCAGGTTACATAAACTCGATGCTCGCGGCGTAAGCTAACTTTCCTTGGGTAAGTTCCATCCATCTCACTCGCCTCTCAGGTTGAACGCGAGGAGGCCGATGAGAGATCGCGAGCGGGACTACTATGACGGGACTATTGAAATACCCTCGATACATATAATTTAGCTGGTTGCACTGCACATCTGTTGCTGTTCACAAACTGTTCATACTATATCACGTCGTGCACATAACCTCCTATAGATCTACATAGTACTGGGGAAGTCGAGTTTACGAACTAATTACGGGCAATAGAGTTATGAGTCACACAGCATTGAGCATCACACGAACCTAAAGTAAAGAAACGAACCCGTTCGCATACAAACCATTAGAGTACACCGTTAATAGCGCTATCAAAGTCGTACTACAGCTCGATCACTTCCTTAAAATATACCGAGCGTACGGAGCACTGAAAGACCATAGGCTTTACTCCGTGTGACACCGGCGGAGTGTAAGGGTTTTAAGGAGAATACTGTAATGTCTTCAGCATCATTTCAGCGGTTTTGGATGTTCTCCTACCTATTCAAAATCTTGGCTGAGATGGCTAAAACCTCTGTCCATCAGGGTTCAAGCTACTCATCCTCCTCATATTGCTCCAACCCATGTCAGGCTGATCAGGGCTTGTGAGGTCCAAACATTCACGGGGGACCATTCCGCGTTCCCCTCTTCCATTCGCGCACAAGGCCCATCCGTCGTCGTACTGTTCAATGACCAAGATACGTTCCCCGGTCGTGATGGAAAGCTCATCCGGAAGGTTGGGTATAAATGTACACTTGACGTTTGCCTCGACAGGTTGTGCACGCCCCGGCAGAGTTGAGGCAATGCCTGTACCTGCTACACGCGGCACGGCAAACGCAGGCGCGATCCCAGTGCCGTATGTCGAAGAAGCAGGTTGCGTAGGATAGGCAGTGACTGGGGCAGGGTTGTTAAATGTCGCTGGAGGAGGCGTAGGAACACCGTAAATGGGCATGGCTGAGGGATGCATGCGCGCGACAGGTGAAACAGGAGTGGGATACATAGATTGACCATGGGGTTCAAAAGGTGATAAAGGTGCACGTCGTTGGGGGACATTCGCGGCGCTGGTAAAAGATGTCGGCTGTTCGGTGAGATCTGGAAATTTGGGTTCATCGGAGAATCCTGCTCCCATTCCTGGAACCCCAGTCCACGAGATGCGCTTGCGATCTCGGCGACGAAGATAGGTCTTTCGAACGAAAAATACGATAATTGCTACGCCGACTATGACAGACCCGGCGATGATCCCAGCGAGCGCGCCGCCAGAGAGACCGGTGTTCGTTGCCGCGGCGGAATTCGCCTGTGGTGTAGATGTGGAAGAAGTCGTTACTATGGACACTGATGTGGTTGGTTGAATAATGAGGGACGAAGACGAAGTAGGTAACTGTGTCTCGGTAGAAACGGCGATGGATGAGGTCGATGAGATAGTAGAGGAAGAGGTGGACGAAGATTGAGTGGACGAAGAAGGAAGAGCGCTGCTTGAAGACTGATGTGTAGATGTGGGAGTCTGGGTGGACGTCGGGGTTGTACTGGTCGCACTCTGCTGAACCGTCGTCGACGTTCCACTACCATTGCTGCTAGCTGCGAGGACAGCGAAATTGTGTACTGACCCAACGCCGGCATGTCCCAAGCGCTTTGCATGGCGAGCCCGCTCAACGGGCATACGCCGCATTTCCGCGTGCATACTGCGATTTTTTTTTTGGGAGGTAAGGAGGGATTGGTGGAAGCTAGGTCAACGTTGGAGGTAGCGGTGGGGCTTTTACAAAGCCCTTCGAAATCGCAATAATGTTGCTTAATACTAACGAGAAACGGTGTCAGTGATGTCAATGGGGTGTTCTATCTAGGATGTGGAGTACAAAGAGCGTGAAGAATTGGGGGTCGAGCAGAATGTAACGAACGGTAGGTCGTGTCGACAAGAAAATTGGATGGTCGGACGGCGTCGGAGGGGGGGAAAAACGGACTGCGGTGGGAGAGGAACTGAGCGAAACAAGAGGAGTGCCACCATGCCAACGTGCCATGGATACCCGTTACAAGTAAGCATGGGAGACAAACAAACTAAGCTAACCTAGTGATAACGAGACAACATCATCACATGTCCCCCGCCTTCTCTAGTTGTACCCTTTTCCTTGAGCCCCCCACATCCGTATCTAATCCTCGTTTCCGGCCACCCTTCGCCTCGTCCAAGAACTTGTCCAGCCCGAACACATCCCCCGAGTCCTTCTCGAATTGTACAGGTCCCTCTTTCACCTCCTGTTCATTTGCGCCTTCAAATCCTACCCGCGGCTGGCCAAGGCCGAAGCGGTCATTCGAGAGAGCTTTTCCTATCCCCTCCTCTGTCCCACCACCAAACGCCTCTTCACTGCTCCCTTCTGCGGCAATATTACCACGCGCTTTGTAAATCGCCGCTGCTGCAGTCGACCCATGGAATAATGGCCGGTCATATAACGAGTAGCTTTCGTCGTCGCCAAACGAATTGCTGAGCTGTTCCCTATTAAAAAGTCGCGAGTCCAACATACTCTCCTTAGATAAGGTTGGCTTCGCAAGACCAAGTGCGATCTTCTCCGAAATATCACGATTTTGCTGACGGGCGAGCATCTTGGCACGCTGTTCTGTCCCCATGTTTGACATCCGCATTTCCCGCTCGCGTTCGCGGCGTTTCTCGGCGCGCATGGCATCCCTAATCTTTGCAGCTTCTTCGTCCTCTTCATCTTCGGAGCTGGCAGCTGACGACCCACCCTCCGACCCGCTCCCATATTCTCCCAATGCAGAGGTAACAGCAGTACGCGACTCCGCAGTAGGCCGTGAGGACGCGGATGGAGCAGTACCATTGCGTTCTTGGCGTGCTCGCTGAGCCAGAAGACGAAGGTTCTCTTCCTTCGCCTCCTTTTCCTTTTGTGCCAGTTTTTGTTGCATCAGAGCTCGTTGTCGGACTTCTTCGCGAGCGTGCCTGTCAGCGATGAATAAAGCTTCGGAGAACTTGGCAAAGTTGTCGTTAATAGATACCTGGGGCGTAAATAGTGAGCACAACTATGGACAAGGAAAACTATGGGGAGAACCGACATCCTGGAGACCCCGTCCATCTGCAGCTAAACGTTTGTCGAGTGGAATGGTAAAACCCTTGTTGTTTTTCCAATTTGATATGCATGGAGGGATCATCCATTCTTTCTGTTCGGCGGCGGTCGCTTTTCGTGGTGGGCTCCGCAAAACAGGCGGAGGTGGACTAGGTGGCCCTCGTGGGATCTTCTTGTGCTTAAAGCGAGGGGGCTCCAGCGGATCTTCGACCACTTCGGACATCTTGATGATCCTTTGCTTCAGTGCTCCACTGTCCCCGCCTTGCTGCTGACCAGGGGTATACCGAACATATGTGGTCTTACCAACCGAATCAGGTACATTCTTGGGCTGGGCAGCTTTAATCTTTCCTGTGACCAATTTTTCGAGAGCTTGTCTGGTGCGTTCTGCAGTGGCCTGGACCTCTTCTTCGGAGGGCCTCTCCATCGCACGTTGATCATCATTGAGATCTTTCCGGTGTGAAAGTGGGACAAGGTCCTTAAATTGAGATTGCACGATCTTGCCCGCTCTCTGCCCTTGGTGTGCAATGGCGTCGTATCGAACGTTACCTTCGGAGTCCACCTGTAGGGCGAGAGTGTTTCCTGCTTGTGTCTTGGATATTTGTTAGTGGAGGTGTCCACGGATAACATGACTGGACCGACCTTTTTCTTTCCGAGGTTGAGAGGATACTGAGCGACATGACACTCGGGATACGCTCCACCATCACCTATGGTAAATGAGCAAAATGGTGCGGGAGGCAGCGTAAACGGAACACACCAAAATCTTCTGGTGATATCGGCTTCCATCCTCTGCGTTTCCCGTAAGGAGGGATGGCCGCTCTGATGGTCAAGGATTGGGATGGGATTGCAGGAGAGACCTGGTCTTCTTCGTCCGGGGTGGCGGAAACATGAATAGGTCGTGGTAGTGCACTGGTAAGAATGGTAAGCTGGTTTACTAGGAAGATATGATTGAAGCCACGCACGCAGCGAGAGCAGCCATAATATGTCGATGACAGAACGCAACTCGGACGTCCAGACTCGAATATCTTGAATTATGTCAGCATCCTGTATGAGTTTGTTTGTTCCGTCGTGGCTGTGCTGAAATATTGTTTCCGAATTCCGACGTATTCTTTTGCAAATTATGAATGCGCCGTCGCGCAAGTCTGGCGTTCGGGCTGCTCTCGAGTACACAGGTATTCCTGCTAGCTGGCTCTCCGCGCGGCCACGTCTTCCGTCCAGAAACTGGTGCATTTTCATTGCCCTCTCTTCGTCGCTCGTCTCTTACTATGCATACGACCGTCGCCAAGCACGCGCCATCCGTCAGTCATACATCGACCGCGTCAAACACATCGCCGATGAGTCAATGAAGAGTACGGAACTCCCCCGCAAGGTTGTCGTGTATGGTGCCAAATGGCCAGGAGACGAGGACCATACACGGGCTGTCAGGTTCTTCAAGAAGTATGTCAAAGTATGTATGAGTTTCTTCGGTTGGCGTAATATCGCAACTCATGTATCATAGCCCGTGTTGGTTGCGGCTGCTATTGACTACGATATTGTTGCTACCCGTCATTCGGGTGACCTTACTGAACGCGTTGCTTCCGCCATAATCAAAGACCGTCGTCTTACCGCGGGGATCGGCCAGTCACTCGGGCTCTCACTCCCACTCCCCGGCCAGCCTACTCCAGAGCAAAAGCGTGCACGAGAATTGGAAGGAGGTGTCGTCCTCGTGGGAAGACACACTTTCAAGGAGTACATGGCTGGTCTCGAGCGAGGCTGGAGTGCCGGATTAGACCTCATAGACAAAGAGGAGAAATTAGCACAGGAACTAGCGTCAGACGGATTTTTTGACGAAACAGATGATTTCCATAGTTCTCCGGTTGGAATCGTGGATGATCCAAACGCTGAACCAATACCAACCCCGTCCCGTCTACCCCCCTCGCGCAATGCACATATCTACTCTCGCCTCAAGTTACCTAGTCAACCCAAGTATCAAAACCCTTCCACATCTAATTCGTCACCCGCCGATTCTGAGCCACCTGCGACCATCCCTCCCCAGCCCCCGCTTCTCCTTGTTCCGTCCGTCAATTACGTTGGCTTCCGATTCATCCCTCATATGATCTGGGGTTTCTTCAACGAGCGGCACAAAACACGGATAGGTTGCGAGGCTGCTTACTCTCTGGTTATCAGTAGAACACGTGAATTCCAAGGTCCAGACTCGATGCTCGATCTCGACCACGACGTGCAACCCGGTGAAGATGGGGAAACAGGGACGGAGGGAGGCAAGGAACCAATAACCATACAAGGTCAACCACAGGGCGGAGATCTTGACTTTGATCTTACCTCCGAGTCCGTGCTTGTGCCTCATTCTCCCTTATCCAACATAGCTTCGTCCCGCAAATCATATTACAAGACCCTTCCCGAACGCTTAGTCGCCACACGCCAACTCGCGCGTGGCGAACGCGAGCCCACCAAGGAAGAAGAAAAGAGCCCGCCGCCAAGCGAGGTTGAGCTCAGAGCAGAGCGCCTCAATAAAGAGCTAAGGTGGAGAGGGGAAGAGCAAGCTTGGAGGATTGTCA
Source organism: Wakefieldia striispora (assembly GCA_038090475.1). Classification (NCBI taxonomy): domain Eukaryota; kingdom Fungi; phylum Basidiomycota; class Agaricomycetes; order Agaricales; family Hymenogastraceae; genus Wakefieldia; species Wakefieldia striispora. Next base: position 90,013 of record JBBPMU010000012.1, read on the forward strand.
AGCCAAGCAGTGGGGTCAGTTGGGACAAGAGATTCAGAGGCGTATTGAAGGTGTTCGACAGCCAGAGAATTGGTGATGAGGGGTCGGAGAGTATCCAATGAGCGAGGTCTGAGTTTCCTCCAATGCATAGATCAAACACCCGTCGGTAGTAATCAGTAATAGCACACGTAGACTCGCTATCCACCTACCTTTCTGCGATCGGTAGTCGAACGTGCGAAGTACTATTGCTGCTGCCACATACTTCAAATTATGCTCCGCCAAAACTGATATACCTTGTACGGTATTTCCATGACACTCCATCTCAGTTGGCATAAAAAAACGAGATGTTTTCCAGGGAAACGTAATCCCTCTGCAGGTCTATACATACAACAAAGAAAGGGGGGAGCGTCATACATCAGTCCGAAACTATTTCTACCGCCCCACTCGCCACCCAACGGTCGAATTCCGCAAGAGGATCATCCATCGCGTCATTGGTTTCATTGGTATCGACGGGAGTCTGCGAATTGATTTTGCTGCTGTCTTTTCTCGTGGGGGAAGGAAGACCACGTAGACGGATCGTGGAACCGTTGATCGTTCGATGATGATCTTGCGAGTACGGTTGAGGACGCTGTATAAACCCCTTGAATCTCGATGGGGAAAGTTCTTCGTACGAGCTGTTCTTTCCTAAGGAAGATGGAGTGGATTGTCGAGTGTTTCCGCGAGGAGTGGCCGTGCCAAAAGTATTGCGAAACGAGGCCAAGTGAGTGCTTGCATTGTCTCTACACCATTGGCCGGGTGTTGGTGGCTTGACGTTCCAATCGTTCGCAAAGACTCGGTCGGCAGCAGAGCTAGGAGTAGTGATGCGGCTTTCATAGCGATAAGGAGTCGGGTCGGTGGCTACGGTGTGACTATTGCAGCGATCAGCCACGACATCGGCGTCAGGGCTAGAAAGAAACAATCGCCTCTCGGAAGACTCGGCAGAAGGTCGAGGATTTTTGCGCAACTCAGCCTGACACACATTCAGCATGACGAAATTCACAATATGTAACAAACCTTTTTGTGCAAAAGGGATGGCTCGCATAAGGTCATAGCGACGTCTGTTCTCCGCCGTTTTGATGGTGGAGGGAGGTTGTATCCACCGACTTTTTCTGGCGCCATGCATTCTTGCTCCCGACCCTCAGAAATCAATGGAAATTCGTCGCAAGACTCGTCTGTTGACACCAGGGAAGGCGACCGCGAGCGTTTCAAAGTCACTAACTGCAAGTCAAAGTTTGGTGTTGCTTTATCGCTCCGCAATCTCTTAGAGCAGTGGGCCAACTCCAGACTCGGCTCCACGAGACGAGGATTCGGCGTAGTATTGGCACTCTCATATACTTTGTCCGAGCGCCGGGGGGCGGGAAGCTGTTTGACGAACCTTTGGCTTTCTGGTGCGGTTTGATCGGGCACCGCTCGCTGTTTCTGTTGTTCGCCTTGTAGTGATCCCGCTGTAACGACTTTTCGGGGTTGTGGAACGGGTTTCGCGTCGGAATCGTGTGCATTTACTTGCTGTTTCTTCTTCGCCACACGTGGGGGCTCTAGCAATCCCTCCTGGCAGCTGAAACAAACGTTAGCGGTCAAAAAATTCGGTTACAACGCACCAATGATGGCGACACTTCAGTTTATCCTTGCAAGGGTGATTGCATCTGGCCAAAGATTCGTACGGGTACTATATTGAGGGAAAGCGAACTCACTCGTACTTGCCGTCCGGGCGTCTTCTCGGGCCTCGTTCCACTGCTCGCTTCACTGGTGGATTCAACTGACACTGTTGCGATTTGGATGCATCTTCACCTGCTCCTACCACCAATTAGCTAGCGTCCGATTCACGCAATAAACCTACCAGGGCGTTTCGACACATCGGCCACACGGGAATTCAAAACCTCATCTTCATCGTCCAAATCAATATCCCAGAAGTCAGGGATGTCCTCAAGGCCTTGCAAATCCATTTCCTTGGTTCCGTGAATGTCGCGTTCACGATCAGATGAACAGGGGACATACAAGCGACGTCAACGGTCGAGTCTCCATAGTTGGATATTTGTCCGGTGGAACGTTCGGCGCCAAAGTACGAGAAACGGTGACGCCCGCAAACTTTTCCTAGCATATTTATCAGCTGCTTGCTACGGACGAGGAACAGCGAGAATGTTAAGTACGGAAGCGATATACGCATTGATCACTTGGCTTGGTTTCGTGAGTTGTGCCGTGAGGGTAAATTCCTTATTCTCTTTCAGTGCTTTCGTGCTTATGTCCAGAACGAGATTAGTACTTGATAAGCCGAGATGAGAAAATCTCTCACGCGACGCGTCGGAAGTCAATAAAGACCATATCGGAGGTCACCACCAGGAGAATCGTCGTCTCAGTTTTACCCCACTTGTGCTTCTTCACCTTTTTGGGTGGAGAATCGTTGCCAACAATACCACACTGAACGGCGAACTCCACTTCCACGGGCGACTCTCCATCGCTGTGCACAGACTTGAGTTCCTCGAGGTTCAGATGATATTTTGGAAATTCATTTGCGGCACCCAAAACTTCGAAGCCAAATGGGGGACGGCGGTTAAGAAGCTACGGATTTTCAGTGGTAGAAGATAGCCACAGAAAACTGCCTTACCTCCTCGATTCGAAGAGGCGACATCTGTAGCAACTTTGGGATCGTATTGATCCCATTCTCAGAAAGTACCTTAAGTGGTCAGTACGCAACCACTGTCACATCTCACAATATATACCTTGACCCTGTTACGGCATTGAATTGTAGCGAGTTGGGTCTGCACTAGTATACTCACGATTTTTCGCCAATGTGTTCAATCTGTCTGAGAACCAGTGGCCTGTCTTCCCACGCCTTCGCATTGAAGCAACGCACTCTGTAGTTAACTTAAGAAAAGCATTCGGAAAGGCCCAAAGACACTTGCAGTTCAAGTGCGTGTTTAACCTGGGCGCCGCTCCGGTCGATAATGGCAACCTCTGCTATCGCTAAGGCGTAGTGAGCAAGATCCTCATTTGTTGACATTTATTGTGACCACTCACCTGATACAATGCGCGTTGCGTGGCGAAATATAGAGACAGCTTCTAGGTATGGCTGGCCATCCGTAGATTTAAATTCAGGACTGTTAAAAGGAATGCCTGCGAAAATCCCCTGTGCTTTTTCTGAGGACTACAATCGCACTTCGAAAATTTTGGTTTGTCACCTGAATCAATAGCAGAACCTTGTCACTCGTAGTAATCGCCTTCTTGGGAGGAAATCGAATGTCGTTGTGACGACGAATCTTTTCAAACATCTAAAAGGAGAGGAGTATTGAATTCGTGACTGGGGGAGCCTCGCCTACGCACTGCTTTTTCCCCATTACGCAGCTTCAGGTCCGACACCCTATAACAATTATTGGCCGAGAAGGTGTAATGAGGGGGTGACTTTACTCTTCGGAGGCTGATACAAGTTCAAGCTAGCCATCTTCAGTAAATAAGTTACTTCGGTTTGTGAGCCTCTCACGATTTCGCGCGTGGTACTTGACGAAGGCAGATTGAGTATCGCCCGCATCTTCCATCGGGTGAGCGACAAGGATAAGAACCCGATTGAAGGTACGCACGGTCATTTGCCGAATGTAAAACTGCCGGAGCGTTATCATGGTACCTTATAACGTAAAGACGCCTACCTTGCTCATTACATCACCATACTCCGTTGAAGAAAGTCTTCCGTCCTTCTCGGTGTACACAATCAGCTGCGTGTCGCATAAGCTGAATATGCTTTGCATAACGATTTCATCAACTTTTTCTTCCCAAGTCTGGTTTTCGTATTTGCCGATATCATAATGACGAGGATTTTTTTGGATGCGACGATAGAAAAAGGAGTGGCGAAGCCAGTCTTTTGCATTTTCAACAGTTGATATGGTGCCTAGAGCGATCTCCGAGTTTAAGTGTTCTGCGAGATTTTGATGAAGGCTGCTCTCTAGAGCGGTGTTTCCCCGAACGAGTGTATGATACTTATGTTCCAGTTCTGGTTCGCATAGAATTACTGCAGTTCCTTCGTCATCTTAGGACGCCGCTTAACTAGCGAATACAAGCAGACAGGAATGAACGAATGCGTACCAAACTGCGGTCGCCCCTAAATTAACGAGAAGTCGAGTCTGAACACAGAATCAGGAAAGGAAAACTTACTGCTCGACCCATCATCTGCATCATATCGAGATCCGAGTACTCTCTCATTTCTCCGTTTTGATACAACTTGACACCTTTGATGACGACCATCTGGGCAGCTTGACGAGGTTGAGACAGTTAAGATCGCTAGTTATACGAACTTACGCAAATTAACGCCCACTGCCAGGGTCTAAGGGACAGTGAGATCAGTAAGTGTAATGAGAAAAGCTCATACAGATGTGGCGACCAAGACGCGTAGAACCTTTCGCAAATATAAATCTTCCACGGCCCTCCTATCGTCTGTGTTCAAGCCGGCATGGTGAACTGCGATCCCCATAGACACGAGTGCTGTCACGCTGTCACGTTTTACCAGATGAACCCACAACTACGTAGACGCACTGGTCAAATCACTATCATGGAACTTCCGGTCAACACTATATAGAAATGAGTAAGAAATCGCAGGTAAAGCAGACAGAATACCGCGCAGGAGGTCGCCAAGGCAGATTCTTTCTCTCTTTCATGGCCTGCTCGTAGTCCTTCGCCAACTGTTTGGCCGCATCTAGTGTGCCTATATGCGACATCAAGTCAGTAAGCTGTGTATGTCAACGATCACAGTCCTCGTGTACCTCTCCTAGTGGGACAGAAGACAAGAATTGGCCTGTTGATGGAGTGTTGTTGTATCACAGGGAATAGGCGCAAATCAAGGGTGCGGGCATATGCAAAATCATTCTGCCCTTTCGATTTTGCCACCCCGTATACGAATTTTGTGAGCTTGCAGGGCCGGAATTCGTCGCCAAACTGTGGGGGTCGGTTTAGGCGGCTGGAATATATGAGGAAGTAACTCAACCTGGAATATTTTAGCAGGCTGATCACTTCCATCAGCACTCCCAATCCAACACGCGACATCTTCCACGTTTGGGACAGTAGCGGAGATAAGAAGAAATCGCGTGCCGGATCCGCGCGCTTTCATACGGGAAATTATGACTTCAAGAGTGCTCCCTCGTGATTCATTTAGGATGTGGACCTAGACGCGACGTGAATTATCATACTTCCCAAAAACAATACAGTTGGATTACTTCGTCCACGAGAAATAATTTGATTTTCGATAGGATCCTGGCATGATCAGACCTATTCGGATGTCGTCATAAAACTCGGACAGAGAAGAGGGTAGGCGCACCAATTTCGTGTCAAACTGTCCCACTTCTCGGCCTGAAACAATGTAAAACCGATGTTCAGAGACGATGCTGTAAAACCTCCTTACCGTTGTCACGCTGTGAAAGTGATATATCAGAATGTTCATCAGCAGGGCTTGCCTTGAACTCACATTATGTGAGAGCTTTTGGCATCGCCCCATACTCCTCTTCCCAATGTAAGAGTGTCACCGGTTAATTCGCAGCCTGACGAAGGTATTTGTTAATCACCATTACGGGTTTGCGCTTCAAATGTGGCTACATTTAATTCCAAGTCCTCCGAATTTTGCAGTCCACTCGTTATACTTCTCGGTACATAATGCCTGCAAACCTTAAGTGGGGTGACATTCGTAGTCGAAAGAGAAAGTCTGACCTTTGTTGGTGCGACGTAAACACACTTGGCAGATAGTGGATCGCTTGCGGGATGTGTAAACATTCGGATCATGCTCAGCTCGAAGAGAACAGTTTTTCCACTTCCAGTAGGTGCTAACAGGGGTCAAGGGTGATAGACAAGACGCAAGTTGAGAAACCAACCACTGATAACCTAGGAACTTTTCAGTGACTGGATTTACCAGGTCACGTAGAACTAAAATCACTTACTAAATTTTCCTTCGAATGTAAGACCTGGATAAAGAATCAGTTTCTGTGTCCTACATCCAAGTTTAAAACAGTTCGAACCTGGTCAAGGCATGCTGATTGTATCGCATTGAATACTCCGAACTTGAATACCCCGCGGAACCTGTCAGCTAGGATGGACGTTAGTGCAAGTCAAAGTACATTCCTTCGACCCACGTAATTCAGAGACCGGACGCAGCTTCCAACCAAAAGCATTTCGTGTTGTATTCCCACTGACAGTGGTAGCATGGCACTCAGGAGGCCATTGATCTGAACTGGTTGGATGAGGTACCCAGGATGAAGACTGATCCGACACGATCGGGTGGTAGGACCCCGGTGCCTCAGAACGACCCATACGCACATCATTATTGAAATGGTCTGCGGGAAAGGTCGGAAGAAAGTAACATACAATAGTAAAAGTGCACTCACTATGCTGCTCATGTGATGAATTATGGACAAGTAGCCCAGTGGGAAAGCCAAAAGCTTGTTCCTTACTGCGATCGGCGTGTCTATCATGGTAAAGTCTCATAGACGCCGGAGGGTACGGATGAGTTGCTTCCTGGGATTCTGATGGAGACGGTGTGTGTTCTGAGGTAGCACGTTACATACACGCAACAGGGATCAAGACGCATACACGCACCTATAGGGCTCCAAACACTTGGGAAGTCGCGGTAGATGCGAATGGCGTCTGACCCCGAAATTGGAGAAGAAAACCCCTCCATATAATGTCCACCCTCGTGTGGTACGGAAGAATCGCTCTGTGTTGTGACCCAATTCCCGAAAGCTCCGGTGTTGCGATTCATGACGGTGGAGGACAAAACGCGTCAAATCCAACCCCTGACCTTGTACGAAGAGGGTGTGACAGCTGTTACAAACGCGTGGTCACGTCGAGCGCCTACACTTTGATTCAAATCGCGTACCACAACATTCCGGCGAGAGGAAGGTCCCACCTGAACGATCCGGTGCCTTTTTAACTCGATACCTATACATATCCGATATCCGTAGCGATGGCAGATCGCTCTGCTAACAACAAGCTTGAGGAATACATTGAAAAGTAGGTCGTCCCCCGATTATGTCGGATGGAATGACTGACAGGCCACAGAATACACTATTCGGACAGATACTCAGATGATCATTACGAATACCGTCACGTCATTCTGCCGAAGCCTCTTCTAAAGCTGATACCAAAGGAGCTCTTTGACGAGAAAGAAGGCACGCTTCGCCTCCTCTCAGAAGCAGAGTGGAGAGGAATTGGTATTACTCAAAGCCTTGGGTGGCAACATTACGAAGTTCACGGTCTGACTTGTCTTCTCGTTTACGTTGGAGATTCTCATTTCGAATTGCAGCTCCAGAACCCCATGTCTTACTTTTCCGTCGCCAGAAAAATTACGTGCCCCCTACCCAACCCCAGCCAGCTGCTACTAAAGCAAACCCCAGAAAGAAATAATTCGCTGCACGCGTTGTAGTCATTACATGTCCCGTTGTTTTGTCGTTCCCCGCCGCACCCATACTCTGTCTTATGTTGTACGCAATCCCTTTTCGGAACAACCATTTTCTTCTCTCTGTCATGTTTCGCTGAAAGACATGGGTGTAGATTGCGATTGTCATGTATCTCTTACAATTCAGCTCTAGAGTGGATTACAATGCTCCGGCAACGGATGTTTATTTCCGCGTTGACTTCACCTTAGCAGGGGATAATTCGCTGCTCTCGAATCTTGATAATCCGTTGGAACATGATGGACGCAGGACCTAGGCTACAGTGCGTTCGATCCTTCGAAGTATCTCTGCCCAAGGGATCATTCGCTCGAGATGACTGATTCAGGTGTCGCAACGTTACATCTCCAGTTGGAGTCATCTCCCAGAGACACTCGCAAGATGATGGTTCTGTGCACCATCATTGAAGGTCTACGTCATATTCACTGGCATAGGGTAAGGGGACTACATAAATAGTAGTATTTGAGTTTGCTGATTAAGCCATTTACTAAAGATTTGGTGTTGGCAGATCATTCCAATCAACAAGAGGTCTAGGTGGGTCCGAGATCTGCAATGTTGCTTTGAACACCGTCAAGTCTTCAATGCGCGTCACACCAGCTGGCAGTCCATCAGCATCTTCACCAGATACCGGATGCTGCTCCATCAGCCGGGGAATCTGCCCAACGAGTCCCTGAACATCTGCACTAGATGCTCCATGTTCTTCCAAAGCCTCCCGCCATGTGTCAGTGAAATTGGCGGCAGTGGGGTTCGCTTCGTCAAATTCCACCCTAGCAGCTGCAACATTAATGATTCCAGCTCCCTCGAGGATACTTTCGAAGGTTTTCATGGCTCCGGCGCTGATCTGCGGGGGCCGCGGCTTCTGTGACTGCAAGTGGATCGAAAGCTTCGCCCGCTTCCTCGCTTGGGGATGTACGCGTTCTCGGAACAAATCTAAAACATCTTGCTTTTCCACTTTCTCAAGGGTATCGGCATCCTCGCAACCTTGTGAGCCATAAATTAGGAGAGTTGTGTGCATACGAAACCATGGGTACTCGCACTCACCACGTAGGAAGTCGAAGTGTCCAGAATCAATATGTGACCAGTATCGTGACAGTTCCTCCCCTAAGTTCTTCGCGGGTTCTCTCCACCTCTGTTGTAAACCACTCTTGAACTCGCGGAATTCCTCGGAGCTCAACTGGCCAATTTTTTGGTCCATGATGTCGAGAAATGCTTCCACACGTTCCTCGAGGTAGCCGGACCTGCGTTCGCTCTGCACAACAATGCGAAGACCGAATTGAGAATCTCCAGAAAGATTACGCTGTGAACACGACACGATGTATCCCAGCTGCTCTTTAGTTCGGAGAGCATCGAATGCAGGCTCTGACATTATTTGCACAAGAAGTGACCCGACTACCCGTTGCCGTCTATCCGTCAGTCGACCGAGGTGAAGGTAGTACGACAGAGCCGAGTTTGGTTCATTTGGGTTTGGAACTAGACGAGTCCAAGCATAATTGCACCCTGCCTAGGCGTCAGTTAGATCTACAAAGGTTTCTAGAAGTCACACCTTCTGGGAGGATAAGGGAAAGATCTGTAGGAGTTGATAGCAACGGCTTCGAACGAAGAACGCGTTCAACATCTTTCGTTAACACGATGGCTTGCTAGACAGGACCCATTAATCGCTCGAAACAAGATTGTGCGTAAACACATACATCCTTGTATAAGTTGCCCAGGGCAAGGATCCGTATATTGACACTCGCGAGAAGCTGTCCGATATGAGATTTCACATCATCCGTGGTGACCCCTAGTAATTCACAGATTTCATGCATATAGGACCACGATTAACACAGGAGCAAACGTACCAGAAAGTTGTTCCAGCTGTTCCTCAACTGTCCATGTACCATGCGTGAGAAGATATCGCGAGTAGTATTCTGAAAGATGGTAGCTTTGTGACATGGAGAAGTTTTCCCAATGACGCTTGAGCTAAGATTGACACTTTAGTCTGGCAGACACGCAATGAGAGAAGATCCTATTTACTTTCTCTTTCATGACCTCCAGCCGGTCCTGATGTACTTGCAAATTCCTGACCGTTTCGACAATACGCCGGGTAAGTTGGGGCAACTTATCATTGTATCCTTTAACAGATATCATGACCCCTAGATTGTGTGCACCCATGTTATACCCAAGACCGGCTAAATCTGCATCGTATGTATATTCCGTAAGGGAATCGTTGACAAGATCTGAGAAAAGGCTGCATATAACTTGAGACTAGCATGTCGAAACTGTACAAACCACCTCTCACCGTGTTAACACGCTAGCACGCGGGGTGTCACTTGCCGTGGGGCTGGGATAAGATGAATCAGTTTACCCGGCGTTGCTCGTAGAATATGGATGTTACCTGCGGATTTCAATGACCACACTTGCCTTCGGGAGCCAAAACTGGTCATCTTTCTTGAACCACACTTCTGACATATCAGTTTCATAGACAAGGTGGGGTCGTTTGTGAGGCTGTTGACGAAAGGTCAAAAACAAAATTTGGCAATGAAGAGACCATACCTCAGAAACCTCACGCTTCTCGATCTCAAAATTAGTCGGTATAAATTCGTTCCTGTTAGGAAGACGAAGCTCTTGGATGTCATTCGGACCTTGGGCCTTCGTAATGTTTAGCCCATTCATTTCTATCAGAACACTGGATTCCATACCTGATCCAAAAAGTCGCCGTCCCATCTTTCGACAGTGTAACTTGTACCATACCACCGTTCACTCTGCCACTGCAGTTCTCCTGAGATGCGTTCATGTTCTTCTTTCTTAGCCATCAACACAACCCGACCTCTGTAGACCTGGATATCTTTGAGGGCGTCTCGCACCTCTTGCAAACCTGCTTCGTCTTCCCATTCAGAGATCAGGACGGGAGCAGAAAGGACTTTCTCGGTAGGTACCGGCCATGACAACTTTTCAGCGATAGAAACCGCATACGTTTCGGCGGCGCGCTTCTCTGCGAACTCGAAATGCGTTCTTGATATTGTGGCCACTTCAGACTGGTGCCAAGGAGCAATTTCGGAGGACCGCAAGAGCGAAAGATATTTGAATGTGGCAAGAACGACGGAACGATAGTTGTCTACGAACGACATGAACACGGTTGCTTCTGTCTGAAACAAGGAAACATACCGAAACCTTCACTCGTCATGTGAATGGTAGTCTTGAACATTGCGAATCCACGTCCAAGAGCTTGAGCAGCTGCATTTAAGGCGATGATCCAGCCTCTAGCCTTGAGATAGGAATGCAAGGATCCAGGGCCTTCGTGTCCGAGGAAGTGGGACAGGAGATGGGCAGGTTTGTATTTCCAGAGTGGCGACTGCCACGCGAGAGGGAAAGAGAGCTCAAGTGCATGGAAGGACATAATTGTCTGAACGCGCACGAGAGTCTAGAGGGGATGAGCTTCTTAAAATTGAAACGAATTCGACGAACTCACGCCCATCTCATTGGGACCAAATGGATGGTCATCGATGGTTGGAAGTGGATCCTGGCAATGCTTCGAGATGGGCGAAAAATGCTGAGAAACCATATCCGAAAGTTCGTCCAGTGGTTCTGTTAATTAAGGTTGACGCCAAAGAGCGGATCAAGATTGGCATTGACGTACCTCTACCAATCACACAGACATACATCCGACTCGCACAATATTCCTTACCCCACCACTCGACCAATCTACGGCGGGTCTCACGACCCACTGATCCCCCATCTGGCTCGGCCTCACTCGAGGCAGACCCAGAAGACGGGGTCGGGGAGGGCACTCTGGATGACATCGGAGAGAGTTCCAGAGTGCTTGGTACGTCAATGTATCCATTCTGATCGCGATTCAGAGGCAATTTCCCTTTGGCTTTCGCTTCCCTGCCTACTGCACTCAGCGTCTGGCGGTTTCCCGTGCCAAATTTGCTCCAGGGATGACCTTCCTTAGTCAGAGTCTTGTTGAGCTGAAAAATTCGCCAAGGGTCTGCCTGGTGGTTTTTCTTATGTTCTGAGTCGACAGCGATGAGCTCCCGAGTGGTACAAGACGGGGCAAAGAGGGGACTATGAAAAAAGCCAGCGAATCTCTCTATAGCCCCCAAGAGGGCAGTAGGGGCGACGCGGAAATGATAGTTGGTATTTGACGACGAGGTATACGCGTTTGAACTGCCATTATTCTTGGATAGATACTGAGAACAGAGGGATCAGAGTCCAGAGGTAGGGTTTGAGAAAGGCCAAGATACCTCCGAGTACTCATTCTCTTTGGGAAATTGTTGGGTGCCCTAGGGGAGAGATGTAAGAAAACAGACGAGGCAACGGTCAGTCTACATACCATGAATAACAGGTGCTCACAAAAGTGGGCCAAGCCCGGCATGTCATCCTGGAGAAGGGAGGGAATAAATACACATACAGAGAATGGGAGGCTACTGACGGGGTCTGAGAGGTGACCGACCGCAACATCGAGACTCGCTGCGGCGTTCTCCGTGTGGGGGTCATGCACCAACATGGCAGTGAGGTCGTTGTCGAGGCGAATGATTCTATACTGCCTCTGATCGGATTGGGACTTGTCTATGGGCTTTGTGAAGACGGAGAACGGTGGGACTGAGCCATGCTGTGGAACAGTTGACCAATCTAAAGCAGACATTGTTGCGAGACTGCGAGGGGATGGATGAGGTTGTATGCAGAGTAGTGAAGAAGGGTGGATGCGTGTGAGGACATTTAAGTACCCTCGCATGACGCGTCAAGAGGTCGAGTACCCACACAGTCACCCAGTCATTGATCACGCAAGAAGGTAGTCACGTGCAGTTATTGTCCCATCGGAACGAGTCGTCGGCTCTCGGCTCGCAAAGTGAACAGTACTCGTCGCGTCCAACACCAAATACGCGCCTCTTTCGCCCTCGAAGCGTTAATTCTGCCTGTCATGTTTCATACACCACCTCAGTCACGGCAAAAACGCGCATCTAGTCCTCCCCTCTCCGTTGCCGGCTCGTCCCAGTTCACAACCACCCCACAGCCAAAACTCAATGTCGTGACTCGCCTCGCTCTCGAAGGAAAGGCAAAACACGGTGCCGATGGTGCCACCATCAGGATGTATCTCAAAGTGCGAGTGCGAGCAATACACCGTCTTGTTTGCCCTTACTCTCCTGCAGCTCTCTATCCCTATGGATAGCATTTCTCCTGGCTTAACCGTCCCACTATTTCCAGGTATATCCTCCGTATTCTGTCTAGGTTCCTCTAATCATACCCACCCAGAGGAGAACCTGAAGTTGCTAGCAGCACAAGTCCACCCCCTTGACATTCATTCTGCTCCATACAACTTTTCCTCCGCCTCCTTCCCTCTCCTCAACAACGCAGCCCGCGCTCTACACCTGCCCCCCCTCTCTCACAAGTCATATCTCTCCGTATTTGGTGTACCAACTCCTGCCTCATCCGCAGTGCATTCTAGTCGCACCTCTTCCGTCGTATCCCCACCCAGCCCCAATCCTCACCCACTGGATGAAAAGTATACCGGCCACATCATTGTCAGCGGATATAACATTTCCTATATTCTTCCAAAGGAGTTTCCTCCCCGCTTCAATGCTGGAGACAGTGCATTGCGTAGTTCCACCTTTTCTGCCCGGCGGCCCTCTATCAGCGAGCGGAACAATATGCATTTCATGGCCGCTGTAGAGCTCTGGATTCCATACGCCTCCCGTCCTCCAAAGGCGCCTTTTCTGGTACGCAAAACGGATCGCTTCCGTACTAACGCCAATTTAACGCTTTATTAGATATCTATCCCTGTCCCGCGATGTTTGTCCAATAGCATCAAATTGCGTATATATCCACCAACCACGACAAGTACCTCTTCATCCATGGCCTCTCTTTCCTCTGCGGAAGACGATCCCGGTGCTTGGGAGCTAGCCTCCGAACCCCATGTCACACGCACTGTCTCCCGCTCAGGATCATCGGCTGACATGGCAGACGACGAATCGTCTGACTCGTCTGCATACGCCGACGGACCCTCTGGGGGAATCCTTGTACAGGGCTCGTTTCCATCCACTGAACGGCTGCGCGTACGCTGGGCCCAACCTACCAAAACCATTACCAACAGTGATGGTCGGCGTCGTGTGGGTGTGAAGGAGGTCCAAGGGGACATGACTACCGCAGTCCTGGGCAAGGCTCAAGATCCGTCCTGTGGTCATGAGGGTATTCTGATGCGACTGGAATACAAAGGGACCTGCAAAGGTGTCTGGTTCCCTGGCGTCGCTACAATGCTGGGCATGGATGTCGGGTTGGAGGTCAAAGGCGCTGATGTTGTCTGGCCTCCTAGAGAGGATGGGAAATGGACTATCACCGGCGGTACTGGTTACACCGGTTGCGATGTTGTCCCATCTACCCCCATATCCAGACAACCCTCGCTCGAGCTCCCCACTAGCATGTCTACTAGTAGCATGCTGTACGCCCCATCAGTATCTACTCGACAGGATTCTTCTTCAACGTCCTTACTGCGTGCCCCGCTGCCTAGTGACCATCTTCCGGATTATTCATTTGAAGGTTCCCCAACTTCTTTGACGCCCTCCTTTACGCTATCTTCCGTCAGCTCTCTGCCTCCCGCATCCGAGGGGCATAGCCGCGCATCTTCGGATGCTATTTCCTCATCTCGACCACCAGCCGCCCCTATCACAATCCACATCAATATGAATGACCTCATCCCGCCGTCAAAAAACGTCTTTACCTTTTCTATCAGTGGCACTGTCCTTATACTTCCGCGACATCGTCCCCACTCCTTGGGCGACCATGGGTCGGACGCCGAACTGGATATCAATCCCATCGTCCTGCCGCGCTTTTGCGTCCTCGCTGCTGACTCGGAAACGGTCTCCACGATCGTCAGAAACGAAAGCGAAGGAGCTACTGTTGAGGTCTACTACATTTCCGGAGATATTCGGGACGCCCAAACAAGAAAAACAGTGTTACAACGCAGTGGGATAAACCGATGTAGCAATGACGGCGCGCGCATAGCATTACGCCCTATCTCGCGTACAGTTGCCTTGCAACGAGGTGGGGATCAGGACATAGAAAGTTCACGAGTCTCGCCTCGACGCAGTCCACTCAACGGATACAAAACTGTGCTCAGCCCTCTGCCTTTGACACCCGTTCATGGCGGATCCAAGAGACGAAAACGGGACGGGCCGTTGATAATCTCATCTGTCAATGTTGTCGTGACACCCTTGTTTCTCAACGGTGCAAGCCATCCTGATGCTCACGCCGTTCGTGCTTATATGCACGCCCCATCTGACACGAGCTCGGACCAGCTTGAATTCGGCCTAGCCCAAGTAGCATCCACACCCTCCGGGGGGGAGGGGCGGCAATATCAAGTTGACATTGTCAGCGTGAGCATTGACGGTGTCCCCGTGCGCTTCGAGAGTAGTACCTTTACCGAACGGGACGAGCGGCCTATGATCGATCTTGTGCCATCCTACGATGAGAAGACTCGGAATCATTGGATTGCGTGGGTCAAAGTTTATGGTGGTGACGAAGGGGGCCTGGTCACAGTGGACTATGTTGTCAGGGAAATAAGGAATTCCAAACACTTGAAGAGATCTGCCAAAACCAATACAAGTTTTGATATTCTGATACCAACCTTTGCTCTCCCTGTCGGTCGGTTGGAAGTGACGGTGGAGACCTACCTAGGTATGTTCAGTCTGTGTTGCCCACAGGATATCGGCAAACTGAATATCGTTCTAGAAATGGTAACATTGTACTCAAATTTTGCCCACCAACAAAGGTCTCCCGATGGTTACAGACTTTTGCATTATTCGTTGGATCAATTCTTTACACCCACGTTATCTCTCGCTGTCGAACGGGCTGGTTACCGTAGTTGCATGGGATGGCTGTCGCTGGGGAAGATACTTCTTGTCTTCCTTTGGATCTTTCCCGCCGTACTTGCACTCCTGCTCGTTACCAACCTCGGTGCGGAGATCAGGCACATACGGCAGGATTTTGATCAGTTCGACGTTCGTAGTTCTGACCAGGACAACCCAACCCCTTCAACCGAAACAATCTTCATCACTACTATCATTTACTCTCCATCGCCAAGCTCAATAGTAGCGGCGGACGATGTGAACAGCCAGATTGCACTCACTTCATTCACATCGCGTGTGTCAACTAACACAGCACCATCCATCGACCAGACGCCATCCTCTGCGGTATTACACAGCAATGAACGATCCCAGATTGACTCAACTATATTCACATCGATACCTACGCCATCCTCTTCGCCGCGCCTCAGTGACAACTCACTTATCCAGATCCCTGCGTTGCCGTTCGACTGGTCAAATTTTCAACTGGAATTCCCTCCCGCCGCCCGAAAAACCGTGGACAGAGTCTTAGAGGGCTTGGGTGTGGTTTGGCAGATGTTTAGGAAAGCATACCACTACCCACTAGATCCGCCGTAGTAATTTCCGACGCCCGCGTACGAAGGTTTGCTTTGACTGTGTTGTCGATGTATCCTATAGCAGCTACTTGTGATATCTTGTATTATTGGAATTCTTCTGCTATGTTTCTCACCAGATAAGAGACCTTGCGGGCACCCATCGAACGTGTAAATGCACGTTCGGTTCAACGGTTCAGTGACCGCATTCTAGTAGCAACCTGGAATGTCAAGCAAGATAAGCCCGAAGTTCGAACGAATGCATTTCTAAACTCCGACACTTGGAACTCAACACTCACGACCGTCTTGCAAAATCTAAAGCATGAAAATTTTGAAAGCATTGCTACTACAGGGATGATAACTTAGGTATGTTTTGTGCGCCACGTAACACTACAGTGTAAATAGTATGCTAATTGCTACACAAGAATCGGCAATAAATAAATGTCCCGGGTTATTATGAGGAGTGATGAAGTGTATGTTTAAGAAGATAATGGTTGATGCGGTTAACAGGGCTTGGAAAGTGGTGCGTCAGCCTTGTTATCAGTTCCTTAGGGCTGCACGTGCAGTCGCGTCTCTCCCAGCCTTGAGCAGCAGCGAGAGTTCGTTTCCTCCTGTTCCAGTCACGGGTCCTGCCTTGGCTGCTTCCCTCTGCATCCTCTGCGCCATCGCAAACATTGGGCATCCCGGAGGTGGCTTCGTGGACCGTGACATTGTTACGACGTACAAGCATGCGATGCGCATGTGGCCATCTCTGAGCTTCTTCAATGCCATGACCGCAGTGTTGTATGCCTCCTTGATCGCAGGCGTGCTCTGGGCGACTTCCCTGATGGGATGGGAATATTCTGCAATGTACGCCAAGTAATCCCTGTGCTTCCCTGGCATATATCGCCTCATACGCTCCATGAAGCCGTGATCCGCTTGTTTGTTCCCCTCTGAAGGCGCGGGGTATCGCCGCTGCCGGAGCTTGTGGTCGATATCGAGGAAGAGGTCAAGGGCGTGCATGACGCTGCTCTGCCCAGCAGAGGGTCCGCTGAGATCGAGCTTTGACATGTCCTTGACACCTTCGTATATCCATGCTGGTTCGGAGGGCCCGCTTGCGCTGCCATTGAACCAGGGACGAACTTTCCAATAGAATACGTGCGGGTCGACTATTTGGCGCATGGATTGCATGGCGTCATCAATCTCCCGGATGATGCCGGTCAATTGCGCCAAGAGCTTGTTAATCTTGCAAATGGAGGTTGCATCCGTAACGTTTGGGAGACAGTGGTAGTCATTGATGATGTGGAGCATCTGTACTCCAATTATCTCTGCTCTTGCTGATCCGAGGTAAAAATTCCGTTCAGCATCCGTTCCTGAGAATAGGTGCCGACCAAATTGCATGTTTTCAATGGTGACAGGTAGTTTGGGATTGATAAGGTCCCAATTCCAGAGAACTGTATCGGCGAACGTTAGGACTGGAGCAATCCTCAGGATGCTGGAAACTGCGATGAGGGGGGCTGCAAGGGAACGTGGGACCAATACCGATCCTTCGATGGTATCGGAAGGAATCGAGTGCACGTAGAAGTGCACGAGAAACGCCAGAACTTGGTGGGCACGGTGGAGAAGCTCGGGGTTCTCGTGAAGTGCCTCTGTTGTGAGTACCGGGAGCTTGCATTTGAATGAGCACTCATGTCACGCCAGAAAGGTCACCGGACTTACAGAACGGATTCTCCGTCGCCACTCTTCACCCTCTTTTCGTTCCCTAGGATAGTCTCCGAGAAGATCCTCTCCATACTTCAATACTCTCGGTGCCTCCATTAGAGCGTCCTCCCAGACATCGAAAGGCACCTGTAGTCTAGGGAGCGGCTGTGGTGGAATGAAGCCAGTATTGGTTCGGATATTGACGTCGAAGTCTGCAGGAACAGGGTGCGTCTGATGTACCATCCATCCACTTGCTCGCAGTGATTGTAGCACAGATAGTGCATCGTTGAATATATGAAAGGGTGAGGGTAGAAGATCAATCGGGTGCATGTCAAGTCGTCGAAAGGAGATAATAAGATGAGTGAGTCAAGTCTCCCTCACTCCGTCCTTCTTATACAGCTGGTACCACTGCAAGTCCTTGAATGGATCACATCAGCAGGGCAACCTAGTCACAGTTGCGGTGGCTGATATCTTAGTGGTCAACGGCATCAACGCACACCTTTCGCGAATCACCCGCAAGATCCGATCTGGGTATGCGACTATTCTCACCACGAGGTCTTGGACAACGCATTGGCCGTGTCACATCAGTGCTCCAAGCCCGGAGAGCCAAATTGACCAGTTCCGAACCAAGTCGTCACTAGCTCGGCCAGGAACGACGCATTCCTGAAATGTCGGATGCGCTTGCGGTGGACTCATTTCTGTGGAATGACGCTTACGCATACTTTGCGACTGGGCTATTTTTACATTGCTGTTGACAAACCAAGACGCCCAGCTGTTCAAATCATAATGACGCAGTGATTGAGCGTATCCACCGCCAATCAGCCCATATTCAGCTGTTATATTAAATGTTGTGCACCGACACACAGTGCTACCGACCTCATAGACCACGTGTTGCTAGACAGAGCCTACTGTCAGAGAGGTACGTTACTGAGATTTGAACTAGCCGATTATACCGCGGCGGGTGACATCGGTGGGTATTGTGTCTTGACCCCGACGGGCGTGCCGACCAAATGTATACTAGCTGTGCGCAGTACTGACAATTGTATGTAGTGCCGGTCGCAACTTTCTCATGGAATTTGAATCTCACCGCCCGTGGTTGTGCTACGGGCTGAGTCCCCGTACGTTGCTGTGTGAACTGGAGATTCCGTACGACTGACGCGTAAACCGTAAACCCATTCTCGTCCACTTCCTGCCAACCTGCTGTGCAACGTAAAAGCCATCCCCACGACGAGTCATCACACGACAAAGTCTGCGAACGGATTCTCGCGACTTGCAATCATCCACGAGACCCTACTCGTTGAGAATCAGGCGCGTTTCATCTCGTGTTGTCACGTCAGTCCGTTGTGTGTTTCAGCGCGCACAGAATTGTGGATCGAGCAAGGTTGGTACAAGGTCGCAATGTAAACAGCCGCGGTGGCGGTGTTCGGACTAAATGCATGCGGGGCTGAGCACGCCACAGTCTGCCGCATCAATCAAAAACGCAACATCTTTAGACACTCCTGCACGTCACACTGACTCGACCTCGTCGGTCATCCGGTCAAGGCCGACCGTGCGCTACGAAATAACTGAAATAACATTGCATTCCACGGAAACGAGTAGGTAATGGCACATGGCACATGGCTCTAGATGTCAAAGTCTCCCGCCATCACCGCAGAAAACCCGTCACTGCTCTTTCCAAGCCACGATCGTCGTCCCTTGATCTTCAAAGACCTGACATCGGCGGTTTATGACATCAAGAACCTTCTCCGTCGTGCCAAGCTTCTCCTTGATGAAACTCTCGAGTTGCAGAAGCAACGCTGAAAGTGTGATGGGGCCGTCTTGGCACGATGAGCGGATTAACTCCACCACCTTGGACTCAGATGGCAGTGCGAAGGCCATGGGATTGATGGTCTCGTCCAGGTAAATATCAGAGAATGATAGTCGTGGCGTTTGGGACCGGTAGACCGAATTGTCCGAGAAAAACCGTTCCAGAATTTCAGGCGAAACATCTTCGATCCTTCCCGGGGACCATTCCGGCCGTCCTTGTATTTTGTCCACCAGGACAGCGCTTATACCTGTGCAAAAGTCCGGGCTGGCACCGCTCTGGATAAGGATGAGATACATACACCAAACACCGATCACCGTGGTGCACAACTCACACAGTAAGCTGTCGCTATTCCCATTTCCATCTGCAAGGCATCCCGCAGCGACATACCCTTTCCACGACGGATAGCTGCGAGTGCTACTTTAAGACTGGTGGGGCTGCGCATGTGAAGGGTCCCCAAGGTTTGTTTTGCCCACCCACTCACACGGATGTCTGGGGAATTTGAGAGTGCTTCCAGACTTTCGAAGATCTTTTCCACGGAGTCATGTCCGAAAGCAGAGTCCAGAGCACTGCGAACAGCACCCATCAGTTTGCCAGATGGTTCATCAGGCTGACGTTCGCTGTGCAGTTCCTCGATTGTGTTGTTGATTTGTGCGAGAGACGGGTTTTCATGTCCAGTGAGGTGGGACATGAGACTTGGAATCACCCGTGATGGAACAAAATGCGTCGCAAGGCCAAGTTCACTGCCAACAGGTGAGAGATGGCCTGTATACGCTGTTTTGTACTTACAAGACCTCCCTGCCAACTAGCATCTCCGAGGTCAAGGTGAGATAGGTGCCGAGCTCTCCGTCCATCCTCGATAGGAAAAAGCTTGCTCCAACGTCTGGACAGTATCCTATCTTGGTTTCTGGCATAGCAAATTTCGTCTGCTCCGTTGCTACCCTGAACGGGGCATTGATGCCGAGACCAACACCTCCCCCCACTGTTGGAAACGTTGAAACGTCAGAGGACAAAGACGAAACCGAAATTCACGACATACTAGTGATGCCATCGAGAATAGCTACGTAAGGTTTCGGCAGCCGGGACAGGATGAAATCTAACTCGAACCTATGCAGTAGATTAGAGAATGGCACACACAGCTTTACTACATTGTGCTTACTCGTCCTTGAAAAATTCTATCGCCGCCGGGCGTGTGGCTTCATTGAGCGAGTCCTTTAGAACAGCTAATAATTGTGATTCATCAAGCTGTGCGTCTGCATTCTCTCTGAGAACTTACTTGCCACATCCCCTCCAGCACAGAAAGCTCGGCCCACTCCAGTCCCGATGACGACATGACAGAGATCCGATTTGGACCATATCTACACAAATGGATCAGCAACGAATGACAGAGGTTCCGCGCCAACTGACATCGAGTTGTGGTCGCAGTAAATTAATCATTTCGCTGCTCAGAGCATTTAGTTTGCTAGCTCTGTTGAGAACGTAGGTACGAGCACATCCATTCGACTGAAAGAGGACTGGCTAGGACGAATGAGATGAGGAAGATGATGAGAAAGAAAAGGACTACCTGGTCGAGAGAGGGACTCGGACTCAGAGTGGTGTTGGTGGACATGTGGGCAGCAATTGCACGGGTTCTGGCAAGTACTGCTAGTGGTCTGTTACGGGACATCCTTGCGACTGTGGTAGCTGCTAGCATACTGTGGATGTGTGTGGGTATCCCAATCCACCGACTCGGAGGTTTGAACAACCCGTGCGGTGTCCCGTAAAATTTGGTATGTGAACAAGCATGTATACATAAATAGTTGTAATGTACAACAGTTTTGGCGACGTCCCTCATGTCGACGACTACAGGAACGAGGTTCTGCTCATCCTCTGGCCACTTTGGTACAATAAAATACACTGGTAATGTCATCGGCACGGATGGCCTATGGTATGGGGTGGAATGGGATGATCCCACACGTGGTCGCCACGACGGTGTCAAGGACGGCATACGCTACTTTAGTTGCCGGTACGCCTTTCTTAATCACCTCCCCGCCCCCGGTCCAATCAATTCATATCACAAGCATACCAAACGCTGGGTCATTCATTCGCCCATCAGCGCCAATGTCTTTCGGGCGCTCCTTCCTGACCGCACTTGGGATGAAATATGTCGAGGCGGAACATGGCTATGGTACTCTCGAAAAAGTTGTTCTCGGATCTTCCGGTGGTGCCATAGAAGTGGAGGCGGTTAACCTCGATAAGATTCGACGGAATCTTGGTAATCTACACCGTCTTCGGGAGGTAAGTCTCGACCGTGAACTCGTAGCAACCGGCGACGCCGAAGGCAGCATTCTTGCAACTAGTCCGAGTAAGATATGTGATTGTTTGTTCGCAGTATATTTCTTAACATTAGGAAGATATCCGCGGTCTTGACTTATCTGCGAGTTTACTATCCTCTTGGGCGATCATAGCGGATATAACTACTGAATTGCCTCGCCTGGAACGGTTGGCTTTGAAGTAAGTCTTTATCTGACGGACGGCAGGCAATCAGTTCACCAGAGAACAGTCGTAACCGGTTCTTGCCGTTGGAACATGAACTCTCTACTTTAGCATTCTCCCATCTTTCCGAGCTCCAGCTGAATAGCACGTTTATTTCATGGGCGGAGTTTAGGGATATTGCCAAGTTCATGCCAAGTTTACAATCCACGGAACTCGGTCATAACGGTCTCAAATCTTTGGGTGCTCAACCTTCCTCCTCCGTCCCACAGCTTCGGTCCCTCAATTTTGAAGGCAATTCCCTCGACGACTGGGCACAAACGGCCGATGCGCTGTGTGATATCACCACGTATGATCGCGATGATGCGCTCATTGGAGGCACTAATACTCTCCCAGCCTACGACGGTTGATTCTCCCTGGAAACGGCATTCATAGTATCCCACCCCTCATCTCGACGCCGTCCCCGCTACAAGGCATCAGAAATCTTGTTCTATCAAGGAACACTCTCGCCCAGTGGAAACACGTGGATGCGTTGCACCGATGGTGCCCTAATCTCGAGTCCTTGCGGATGGTCGGCAACCCGTTGACTGAAGGTGCGGGCAATATCGGCACTATAAATACCCGCGACTAAACTGCCACCAGACTCTGGTCGCTCCGGACACGCCCGGCAACTCATTATAGCAAGAATTCCTTCTTTGCTGACTCTTGACTCAGCTGCGGTAGGACACCAATCGGAGTAACGTTTACGCCTGCTCAGCCACCCGATCATTCAGATCTCTGCCCGGGAGCGAACGGATTGTGAACTATTTTATCTTTCTTTCGTTGCGAAGTACGTTCCTGGGGATGATAGCAAGAAGGCACAGGAACATCCTCAATGGATTACGCTTTGTAAAAGTGAGCTCAATCAATCACTGGTGCCGACGGCAGTCTGAGTCTCTTTCCTGATAGAACATGGCCGCCCAGCTGAGTCGGCGGCTCGAGACGAACACGAGGATAAACTAAGCAGACACCTAATAAGTAAATGCTCGCTAGTCTGCCTTGTGAAACTCATTCTGAGTGTTCTCACAGGCGTCGTCGTTCAGCTATCTGCAAAGAGCCCGACCTACATGCACGAGCCATTAGACACGATTGGTCCACCTATCCCACTCAAGGTCTTGGGAAGCATGAAGCTGAACTCCTTTCGGCTGAAGGTCGTCAAGTCCTTCAAAATTCCTCATTCCCGTGGGCGGGTATCAGTACAATTGTGGTTGAAATTACATGATGGCTATGTTCTCCTGGACAACGATGGACATGACTTAGATTGGTATGGGATTGAAAACGGGACACATGTAGTGGTCTATACACAAGAATAACCACACGTTGTCAACGTATATTGGCAATCATTCCTTTGGAGTGCCGGTGCCTAAACACTGGAATCCCACTATCGCGCGCAAAAAGTCCTCGGACGCGCTCGTCAACCATATGTTCCGCGCAGCTCAGCGCCGAAATATGCGTACCTTCACGGCGAACCGAGTTCAAGTCATGCTCCTGGGGTAATACCACCTAAAATGGGAGGTAGAAGTTCGTCTGAGCGCGCCTTTGGCACCATCCCCGTAGAACCAGGTCCAAGTACGCAGAAAGATTTGGGAAAGTAAACCGCATCAAGAACTCAGGACTTTGTAGGTTTTGACCTCCAATCGGAGAGGATCCAAACTCCAGACGAGCGACCTTATCCTAATGGGGCCATAATACGGACCAACGGGTTTTGACCAGTAAGTACAGTGGTTCGGCTCGTCCCATAACAACGCCAAAGCCAAAGCTCGACTTGACCATTTCCTAAACGAAACCGCGAGACCGTAATGCACGAGGCGTCCACGAACGACGACAATATTCCCTTTTAACGCGCCCATCCACCGTCGCCATTGGCATGCCTCATAGCTCTATCGTCGTACCGTTCGTCCCTTTCATCGCGCCTGCCTCCACGATCGTCACGTCGCCTGTTGTCGTAGTCATCCCTGCGACGATCATAATAATAATCAGGGACTCTGCGGTCATCATCATAGCCCCCCCGCCGGTAATCATCGTACCCTGCAGGTTTTCTCTCTTCGTAATCCCTCCTACCGGGAGGTGGAGACCTGGGGCGACGATCATCATAATCGGCACGACGAGGAGGCGACCTTGATCTTTCGCGACGGTAAGGTCGTTCTTCCCTGTACGTGCGTTCTTCTCTGTAGCGGTCATCACGGACAGGTCGTTCTTCACGACGATCATCCCGTCGATAGTTGTCAGGACCGCCGCGCTGTAATATGCATGTCAGTACGACAAACTAGATAGCTAAATGATGGAGACAAACCGCATCGTCGAAAGCAACTCGAACCGGCCTTCCGCGAAGATCTCTACCATCCAGGTCTTTCACGGCACGGTCTGCATCATCGCGAGACAGGTATTCGAGAATACTAAAGACTGGGGATGAGATAGGAAAAAATAGAGATGACTTGGCGTACCCTTGGCCGGGAAAATCGCGGTCAATATCGGCAAAAGAAACACTCCCCGCTTCGCGACCGAAATCCTTGAGATCCTAGGAACCACAGTTGTTCAAAGAGACAAGACATAGCCGCAATCCATAATGAGCCGCAAAAAGCTCGAGAAAGCCCAGGAGCTGGGTAATCTATTCTAGACTTACCTGCCAGCTAGTGTCACGAGAAATACCGGAGACGATTAACCTAATACCCGGAGGCCGCCTAGAGCGAGCACTGAGAGATGTTAGTGAAGATAGATACGAGGTGTTGTCCGGCGGGATATTACCCATAGCCTCGGTCGCTTTCGTACACGTCCCGACGAGGTCGACTTTCCTTGGCAAACTCGACAACAATGCTAGTCATAATGAGATAGTATCACACAGCAATCCAGGACAGTGCTCACTTCGCGCCCATGAATACTTTGCCATTGAAATGATGCACTGCATCCTCGGCGTCCTGAAACAAATTGAACGTAGTTCGACAGGCTCCGACAAGGATGCTTACCTTTGAATTTTCAAACTCGACGAAACCGAATCCTGACAGTTGGTCATTAGCAACGAAACAACAACGCGGGAAACGAAACTCACCAGTCATGACTCGGCAATCCACAATACGACCATACCCATCGAAGAACTTCGCGACATCGTCCGAACGAGCATCAGGTGGAAGTCCTGGGGGATGAAACCCTCTAAATGTTGCATCTTTAAGTCGGTTTGAACAAACATACTGCCAAGATAGAGGCGTCTAGCCATGGTGGTAACTATTGAAAAAGCAAGCTGGGATTTGTCTGAGTTTGAATTCGTTGGCTTTTACATAAGGGTCCGTGCACAGCAAGTTAGAACCCCGCGTACCGAACGAGTTGTATGCATAGAGTAAAAAGACAAGGAAATATTCGGAACAATCTCGAAAACTACTAGTATCAATGCTGCGACCAGTTGATAGAGTTTAGATCAATGCCTTCTTGCACCATCTCCCACAACGGACTAAGACATGTGCTCAGAACAAGTTAAGGGCACAGAAAGTGGGACCACGGACCTCATGTCACGAAGGCGATTAACGACACGGACTATATGGTTGACCACGAAGTCAATTTCTGCTTCGGTGGTGAATCGCCCAATTCCAAATCGCAAAGAGGAGTGGGCCATATCTTCGGCAGCTCCTGATCAAATACCGGTATGAAGAAAAGGCCTATCAATGACATTTCGCGAACATACCAAGCGCACGAAGTACGTAGGATGGCTCCAGTGATGCTGAGGTACAGGCGCTGCCAGACGATAACGCGATATCCTGGACAAGATTTAGCTTCCGTGCAGCATCAATGACCAAAGGACTTACTTTAAGAGCCATCAGAAGGCTCTCGCCTTCAACATACGAGAAAGATAGGTTGATACAACCGGGGAAACCATTGACATCCCCGTTACGGACGACATGCTCCACTTGGGAGTTGATTCCATGCAACAGACGGTCCGCCAGTTGTTTTATTCGGGCATGGTCCCTCTGCGAACCAGTGAGTAAGCTTCAGTAAAAGGGAAACAAATAATTCAGGTCAATCATGGTCAGTACCCCTGCACACAAAATCATTATCAAGCCGATGGCCGATGATGTTAGTCAATGGTCGCTTGATTACACCAAATGGCAAGTGCGCAATTATCATCTTCAGTTGACAAAAGAAATGTACTCACTGCCATCTCCAATTTTGCTATTCGTGCTGCCTCACCCATTCCTACCGCAAGTGCCGCAGGTAAGGTACCGCTCCGTAGCCCGCGTTCCTGTCCACCTCCACTCAATATCGGTTCAAGCCGGACCCGAGGTCGCCGCCGAACATAGGCAGCGCCGACGCCTTTCGGGCCATATATTTTGTGACCCGAAATACTCATGAGGTCAATGTTTGCCTCATTAACATCAATGGGTACTTTCCCGACCGCTTGTGCTGCATCTGTATGGAGGTAGACACCACGATGCTTCCTGACAATGGCGCCGATCTCCTTCATTGGCTGAATGACACCAGTCTCGTTATTTACCGTCATGATGGAGACTAGCGAGGTGTCCGGACGGATTGCAGCCTCCAGGGTCTGCAGGTCGACGACTCCATTCGATTGTACCGGAAGATATGTTATGTCGAATCCTTCCTCACCGAGCTTTCTGCAGGAATCCAGTACACATTTGTGTTCCTGCAAACAAGGATACATCATCTGGGTGCACGTGAATGCCGAAGGACTCACAGTTTGGGTAGTGATAATATGTTTTTTCTTGTCCTTATTAAACCGTGCCACGCCCTTGATAGACATATTGTTGCTTTCGGTGGCACCAGAGGTGATGATGATGTCTTTCGGTTCTGCACCGATGAGGTCTGCGACATGCTGGACTCGATGATGAGATATAGAAGCCGGGATTCAGATCCGACGGTGCAACTTGCCTTGCGTGCATCCTCGACCGCTTGTTCAGCTTCCCATCCGTACGCGTGGGTACGGCTATGAGGATTACCATACTGGTCCGTCAAGTATGGTAACATTGCATCGAGAACTCGAGGGTCAACGGGAGTAGTGGCCTGAGTACGGTAAGCAAATGACAGGACCGTTGTCTGCATTTCGTCACTTACCTGCATGTCCAGATAGATTGGCCGGGTCTTCTGCGTCGCAGCATTCTCACGGGCAGGATGTGCAAGCTTGAATCCAAGCATGTCTGTACAGAGAAGGATCGATACAAATGAAAAGAACAGACAAGGATGGACGAGCCTGGACGAGGAGTGAAATGCCCTTCCTTGTAAGAAGGGGGGACGTCAACGACGCGAGCCCGTTCCGCACCTGAGGGCTGAACCAGCCCTCTTTGGGCACCAACTGTACCCCATCTGGCCGAACGTCGAGCGAGATTTGTGGCTGTTTTGGGGGGTATTCTCGACAACATCAAGAGTAAGTTACGAGAGCGAAGGTGGTGGTCGATGACAAGGAGGATTCTCCCGGAATGACCAATGCAATATTCGGCATACCATTACAGTATTACGTAATCGGCTATAAATCACCTTCTCCCAGGAGGTGGAGGCAATAACGGAATGCCACCGCTGCTACTAGTTGTACTCGCATTCTCTGAGGGGGCGAGGAGGGGTGCACCTCCGGATCTGCTACTCTTCCCAGGAATTGAGATCGTGAATGTCTGTCCTTCTTTCAACGAATAGTCCTTCTTTGGGCCCGGGGGAACGTGTGGTGACAGGGTTTCTGCTGTGGGACTGGGTGGATTTAATGCTGCCTTAGCACGTCTAAACATCCCGTCTGTCAATCAGCTCCTTGACACAAGTTTCATTCCTTACTTTGTAAAGTCTTGTAAACCAACGTCTGAAACGATGCTATGAGCCGAACTATCTTGAATAGTGCTGCCTTTGCTCACTGAAATCGAAGCTATCTGCGCGTTCCGCAAACCCCATCCCAATATAGGCCTTCCTTCCGGCATCCTCCACCCTCACGACGAAGTAACGGGACGAGTCGAGAACAGCATCGACGGATGGTTTCAACGGATCGTAATCGGCGCGGGCAAATACTGCAGAACAGCTGAGCCAAGTACTTCCGAACCTGTCTGCACTTACGCTCGCCTAGTTCCCGGAATAAATGCACTGATCGCGATTCTGGATATTCGACGACTACTCACCGGTTTGTGAATCTTCGAAAAGTAGAGCGGCTTTCCCAGCCTTTTCAACGACGCGCAGTCTGCCCTTCCACAACGGACTTGCGAGATCTCCCCAGTCATTGGCGCGATGGCCTTCGTTCGCCCTCAGCGGAGGGATTTTATACACTAGAAGTGTACTTGAGCCACGTCCCCGAGTTGGCAAAGCCTTAATAACCTGAGATCTCTCGTGCGATATAGAGGATGGATACGATATCGTCCTCCAATGAGTCCATGCCCAGTACGATTGTGTTTTAAGGAGGTGATGGTTTATGTCAGCCAAACTACAGGTTATTAACGTTTAACGCTGAGCACCGCCACTGAAGACACTCACCAATGGCATCGTCCACCTCGACGGATCAGGTTTCTCAACGCTCAGCGGCTACAGTGAAGATGTAAGCTTGTCTTCGTTGCTTGTTGAATAATCAGCGAAATGATTCTACAGATTAACTGTTGGTTCTGCCCTGGGTTCAATACGCAACCTTTTCTCAAGGATCCGAAGTATTGACGCAAAACACGGCAAGTTCGACTGTGTCCTCTGCTTGGGCGACTTTTTCGGTCCGCTTGAAGAACGAGATACTGGGAATGACAACCGGAGTGAGATTACAGAGCTATTGAACGGGTCCCTCCAAGGTATAGTTCATATGCGTCAGTCATACGCAAGTTGATCAAGTAGCGTTATAGTCCCCCTGAGATGTTACATCATGCAAGGGCAAAACCCGCTCCCAGAACCCGTCATAGAACAGTACGCTCGAACTGGCGGAGAACTCTGCAAGGATGTCTTCCTTTTGAGTAAGTTTCAATGTAATACCCTATCCAACCGAGCTCTGATTGCGTATAGACAAGTCCGGAGTTGTGTCCACGGCACATGGTCTGAAGATCGCCTGTCTGGGTGGTATATATCACCCTGGAATTTATGATTCTTCCGAAGGTCCTCCTGTATGCACCCATTATTTTACATGGACTAGTACTGTTGCACTAACATGGGACTCAGGGGTTCGCTTCACCGTTCTACACGACACATACGGTGGAACGCCTCCTCTCGAATACAACAAATAAATCACCAAATGCGGGGCCAGGCTACAACTATGGTTCTCTCGCTGCAATTCGCGATGCCACGTCCCCTTCACAGCTCGTCGACATCTTCGTCACTAATGACTGGCCAGCTTCCGTTACATTGCACAGTTCCCTACCTCACACTCAACTCAGAGGCGATATTCCCGGTTCTCCACCTCTCGATGAAGTTATTCGAAAAATTAAACCAAGATACCATTTGGCTGCTCGTGCTGGGCCGTGTCCCAAGTTCTGGGAACGTGAACCTTTCAGTTGGGATGACGAACCTGGGCGAATTTCGCGTTTCATAAGTCTTGGCGCATTCGGTGGAGAAGAGAAGGACGGTCAAAAGCAGAGAGTTCGTCGTCGCCCAGTATGTGAAGATATCCGTGGCGATTCATGCATACTTTCCTAGTGGTTTTACGCGTTTTCTATCACACCCTCCGCAACCGCAACACAACGTCCAAGTAATATCACAAAGAATCCGTTCGCCGAACCCACCTCCCGTTTACCCAAACGGGATCACGGAACCGCTGAAGGAGAAAACTTCATCTTTGGAAATATTCACCAGCCTACAAAGCGTCCACGGACAGGTTCGCTCCTTAGGTTTTCCACCTAGTTTCCCCATCATATCATGTCCGCCTACAGGAGCACCAAACACGCAAACGGGCAAACTCCCCACCGGATACAAATGCAAGCGATGTCAATCAACCGAGGTTTGTTGTACTGCATTCGGAAGAGGAAACAGCTCAGATGATTGTCAGCATTTCATCGACGATTGTCCCGAACGAACAAAACCTCCGGAAGGGTACCTGTGCAAGATCTGCAGCGTCCCTGGACACCTTATTCGCGACTGTCCAACCAGGCATGCCCTGGGCGACACGGGCGGCCGCAAACCACGCGAAGGATACGTGTGCCGTGCCTGTGGAAGTGAATTACATTACATTGCAGATTGCCCGGTAGCAAACCAACGTGGTCCACAAAGCGGGAGCGGGAAAAAGAAACCACCCAGGGAGATCGGGCGTTTGTCTTGTGTTTCTTTGCCTCTGATTACTCATTCATGGCGTTCTTTGCAGCGGAGGAGTGTTGGTTCTGTCTCTCAAATCCCAACTTGGAGTGAGTGACCACGCAGGGTGCTGATTTCATTCCTGATTGCACGACAGGAAACACTTAATCGTCTCGATCGGCACCGAGTGCTACTTGACATTCCCCAAAGGCCAAATTTTCCCAACGCAGTCGGCTGCAGACGACAGTAATGTTACTCGCCTCCCAGGGGGCGGTCACGTCCTGATAGTCCCAATCTGTCATCACCCCTCGTACAATACAATTCCTGCCGACATTGCGTCACCTATTCTTGACGAGACAGAAAGGTAATCCTCGACCTCTGGACCAAACGCCGTCCTTACCAGATTCGACAGGTACAAAGTCGCTCTTCGAGCACTCTTCGCGAAACATGGTGCCGTGCCTGTATTCTACGAAGTTGCTCGGCTGAGTGCAAAAGGGGGTCATGCGCATGTTCAGGCCGTTCCTATCCCTATCTCTTTGCAAAATGAAGTGGAAGCTGCTTTCCTCAGAGAGGGACGTGCTCAAGGGATAGACTTTCAGTCGGACGCCGATGCCGCTTTGCAAGCCTCTGCTAACGGTGCACGGAGTTACTTCCGTGTCGATCTTCCAGATGGACGTAAACTCATGCATCTGATGAAAGACGATGTTCCTTTCAGCGTGCATTTTGGGAGGTATGTGGTATCGCAATAAGTCGTCGTTAAAATGGGTCCCTTAGGCTATTCTTACAGACAGGTGCTGGTGTCTCTCCTGAACATCCCACATAGACTTGATTGGAAGACATGCATTCTGTCAGAAGAGGAAGATAAAGCGGATGTTGAGCTGTTCAGAAAGGCTTTCGTGCGGCTTGATCCGACTCTCCAATAAATATCGAACAATGAGTACATACAATGTATCCTCGTGCTAATACGCTATACGCTGTCGTTAACTTCTTGTCTACAATTCCTAGTACTCTAAAATTCCGTTCCGTGTTCCATTCGTCAATGCATCTAGACGTGCTCGGGAGAAGTCTCCAAACTCTTCTTGTAACTGTGGCCAAATCTCCGAGTACCTTCTTTCCTCGCAGCTTTGACCACCCTCTCAATGGCATCGAGACCTGTAAATGGGTGCCATGGTCAACCCCAGCCACAGCCATAAAAATTAGGCTTGCCTTTGTCAAGATCCTCCAGAGGAGGTCCGAAAGAGAGGCGCACGAAATGATGACAAGGGGAATTGAACAAATTCCTGCGGTGAGATGGGTTGATATCGAAAAAGATACCGGGGATCACAATAGTCTTTTCCTTGAGGAGTTCTTCAAAGAAGGTCTAGAAAAGACATTGCATACAGCATGCTAACTAAACACGGACAGAGACAAACCAAGCCATTGTTCAAGGGTGCAGGAAGTTTCTCCAAGTTGAGCCAGATGTAGAAAGTTGCTTGAGGCGGGATGTCCACGTCCAGCTTGAGGTCGTGGAGCCGCTTAAGAACATGGTCACGCTTCGCTTTAAAGTGCTTCTGCAGCGCGCACTGGATACGGGAGAGTAAGTCACTTTATGAAGCATAGTTAAACAAAAGGATACCTTTTCGTGCGCTACGTGACTGGGCTCCAATAGGGAAATAGCAGCGAGTTGCATGCTGGGTAGATGTCGGCACCTGAGGAGACAAGTCACAAGAAAGATGAACATACGGGTGATTCGCCCCGCCATCCAGGAAAGAGCCTAGCTTGGTTTCAGGAAGGAGCATCAAAGGTTCCGATTGCCTAACTGACCTGATTGGGACAGTGCTGTGATCAAGTTCTTCGGCCCAATAACCCAACACACGCGCCACCCAGGAAGCCGCCAGTTCTACGGGTTCCGGTTAGCGAAGTACGATGGGCGACGAAAATATTCAACCTTGGTAAGTCCGTCGATGATAACGACAGAATCAGTGTTGACGTCATCCACGTACTCGGCTGAAGAGACAGATTTGCCAAGATCTCGCTCATGCTCAGGATAGATGTACCAGGAATAAAACTACAGCGGGAGTGGGATGAAAAATGAGTACACGGCTGTAGCACTTCGAGCAAAGAATGGGCAGCAAACCTCGTCGAGGATGAGAGTTGTCCCCTCCTTGCTAAGGGCCACGAGTTCTTTAAGATCCTTTCCACTAAACATCGGAGTGAGGTATAGCCTCTATGGACATCAGTTGACATACGCAATAACCTGTCCTGTCGGATTGCGTGGATTTGATGCGATGATGACGGCAAGGCCTTGAGTACAAATGTCTCTCTATTGGTCGCAGTCAATTGCGCCAAGAGCGGAAACACCAGTAATGAACATACCTTGGTCTGCTCGATATCGAGGCGGTATTTGTGCTAGCAAAGCATCAGCACTAACGTTGGTCGATATGTGATGCAAGTGAACCTTGGGGTCAAGACTAGAGGGAATTAGCCACCCGACTGTCGATCATTGGGTCTGGACTCACACTGTCGGAACAGGAACAAGGCGCTTGAACGCGCTCAGTACTTGATCGTAAGCGGTGTAGTCTGGAATCTGATAAGACTACGAACGACGATGAATCTCAGCGATGGGGTGGAGATATGCAAACAAAGATACATACACAATATACATCGCTGACGACAGCAGCGACGCGCGACAGTCCCGAGCGACCACCCGGCACTATACAGACGTTCTCGTATGTATACTGGCTGGCCTTGCCCTGACGGTATGTGTGGTTGTACAAGTTTGCGACTGCCTCTCGAAGTGCTTTGGCAGAAATTGGCGAGGAGATATGGGATGGAATAGGGTCTTACGAACCTTTGACACCAGTTGTGGGGGCATACTCCAAAGAATCGACGGGCATGGGAATCGAACCTGGACGAGGGTGCGCATTGGGGATCGGACCAACCTCGGGTGCGCCCTGACCGAGATTAGCCCATTCGTGGGAGTTGGCATAACTGAAACCGTTAGCCATCGCGCGATCGGAACAGTAGATCACGCCGGTGCTTCCCGGATGCTCGATGCCCGGAACTGTTTCTTCATCCTGCGATGGAGATCAGGGGATGATGAGAGATTGAGGGAAAGAAGTGTGACAGACGGGGTTGACAGTCTGGGGAAGGAAACCCTTGGGCTGATGGCCAATTTGCTGGCGGAATATCTAGGAGAATTGAGACACGAATTTGGGTAGTGAGAACGGGCGAAGATGCCTGGTGAGCTTCGGACTCCTTCTCGTGCTTGAAGTGTTTCATGACTTCATGAACCTGATATGCAAGATTTGCCACCGAGGGAATGCGAGGTAAGTGAAAGTGCATGTAAGAGGGAAGAGAGAGAGTGCCAGACCATCTCTCTTATACTGGGGGTGCCGCTGCGTGACGGAAGCCTGCTTGAGGGCCTGCTGGAAGGGACGGACATCTCCAAGAAAGGGTTAAAGGGCTGAGGGAAATTAGCGCGGACGACAGTTGGCTCCAAGCTGTATTTATATACCTCTGACGACGCATTCCAATGTATCAATCCAATTAGTCCGTCGTGTATCACCTTGTCGTCATCAGCAGCACTTGTTTTGCGTCGGAAAGTGCCGGTACTATTCACGGATCTTGTCATCCTGTGGCCTACAAAGACCATATCTAGTCTCTTTTGCTCCTTCTCCTTGTACTACTAGTACGTACTCCTCATGTCTGCTCTTGTCAACAAGTTTCTTCCCAATCCGAAGACTATCGCCGTCAGTTGTCTCGCTACTTCGCGTTTCAGGTTTGCTCACTCGTGTGTCAGATTGTCGGTTGCCCTTTCAGGTAAGCATCTCAGACAATCGGCGCGTTTGCTTTCTTATCCTGATTCCGTAAAACTGTCATAAAGCGGTGGTCAGGTAACTGGTCCCAAAATAAGAGAAACCTTCTCTTCTCTCACAGCCATCACAGACAAAATTGGGCGTCGACAAAGGGGCCATTCATCTCATTGAGGCCGGGCTCATCGAGCAGCTCCAGGAAATCGGTTGGAGGGTCGAGTTTGATGGCCACCACCAATTCGAAGAAATCCAGCCGGCTTCTGAGCCTCAAATCGGGAATCTAAGGAACCCGATGTTAGTTTCTCGTGTATGCGAGTCGGTCGCCAGCGTCGTTGGCGGTCATGCTAAGAATGGCCAGTTGCCGGTTACTCTTGGTGGTGACCATTCTTTGGTTTGCACCCTGTCGTTTCATGATTTCAATACCTAACAAATTCGGCAGGCTATGGGTACCATCTCCGGCACCCTAGAGTAAGCATTGTCTCGCAACTTGCTGTGGTTTACTGATCGATTAAACAAGATCGTACCCGGACGCTTGCGTCATCTGGGTTGATGCTCACACTGACATTAATACCTTGGAGACTACCGGAAGTGGTACGTACAACAGCTTGCTGTACCTTTCAGTGAATTTCATTATCACGTCAGGAAACATCCATGGCATGCCCGTTTCGTTCCTTCTCGGGATTGGACAGAAGATTCCCGTATTTTCATGGGTCCGCCCCATGCTGAAGCCAGAGCGGATCGTCTACATCGGCTTGCGTGACGTCGACGCCGGCGAGAAGCGCATCCTAAAGGAGAACAAGATCAAGGCATTCAGCATGCACGAGGTGGATAAATATGGCATCGGCAAAGTGGTGGAAATGGCACTCAATCATGTAAACCCGAATCGGGACCTTCCTATTCACCTAAGCTTTGACGTCGATGCCCTGGACCCCTCTGTCGCACCATCTACAGGCACACCGGTGGGTGTGCTACACACCTTGCGCACCGTCAAGCTGCTAATCCTCTGCCGTCTAGGTGCGTGGCGGTTTGACGTTCAGAGAAGGGCACTATATCTGTGAAGCGATCCATGAAACTGGTCTTCTTGTGGGGTTGGATCTAATGGTTCGCCTCGCGTCTCCCTAATGAAAACATCACTCACCTTTGTACAGGAAGTCAATCCATCTCTGGCAGACCCGGAGAGCGTTCGACAGACCGTGGCAGTCGGTTGTTCGCTTGTCCGGTCAGCACTAGGTAGGCGAGACGTTTGTAACGGCGAGTCTACTAACCTCACACTTTTTCAAAGGGGAAACTTTACTGTAAACTATTAGTACCAGTTACCCATCTATAATATCCGATGTGGTAAATAGACCTACTCTTATCCACCAGAAGGCATGATACAGCTTTGACACAGCATGCCGGTAGGTACCCCCCTCTCGTTGAGATCTTGAGGCATCATATCAATTGCCTACAGCATTCCTTATGCTATAATCTATTTTTGTATTGCCACGGCCTCGTATTGCAAGCACATGATGATCTTGTTCTATTCTCGGTTAAAGCCTCGCATCTCCGTAGGATCCCTTTGAAACGGACATGGTGAAGCCGACTGATCGGGCCTAGCTGGGACATCCAGCGCGTTTGCTGATAAGCTGGGCCGGTTGCAATCGCTTTCAAAGTACTCTTCGGTGCCCGTACGAACTTTGAATCAAGTCAATCGCTGTTCCCTTTGAAGTGAGGTTGATCTCAACGTGCTATTGGGAATGGGTTTTACTAGTGGTTAGCGATAACACGTCTCATCCTTTCCTCTAGGTTCGATTGGGGAATGACACGTCAGTGGGGAAGAAGCGGCTTGGTTAAATACCGTAAACGTGGCCATGTGGCGATCGCCAAGGGACCTCAACGAGAATTTTGGCCCGGAGAGAATGATTTGGGAGTATCATTCGTGGTACTCCGAAGAGGCTGAAAAAGTAAGCCATTTGAATCAGAAAAGAATGAAATAAGTGCCTTACCTTAGTACCAAATCGGCTGACGGTAATTGCCTATAATTTTGCTTGCAAGATCTTTGCGCGTGTGCTCTTCGTGCGGATCGAATGCAAGTACGACCACCAGTGAATTTGACACAGCTTTGGAATCTGGCCCGGCGTGAAAGCTGTAAACCATATCGATCATCTAGTAGCGGGGTCCCCCATCCTGTTTGCATCACCAGTTTCGCACTGCAAAAGCAATGTGTTTTATTCTTGGCGATTTATGTCCACAATCACTTTGTGGTTGCCAGAGCAAGGATTCAGGAACTAGTCGGAATATTATAATGTCCTGGTTGTTGCAATCAATGGCTTTGCATTGGTCTAAGGACTACGCAGAACCATATACATATCTCTCGATGGACCAACAAACGCTTCTGCCCAAGAGACATGTCACCATGCCCTGAATTGTTCGTTAAATTCTCTCCCGATCAGCATCCGCCTAATTTCCTGTGTACCTGCGCCGACAGCGTAGAGCCTCGCGTCTCTTAATATTCTGCCCATCGGGTATTCTGAAGAACGTTTTAGAGGTGCTCGTGGAGAACGGAGAATAATACGCCAATACTGACCGTTGATGTATCCGTTACCACCCAGACATTGCATACCGTCCATCGCTACTTCGATGGCTCTGTCAGTGCTGTACAATATTGCGCCAGCACAGTCCTTGTGACGAACATGAGAGACCAGAAGACAAGCTAGGTAAGGATGTAACATACCCGACGACTGATACGGCCCTGGTCACATGCCCTCGCTACCGCATACACGTACGATCTGCTTGCATTGATCTTCGTGTACATATCGGCAATCTTAGCTGTAAAGACGCATCAACTCGTGTTGCCAGTTAGGACATGACTGGTCTACCTTGCATCAATTGGAATGTCCCAACCGGCTGGCCAAATTGTTTACGCTCGTGAACATACTCGACCGCGTAATCAAAGGACGCCTGCATTAGCCTGGAGCCGTTGTTTGACGCAGACATTTCGTTCCTAAAAATCTCACCCTAACGGACCCCCACTCAAAACAAGTCGCTCGAGATCAAGTCCCGACATGAGCACTCCCACTCCTTTGTTCACCTGACCGAGGACGTTTTCTATGCAAAGTGAGCGGGATAGCTTGATCGCAAAAACGAGCTCACCAACTTGCCTTCAGGTACCTCACAATTCTCAAAGACCAGTTCGCAGGTATCGCTACCTCTCATGCCAAACTTATCCAGTTTTTGATGAGTGGAGAATCCTTTGAACCCCTTCTCGATGATAAACGCGGTGATGCCTCCAGAACCCAGATTTGGAGTAGTTTTGGCGTAGACAACAAGAGTCGATGCTGCAGGTCCGTTCGTGATCCTAAGACAACATTAACCGGAATGATGGACGTGGTGAGACGAAGAAACAAGCCAGAATTTGTTCCCGTTCAACCGCCAACCGCCATCAATCTTGTCAGCTCGCAGACTCATGCTGACAACGTCACTCCTATAGCACAGTGGTTAGAACTCGGCTTGGTGGAATATGTGAAACAGAGACAGTACCCGCTTCCCGGTTCGCTCATCGCAAGACTGCCAACTTTCTTGCCAGATACAAGGTCAGGGAGATACTTTGTTTTCTGTGCTTCCGTGCCGTGCCGGTGTATTTGGTTCACGCAGAGGTTCGAGTGGGCACCGTAAGACAGTGCGACTGAGCCTGATGCCCGTGACAGCTCCTCCATAGCCAAGGTATGATGAAAGTATCCCAAATCCAGGCCCCCGTACTGCTGAGAGACGGTCACGCCAAGCAGGCCCATATCGCCAAGTTTCTCCCAGACATCCTACAAAGTGAGGACGAACGTAAGAACGGTGATCAGAATATAGGGCTACCGAAGCTGACTGTTGGGAAGGTGTTGGTTCTGTCGATGTCGGCCGCTCTTGGGGCGATTTCTCGTTGTGCGAATTCGGAAACCGCATTCCTGAACTAAAGGGCAGCCTGTGCGTGAGTTATCGTGCATGATCCATGTAAAGACCCACCTCAGCTTGTTCGTCACTCAGACCTGCAACGTCGATGTTATATGTTGACGCATGCCGACGACCAGAGCGACAAGAAGGGCGTACAAGCCGTGCACAACGTATCGTCGACCTAGCAAATGATAAGAAAGCCATGAGTCCACACAACAAAGGTTGTAAGCAAGCAAGCCTGAGTGTGTTCGCGGACCATTCCCGCGTCAAGGGGGATACAGTATCACGTGAGAGATATAAATACGATCGTTATGAGTGTACGGGTACATACTACTAGTCTACTCGACGCAGACTTTGCGTTCTCCACTATTCCGATAGTATTCTACAATCTCCCGATCTAGTTTCGCCCATTGTTCAAAGCGGTCCACACCTTTCAGGTCAAGGTCGATGATGAAAGTCGAATGGGGACGACCACTGGTCGATGTATCAGATCGATGAATCCTGATGATGATAGAACAATCTTTGAGCGTGGCGGAAAGGAGATACGCCGTGAGGTAAGTATCGATATGCTCAGGACAGAGTTGGGAATGGTCCAATGCACGATAGACGGAGCGGTAAGTAGCAACGAAGTCTTGCAGCTCTTCCAGGGTGGGGTTCCGGCCAACGGCTCCTAAGCCCTTGGCACCTGGATATGCCATGCCATGGAGTTTGGCAATGCCCTCAATGTCGAGCGCGTCGAGCGAGCGTTGTAGATTCGATAGAGTACCTAGTACAGGGGTCTGAAGAGCTGGGAGCAGAGCAGACACGAATGCTTCGCGAACCTCCGAACCTGCTGACAGGAATTCCCCGATAGAAGAGTGCGACTACCGACACAGAATATGAATCGAGAAGGAATATGAATAACGGGAATTCGCACCTCGGAAGGCCTTATCATTTCCCCCGAGACGAAGACCTTCATATTGTTCAATGTACCATCGCTTCGCACCCAGCCGTCCCAGAGATCGTGAATGGCCTTCCTCATGCGCGTTTCGTCCTTGGAGTACAGATCCAGTGGACAATATTGAGTAGGCACATCACTATCCGTAAACCTGTAGCGTGTGTGCATACAGAACCTGCACGTGGACGTCTTAATCTCCGCAGTCTCCTTGGAGAGATGAGCGGGATTGGGCATAAAGCCCCACTTGGGCTAGGCAAGTCGGGTGTTCGGTCAAGACGTTATCTGCCGTGTAGAGCAGTTCTGACTGAACCTTTATTTCAATAGCCATAATATCGGCACCTCCGATGAGATCGGTTGCCAGCATACCCTTTTGTCGACTCTTATCTATCCGATCTTTTGCCCGTCGTTCAGCGGGACGCTCGTCGTTGCGCAACGCGTCGAGCGCTTCTAACCAGTCGGCGTCGAGTAGCACAATTTCTAGGCCAGGAAGGAAATCAGAAGGTAGGAGCGCTGCAACGACTGTGTTCTGAAATATGATGACTGGATCATCTTCCTCCTCGATCGTCTTGTCATGTGAAAAGGGGGTCATGAGCAAGGTCTTTCGGAGACGGAGTATCTTGCCAGTGAAATGAGGGTTGGAGGGGCCTGTGTAAGAGAACACAATGGTGGACCCGCCTTCGGACAGATAGGCCCAGTCTTGCGGACGGCTTTGAGCGATATTTACGCGAGACATGGCGGTGCGTCTCCAGGCGAAGATGAATCGAGCATACACGTGGCAATTGATCTCGGGTTGGTCCAAGGTGGACGGGTGGGTCAAATGACAGCTTTGGTCAGGTTCATCAAAGCGCGTCCGCGCTCGAACAATGGAGTTCCACTCCATTTTATAGGACGCGGGTATTTTGCACCACTTACTGGTTCCCCGTTTCACCCATCATGCGCTCCAAGTCTCGACTGCTCACCAAGCACACCGGTAACCCCGCTACCCCTCCCAGCTCACAAAACGGAAATGCTGTCGGGCCATCTGAGTCGCTCACAACCAGAAAGCGCACTGGAAAGTGCAACGCCAAGGATACTGTCACCTTGCAGAACGGAGACGCTCTCAAGCCATCCCCCGCGAGCAGAACCCGCACCACCAATCATCGTCGTGTCAAAAATAAAGGTACAGTCAATCTACAAAATGGAGAAGTCGCCGAGCCATTGGCTGCCCAACCCAAGGTATGTTTCATCTACAGTTGTGGCATTTCAAATCTCAACGTCAAATTCTAGGTAAAGATCCATCGGGCCATCGAGCGTCCCACCTGCCCGAGTCCAGGTCCGGAGTTCAGCCGGCTTCCTCCTGGTCTTTCACTCAAGGACCTCGAATGTGTACGAAAGCTAGGTAAGCGGGGGTATGGCATCCTGGCATCGCTATCCGCTCACTGTTTTGGTAGGCAGTGGTGCTTACGGAAACGTCCTACTCGTCCGCGTACGGCCCAGAGAAATTCCCCATCCACTCGAACAGCCAGGTTCCCTATTCGCCATCAAAGTTTACGAGAAGCGGGATGTAATAGCCTTTGACAAAGTATGTGTCATTCGTGACCGAGACGAAGGTCTTCTAACATGCATATCAACGCAGAGACGCCCAGAGGAGACCGATGCAGAAAGAAAGGCTCTACACCGGCTTCCGTGGAGTCCCTGGATCAATGCTGCCATCGACGCCTTCCACGACTCCGTCAACATTTACCTCCTACTCGAATGCATCCCCGGGGGCTCGTTACACGACCTCATCTACGAGAAAGGGCCTCTAGAGGCAGGAATAGCGCGCTTTTATTACGCCAATATTGCCTGCGCCTTGCAATTTCTACACATTAATAAGATCGTCCATCTCGATCTCAAGCCAGCCAACATTCTCATCAAACCGGACGGATACCTTTGCCTGGTGGATTTTGGGCTTTCAAAACCCCACGAGGATTATGGGAGCTGGTCCGTCATCGGGACACCGATTTACATGGCCCCTGAATTACTCGGAAATCTGGATCACGCCGGTTACGGGGTGGATTGGTGGTCAAGCGGCGTCGTCTTGTATGAGATGCTTACCCAGCGAGTGGTGAGTATTGTTCTGAACACGTTGTTATCTACTTCTCAAATCTATTGTAGCCATTCCCTGGGAAAACGGAGGACGAGGTTTACCGGCGCGTCGCCAGCAAGGAGTACAAATGGCCCTCGAACATGCGCGTTGGAAAAATACTCGTGTCATTCGTATCAGATCTTCTCCAGCACGAGCCGAGGAAACGACTTGGTGGCCGCACACCAGTCGCCGATCACCCTTGGATGGCCGATATCGACTGGGACAAAATGGCCTCACACGATTATGTCGTACGTTCATCTCATGCTGTGATTGATACTCCATTGATTTTTTGCTTTCCAGGCGCCGTGGGTTCCCGGCAACATAGATCTCACTCAACAGAGGCTCGACAAACCACTCCCGTCGCAGGACTCTATTCCTGATCTTCAGATTGCCACATTTCTTGAACATTTGAAGTATGATAGTCGGTTATATCCCCAAAAGAAGGATGCGGACGATCAGCCGGCCTGGGCCCGAAAGGATGAGACGTGAGCTACACAACACTCTATGACCTTGACAATGCCATCGCTTAACCGGGTTTACAAATCGAACCAGTGTTGGAAGGATAACAATGCTTATACCAATGCAATACTTGTAGGAGTACAGTTATGTTCTATGGATACACGTTCTACTTTTTTTTCGGAATATATGTCATTATGTAAAAGGAAATATGAGACCTTCCACGGGGCAACACTTGGAGGTGCGGAGGCCAGGGGACATTTACGTAAAAGCTTTGAAGTTCTATACTAGGGTCATTTTCGTGTCTTCAGGCTTACAGTTGGACATATGAGCGCGCTTGGCTCGTCACTCACAGGACGATTGGGATATACTCTCACGATGAGAATGGAAAGCCTTGTTGTAATTGTTCGAGCTTATTGTTTGGCCAACACGTAACCTATGACGACGTGTACAGAGCGCTGGAAACAGAAAGAGTTGGTACAAGAAAACACAATAGTGAATTATTACGACCTAATAAGTTAGGTGATAGACAATACAAATAAGGATGCATCAGTGAATCGTAGCCAGCGATGATCATGATGAAAAGAAGATGGTCATGTGGTACAGAGCCGTAATTGTCCACACAATTGTACCAAGGGCTTGACATCCCGTGTACGCCCCCGATGACCGTCGTCGTCGCTTTGCATCTCGTCGTCGGTCGACGGATTAGAGTAGTAATCGTCGCAATCCGAATCGAGATCAGACTCGTCTTCCTCGTCACTCGGACACGATGTGCTATCGAGGCGAGATCGTGCGGGTAGGAAGTGGTCGCGATACCAGCGACCCAAAAAGACTTTGATGTCGGTAGAGAGGCGGAGATACTCGACGTTGCGGGCGAGACCTTCCCACTGAAGGTCGCCCTGATCGAGAGCGTTTTGAAGATGATCTGTAGTGCCAAAATACATCCAGTGAAACAACGACTGGATAGAGGTTGGATCCGGGACGGGAAGGAAGACGATAGGATGGGACGATGGGGAGGGGAGTAGACGGGGCAAACGGTCACGGGGGACGCGGAGGGGGGAAGAGGGAGGAAGGTGAGATGTACAGTGGTCCTGGACGAGGTCCAGAGGGTCGACACCGCTCAAGAGGCCTCGGAGGAAAGCCGAGTTGGCAGCGAGATACTCTGTATGAAGCTGTGGAGCGTCAAGGATGGGAGGGACGATGGAAGTGACGGACACGTACTGGAAGAGTGAAACGGGGGACTGAATCGATGTCCGCCGACCCGGGGGACGATGGGTGACAGGGAACGGGGATGACTAGAAATGGATGAGCGTGACAGGGCCAGGTGTAGAGAGAGGACATACTGATGGTGCAGTCAGCAGAGTCATGGTTGTTCCAGTAATGTTGTGCGAGGTTGTGTAGTTGTTGGACGATGTACTCGACGGGTACGTCGTTGAGAGCGGGATGGGGGAATTTAGGAGGGATCATGGCGGGGATGTGTAGCATAACTCACTAGTAGGGTCTTTTGACAGTCTTATACATATTTCTTACAGACCGTGGCTGCCACGCATCGGCTCGGTGTTAATTTCACCCTGCGGTAGTCGTAGGCAACGGCGGTTCGGAGACAATAACGACGACCACAACAACAACAACAACAACAATTGTCTCAGATAATAAATCACCCGCTTGTTCGTTAATGTCCATCTTTGACGTCAACCCGTACGAATCAAACCCTGTCCTCTCAATAACAGAGGCTCAGGTCCTCTGGGAGTACGCCAAGCTTGCTCAGCATATCAAACACGTTCGTCCCTGTCTGATCTGACCCAACCCTGCAGTGCAGTGTTTGACACCTATGATATTTAGTTGACAGTCATCACCAAACAACTCGCTGATCAGCCAGATCAGACCCTGCTTGTTCGTCTCCGGGCACTCGAAAGGAAAATGAGCCTCGTACTCACCTTGGTGCACCGCGCGTCCCGCCTCTTACTATTTCCCGTCTACTCACACCCTCACAGTTCAAGGCGTCTGTCTGGGGCGTCATCAACGAACAGGCTGCGACAGACTTGTCAGGACAATACGTCGATACTGTGTAATTCCGAATTTCATATCATCCTACACCCTCATCCCTGCCAATCTCCCGCTGATTCCGCTTGCACTCACCGGCACGGCATTCCAGATCACCAGCTTTCCATCTACCCCACTCGTACTCACTCTCCTCACGGTGCCATCTCCACCCCACTCGTAT
Organism: Wakefieldia striispora; assembly: GCA_038090475.1. Lineage (NCBI taxonomy): Eukaryota > Fungi > Basidiomycota > Agaricomycetes > Agaricales > Hymenogastraceae > Wakefieldia > Wakefieldia striispora. Next base: position 133,441 of record JBBPMU010000012.1, read on the forward strand.
GGCCGCACGCTGGTGATCGTGTTCTGGTGCACCGTCAGAAGCTCAGTGTCTGCAGCAACGTCCCCTCCCCCTGCGTGCCCACGCGTATCCGCATTTCTAAACGCGTTGAATGCCGTGCTGTTGAGTCGTCCAACACTTCCCGATTTCGCAGTTGATCTCCCCCCACTGGTGCTCGTGTCGTCCAACGAGCCCACCAGTGCCCATCTTACTTCAGATCCAGAGTACACCACCGGCTGACAGTCGTGACCGGCTGCAATAAGGCTATCTTCGCTCGTCCATGTAAGCGTGACATAAGGCAGCGTGCTGATCCGGATGCTTTGAATCGCTGGTCCTCCCGGATAGACAATGCTGATCGAGCTGTCATGACCTACGATCCTTGTTCACACCACGGCACAAGATCAGCGTAGGACAACGACTTACTCGCGAACGCTAGAACATCCCCCGAAGGCGAAAAACTGACCGCATGCACCCATCCACCAGCTGGACTCGCATACTCGCCGCATACTGTATTGAACGGCAACTTTTCTCCCCAGACTGTCGGTGCTGGCCTAGTGGAAACATGTCAGCCATATCACAACGTAACAAACTTAGAACTAGCCTTTTATCTACGTCTTTGATGTAAGCCGAGAGTACCCGCGCTTTCATGTCCGCGCTCCCAGCAGCAAGCAACACGTTGTTCGGATGCCAATCCACCGAGAGAACAGTCGACCGAATCGGCTTCTTGAGTTGTCTCGCCACCCACCAATTGTTCTCGGGATCAAACGAACAAACAGCGATGGCTCTACAGAACAAAAAAGAAAAAAAGTCGTCCGTCAGTATTGTCCTCGACACCAACAATGAGCAGAATCGGACCTGGCACCGCTGGCCACTGCAAATTTATCCTCGTTTGGGCTCCAGCGCACAGACGTCGCGGCTCTGTTGATGCGCAGCAGCACCAGCGTTGGTTTCCACACCATTCTCCCCGTGAGTGGGTCAGGAGACTGGGACCAAACGTAGGCGTTGCGATCTTGCGATGCAGTCACGATGAGGTTCGAGTTGGGTGCCCAGTCAATCGACGTGATCACTTTATCATGCTGACGGGGATGCGTCACGTTCACAGATTCAGAGTCGGTGTAGATACGACGAACCTCGGCGAGCGTCTCCGTAGCCACCCATTCCCTGCCCTCCCTGGCGTATATCTGTGCCTTGTTGTCGTTCAAGCTGATGGCGACCTCTGTACCAGAAACGGATCGTCATCAATCGGTGAGCTGAATGCATGGATGACATCACGAGTGAGGCGTACGGCTGCGGTCTGCATTGAACGCGTGGCAAGTGATAGGCGTCTGGGCGATCGAATATACTTCTGGCGTAGACATGATTTCCACTCAGTCGCTGGTTGCGTTGGTCGTTCACCAGGTTGGAACGAACTTTCGCGTTGCCACGTGCCATGCTGTGCCAATCTCGCACTGGTGTCAAACTCTCTTGCGGACTCATGATACGTCTTTTACTACAATGGGAAAAAGCATGTACTAGTGCCCCAAAGAAATCGAGATATGTAAACACCTCCAAGGCAGCATATCTCGCAAGTTTATGTGCAGATCATATCGCACCCTTAAGATCATCGCCTAGCACAACCTTGACTATGATTCGGCCAGTGGCCAGTTGACAGTGTGCCCTGCTAGGATCCTGGCCTGCCCTGTATGTGTGATTCACCTGGACCAATCACTAGGAACACGATCTAAGCGGCAGGCGAACCTAATGGCGGCCTTCTCTTAACTCGTCGGGCTGCACCCTTGACAACTGAGACGACCCTAGATTCAAGTAATATTACCCCAGTCTGCATCATGCAGCTAACGGCACGCTGCAACGGAGGAATTCAGGGTTGCTTCTAGAAAGTGCGCTTCCGCTTTTTGACGTGCGGTTGGCACGTACTTGCAACCGAATGGAAGTTCTAGAAAACGCCAAGTGCCCATGGAGAGTCAACGCACACAAGTACAGTAAACTCAGTAATATTATATCACCAAAGCTCGTGCCTCGTGAAGTAAATCCGGCGATCCGAATGCCGTCCTGCAGCCTCGAGCAAGGATAAGTACTCTGCGGTCGTTTGTTCTACTTTGTAGGCAGCCCAATTGCACAATCTCTGATGGCATATGTAAGTAACCGGACAAGAACCCGAGAAGAAAGCAAGTGTAAGATACGATGCAAAACACACTGAACGATTGTCCACGCCGTGAGTGACTGATCGGGTATACAGAAGGGATGCAATAGACGGGCGGATAAGATTGATAGGTCTAGGCGTTATTCGCTGTGCTACTTGGTCCTGCCACGGCGTTTTCGTCGACCTTGCTGCGGACTTCCTTGGCCCAACGCAAGCCGCATGCGTTGCACAACGTTTTAGGTCCTTGCGGTCCCTTGCAAAAGAGTAAACACGTGAAACGGGGTAAGATTAGCCTACGAATTTACCTTGCGCCATTCAGGAGAGTCGGTTCTCCCACAGGTAACGCAGACGTATTGTTCTACATTGTGGGATTTGCGCAGCTGGTGAATTATATGAGTCGCATGTCCTACAAGTGGAAGCACGGAGAACCTTTTTTCGCCTCGAGGTGTCATCGCCGAAATCATCGCCTGTGGGCCGTGCATTTGAGGCAGAGGCGTGCTGTCCGCTGTATGCATGCAGGCCGAGTGGTTCATACGCAGAATTTTGCAACTGGGTATTTGCCGAACCGAAATTGTCGTAGGGAAAGCACGCTAGTTGTTGAGAGGGAAGGGCAGCAGGAATGTCAGAAGAATGGGGAGTAGATCGGGAGACAGGGGATGTCAATGATCGAAGGGGATAGGGGGGAGCGGTGGATGGGCCCGATATTGGAGCGGATGGCGATGGCGCACGCACACGCAGCTCCGCGAGCCGTTTCTGCAGACGTTCGTTCTCGATTTTTAGTTCCAGAAACGTATTAAGCCTCCAAAAGTCAGAGGTCAGGAGAGCTATCGAGCTATCGATAGTGGGAGGACCCTACATGGCAATATTGCGACTTGGGTAGGGCTTTGCAACGGCGAAAATACACCGAGCGGTCAACTCGTGTTCGATAAAGTATGGATAACCCTTTACTTCGAAGAGGACCTCGGACTGAGGGATGCTTTGGGCAGTGATGGGAGACCTGGCCTTGAGACGGACGTAAGCGTTCATCTCTGCACGAGTGCGGAGAGACTCGTCAAAGGCGACATGGAACGCGCGTTGGTCCTCCACTGCAGGACGGGGGATGTCGGAACGGACGACAATAGGAAGAGATGAAAAGGACTTACGGTTAACGAGGTCTGTGAAAGGGCGATCGATGAGCTCAGCGTCAGACCAACCAAGGAGCTCGGAGACGGCGCGACCACAGAACCAGATGTGGGCGTCGCTGGAGAGGATAAAGACAATCGCTTCTGAGAGTTCGTGTATGAGAAGGTCTGCCCAACGTTTTCTTTTCGTAAACTCAAAGGTGGAAAAGGACGGAGACTGCTTTGCGGGAGGGACAGACATGTGTATGAGGGGAGAGTGTGTGTGAGATTAGGCAACTTGAGTAACTCGAGGTACTAGAACACGAGAACCCATGACGTCGACTCGGACAACCCCATCCCGTCTAATCTCGGAATATCCCGTAAGTAAACCCAACGACCCCAACACACACTCAGATAACGCAGTATCCTCCATCGACGCGAACCTCGGCTCCGGTCATAAATCGCGATGCGTCGCTTGCAAGGAACACTATCGCGCCCTGTCCAACAAAATCAGTACACCGCTCGATGCAATCCCACGATCGCACCCACAGAAAGATCTTCTGGTTCACCCATCTGTCACAGCAATCACGTTAGCCTTACCTCATCCAAGGTCGCAGAAACAAACACCCACCTTGCCCATCGGTGTCAGACTCTCCCATGTTTTCTGTCGCGATGTCAGCCCGCCGATTTACCTGGAATCCATCGCTCCCGTCTAGGCCTCACCTTGAGTTCAGCATCGTGCGCCAAGATCGTCTTCGTCAGCTTTGTCAGCATGTATCCGGGACTGCAAAATGCCAGCAACCTCAGCAAAGTGACAAAGTCTAGGCAATCGTACTGCGTCCCACCTCAGTGAGTTTACTCGTACTCCCTTTTTAGCCCACTCCACTGCCAAACTAGATGCCATATGTCGAACCGCTGCATACCCCAAACGTCATTCCGGCCTTTTTTCTCCACAAGCGCAATTTCACTTACCCGCTTTGGATGCGTTGTATGGCGTTTGTGGCTGTGCTTAATTGGTTGAAACCGGCATACGCCACACCAAACCGGGACCCACCTGCGGGATATTGATGATCTGGCGTTGCACCGTCAAGGTTAGTACTCTTTCACCGAGTATATCGCGTTTGAACCTCACCGAAGCACTCATACTAGCCACCAACACGATCGATCCCCCTCCTTTGGGTATCATGTTCCGGGCAGCCTCACGTGCAGTGAAAAACGCTCCATGAACATTGATATCATACAGCCGTTTGATCCGGTCGAATGGGTAACTGTAAATGATGTAGCATCAGCGTTGCCTCTCCAACTATCCAAGCCACTCACTCAAATGCGGAGTAGTTCTCCACAATACCTGCCGAAATTACAGTACATGTTCGGTGTCATTCGGGTCATCCAAAACTTACCAGCAGACGCAACGACAGAGTCGACGCGCCCAAACGTATCCATGACAGTTTCAAACGCTTTTTGCACCGACAATTCTGATGAGACATCACATCCAACGCCAATCACCTTGAAGTCCTCCCGATTGAGGTCGCTGTTAACTTGGGACTGTCTTCAGTAGCTGGTCTCGGTCAACCGACATCGCCACTGACCGCATGAATTCACCAGTAGCTCATCCGCGGCAGCTTTGGCCTCATTCTCCTTTAGATCAATTATGGCTAGTTGTGTGCAACCCCTGCCAGAGATTAATTCTAGCGAGTAGCCGGATTCCCAAAGTTGGACACGTACGATTGGATAAACGCATTGCAGAATTCATTTCCCAAACCTCGAGCAGCCCCGGTGACGACGCATACCTAAGAATGCTCAGTGTCCCCACTGTGATTATCAAAGTAGCGCTCTTACCTTGTTCTCGAGGGAAAACGAAGGAAGCACACGGGGCGTCCTGCGTGAGACAGCAGTGCTCTGGAACCGAACATGAGACACGACAGGGCGAGAGCGCGACGTGTAGGGCACGAAACGAGCAAGGACAGCAAAGCTCATGGCGAAGGGATTCGATGGGGAAGTAAGTAAAGGACGAGACCTTGGGCGTGCCCGTCTATTTAAAGTGGCCGGTTATGTCCACCCGCCTCTTACGGAAACCGCAGCACGACTCCCCGCTCGAAGATCCGACGCGTGCCCCATGTTGAACCAGATCCGGTACGAACCTTGTATTGTAACATGCATATATAAACTATCGGTACTTCGTAGTAGACCATATAAGCTAACGGAAAAAACGAGCGTGGGCGGGCGGTAAGGGTATCTGCAAACAAGAACTCGAGCCCGCAGGCTCCCAAATCAACGTACATCAACACGAGCAGAGATCAGGAACGGAAAAAAGGAAAGGGCCGGTAAGAATGACACGAGAATGAGGTGTTCATGTAGCTCAAATCAGATGCACGCGAACTTGGACTTCCGTCTTTGCAACTCCTCCATCCGAGAGTCGAGCTGTGCGCGCGCACGCTCCTTGGCTCGCCGCTCCTCGTCCAATCGGGACTCTAGTGATTGCTTTTCTTCCACGATAGATCTCCGAACAGTAACAACCTCCCGACGAGCTTCTTGAAGTTCACTGCGAAGCGTCTCTAGTTGCGTGTTCAGGCTGTCCCGTTCCCTCGCAAGTTCCGTCGCTTGCATCCGAGCTTTTCGCACTAATGCGGGGATTCCACGTCAATACTCCACACCCGTGGGAGAGTGAGAACGTACAATTCTTTTCGGAGTCACTCAGGGACGTCTCAAGCGTGCTCACGAGATCCATGTGGGTAGCCAGATCACTCTCACAGTGGGACAGTTGCTTATTGAGCGTTTTGATCATCACCTCCTGTTCATTGAGTAGCTTCCCTTGATCCTCAATCTTGGCTGCGGCAGCTTTGTTGTCGAGGGAGGGCCCGCCAACGACGCTGATCGATGCGATGGATGTTGCGGGCGAGTCAGTTTGCGAATCCTTGGATGTTGATGGTGAGATGGCGGACGATTGGGTCGACACGCTGGAATGAGACTCCTGAGTTTTTGGTGCAGGTGGGGGTGGAACCGACGGAGGAGGAGTCGGCGGGGGGAGCTTGCCGTTCAAGCCGTTCACTCTGGAAAATGCGATGTTGCGATCTGATGGGACACGCTGAGGGGTTTCCAGAACACCAGAGTTGCGTGCCAACTGCGCCTGCAGATCGCGTACCGCGCTCTCCTGCTTGCTCTTCTCGGCCTGCAGAGTATCTTTCTCATCCTTGACGCGCTGAAGGTTGTCCTGCATCTCAGCGATCAGAGCACGATGCCTCTCCAGCTCATCAGCAAGGGATTCCCGATTAGACACTTCTTGCTTCAGTTTTGTCTGCTCCATAGTAGCCTTGTCAAGTTCAGTCCGGACCCTCTCCAGCTCTCCGCGAAGACGGTCGTTATCCGATTGGGCGGCTACAAGCTCCTCTTCCATTGTCGCGATGATCCGCGCCATTTCCTCAGCGGTTCGGCTCTGCGCAGCCTGGGTCGCGGCGAACTCGCTAAGTGCGGCCTGGTGCGACTTGAGCTGCTCCCCGAGCTTGTCGAGGTCCTTCAGCATGGTTTCTCGCTCGGTTACGCGGGTCTTTTCTAGCTCCGCCAGGCTCGATGCAGAATGCTGTCGCTCCTCATCTAATATTTGAGAGTACTTCTCTTGGGACGTCTTGAAATCGATACGAAGAGTCTCGAGTTCTCCCTCAAGAGTCTGACGTTCGTGCTGGAGCCTGTTGTACACATCCGTGTGGCGCCGTTCAAGGTCTGCCACGACAGCTGCAGAGCGGTTGCGCTCTTCGACGAGCATATTCTGGGATGCCGTTTGTGTTTCCGCAAGGATAGTAGCATGTTCGTCCCGCACACTTTGAAGGGTTGAGGTCACGTTGTCTTCGTGATCCGCTTGAAGGCTTTTAATAGTGTCCTCATGGGTCCGGAAAACCACCAGGTGTTCTTCGTCATGCTGCAGGTTGGAAACGCGAATAGCCTCAAGGTGCGCCTTCTTCAGCTCAGCAACTTCGCCTTCGTGGCCACGGGTAATCTCTTGCAGGACGGCAGCTTGTCGTTCCAGGAGTTCCTGGATCGATGATTCATGTTCCTCGCGTGCCTTGTCGGCAGCGGCAGCGGCTTCCTGTCCCAGTCGTGTAATCGACTTGGTGAGGTCTTCGATCTGTGCTTCTGATTGCTCTCTGGTGAGTGCGAGTGCGGTGGCATGCTCGCGTTTCATGTTCTCCCGTCTTGCTCTATAATCGTCCTCCTTGTTTGCGAGAGCCAGAGTATGCTCAGACTTGAGTTTTTCCATGTCCTCCGCATACATTGCATCTCTTCTCGCAATAGCGGCAGTGTGCTCTTCCTGCAGTTCGCGAAGAGCTTGATCACGAGCAGACTGGGATTCGGATAGTGAACAGTCGCGAGCCTTCTCTGCCATGCGCATTTCGCTTGCATGGTCCTCACGAAGACGTTCGAGCGTGGAAGCGGCCTCCTCAGCCTGCTTTCTCAGTGCCTCAGTGTGGTCATTGCGGAGCTTCGTCAATGCGTTATAGTATTCCTCCTCGGTACGAGATAGGTCGGCCGCGGCATCCTCTTCCTTCCGTTTCATCGCCTCAGCGTGTTCGGATGTGGCGTTGCAGAGCGCCTCTCGGTGTTCCTCGGCTAGACGCTCAAGTGCAGCCTTTCCTTCCTTTGACACACGCCGAAGCTCTTCTTCGTGATCCGTTTTTAGTTTGCCAAACGCTCCTTCATGGGCTTTGAGAGCTTGGTCAAGCGCGGCCGTTGCCGTGGAAAGCTGATTCTGGAGGTGTCCGACCGCGTCCTCATGTTCGGACTTGAGGCGGGTAATAATCTCATCAACCTCTACACCTTTCGTTTTGAGAACTTCTTCGTGGGAAGCGCGCAACGCGCCAATGGCAGTAGCATGGTCGTTTTCCGCTTTCATGATGGCTTCTATCATCTCTTGTTCACGTTGACGAACCGACTCCAATTCGGTGAACGTGTGATCATGCTCAGCACGTAAACCTTCCAGTTCATTCGACATGTTCAACGTCTGCAAACAATAATATGTCAGACCCAGATGGATCACTTGGCGAAGAATAAGCCTACCTGATCTCTGGAAAGGGTAACAAGTTCGTCGTGCGCCCGACGGATTTGAGTTAATTGATCGTTCAGAGAACTAACCAGCTCATTGTGTTGAGACTCTTTCTGAGCCATGGATCTAAATGGAATGATTCATCATTCGACAACGAAGAACGAGCAAATATACTCACAACATGAGCTCGTTGAGACGATCCAATGACTCATCTACGTCCGCGTCCACATTGAAGTCATTGACAACAGATGACACTCCATGGAGTTGCATGTTTTTACGAACCGCGTTGAACTTTTGAATGGTCGCAGCGGATAAATGCATGGTATGATCCTCCGGTTCTTTGGATATTTCAATTGAAAGCGAGGTTGCGTCTGCTTGTTCTTTCTCTTTCAAGGTGGCCTCCAGAGCAGTGATTTCTGCCTCGCGCTCCTTCAAAACTTCTTGCAAACGCATTATTTCTTTCTCCATGCTAGAAGCAGAACGCTGTTCGGTTGGGGTGATGGTGCCATTGTAGTTGGCGACAGAGAAAGCAAAGTTGGGAGGGGTAGGAGAATGTGAAATTGAGCCAGAGGTCCCGTGACTGGAGTTAGACGTTTCGCGAGAGCGAGCTGATGAAAGCTCCTGCGATAACGACAAGGACGGCGCAAGCGAGTGAGAGGCCGACCTAGCCACAGGAGACATGTAAGCACAGCCGCGCAAGAGCATGGCACAGGACAATACCTTCCATGGAGTGACTCCAACGAGACCGCCTGCCGGAAAAAAGGCTTCCGTGGGGTGGTGTCGAATTGAGACTCTGTCATTATTTCCTTGCTCCTTACTCCAATCATCTTTCGTCGGACAGGCGTACTCTCCGCACTCTCAAGGGCGGATGCCTCCGGAATGGTCGGATTGGCAAGCTTCGTCTCTTGAATCTGGGCGGCAAGATCGGCTATCTCTTGCAACGCGTCGCGGTATTTAGCGGTTACGGAAGAGAGATCGGCAAGAGTTGCAGCATGCGTTTGTTGCAGCGCAATCAATTGGTTTTCCAGCGAAAGATCAGCTATGGCAGGGGTGCTTGTACCAGAGGATGAAGACCCGTCAGATTTGCTTGAGTCCTGAAGATTCCGCTTCGCCTGCTCAACTTCGCCCACCATACCGCTCAAACGCGCACGTTCCGAGTTGGCCTCTTTCTTCTTCCGCTCCCACTCCTCCATTTTGAGCTCAAGACCTTTCACCTTTCTCTCTCGCTCTTCCAGGTCCGTGCGCCAGCTTGCCCCATCTCGTTCAAGGCTCTCCAATTGTGCTTGAAGCGCTACGACTTCTTGGGAACGTCTCTCAGAGTCATTTTCAAGTCGCGTAATGGTTTGTTGCAGCGAGAGGACAGATTCGTCGGACTTGGCAAGACGAATTTCAAGCTCGGATATGTACGACGCGGAATGAGATTCGGTTTCCTTGTAACGACCCAGCTCCCGTTTGAGGTCGGTGAGGGACTCGCTAGAAGACATCGACGTCTCATCATACGATTTCACCTTCTCCTCAAGATCGTGGACATAGGCCTATGGCATGCTTGATGAGTAGGTGAAAAAGTATTTACAAAGCTCAACGTACCTCGGTAGAGGCTTCACGTTCCGCCAACTTCCCTAATCGCGACCTGAGCTCCTCTACATAGAGTTCCGTAGCAATATGCCGGTCTGCTATTTGCGCTAGTTCTTCTTCTTTCTCCTCGACCAATTCATTTGTCAAGCGCAAAGCTGCCCGGTTCAAGCCTAGTTCCGCTTCCATGGCACTGATTGTCTTCTCATATTCTTCAATGACGGGCCCCACGATCTCTTCATATTTTGCAGTGCCGCCCACGCTTCCACCAGTAGATGACCGATGACGTTCACCCAGCTCGCGACGGAGTCTTGCAAGCTCCTCTGTGCGATCGACATATTTCTCCCTCAGATCCTCGTAGTTATTCTGGAGCTCAGTCATCTGAGCGAGGATCCTCTTGTTGGAGCGTTCCGTCGATTCAGCGACACTACGCGCCAACTCCCCTAAGCCAGAACCAACGATCCCGCCGCTTCCCTTGATTTGCTTAAGCTCCTTACGCAAGCGGGTGACAGTGGCTTGCAACCATTCGATGTCGTCCCAGCTATCCTCTCTCTCGTTGACAACGGCCCGATTTTTGATGTTCCTGGCACGATTAGCGTATTTGAGAGTGTTCACTGTCTCGGCCACGTTCCATTCGGTCGGACTGACACAAGCGATCATGAGAGTGTGCGCGTTGCCGCCGAGCGAGTCTTGGAGAAGGCGAGTAAGTTTAGAGTCACGATAAGGCACGTGTGAGTTGGTGTGAGATTTTGCGCGAGAAGGGTCACCGAGGGCTGAGATAACGTTCCCCAGGGCTAAAAGACCACTATTAATGGAGATGCCCTCCTTAATGCGTTCTCCGGCAGCAGCGGTTCGCTTGAGCTGGACTTGAAATTAGTTGACAAGCAAATCAAGAAGAGAGATAGATTACCCGTTCTGAACCGGCCAAGTCAACAAAGTGAAATTTGGAGACGATCGTTACCCATTCGCCACTATCATCGTCATTATCAGCCACGCGACCATCTGGTGGGCGCAGACCGAGTGAACTGGCCGGCCGCAATCCTCCTCCCCTTCCCATCGCGGCATGGAAACTGGGGGTAGCTGGTCGACCCATCGTAGGAGAAGAGACCCTGGCGGATGTGGGCGAAGTGGTATAGAGAGATCCCGGACGGGCAAGTCGCGAAGGCGAGCGACCATTAGGAGGTAATGGTGATGATGACCGGGGTGGAGGACCAGAACCAGTAAACTTCTTCTGAGTAAGCGTCAACGAAAATATGGCATGCGAACGAGAGGATTGGGCATTCATGTCGGTCTCGTTCGTGCGCCTAATAGAGGTTCCCTGTCGAATAAGGCTGCGAACTAATCAGACCAGGCCCGACAGGGGAATGAACGTGCCAATATCACGTACTTCATGACTTCATTGGTATTTCGGACGTTGACTTCCCGAAGACCACCCCAGATAATAGAACCATCTTTCCCTTCCCTTATCTGCACTTCGCGGCGCGCGCCCATGGCATCATCCGAACTCAGAAGGTCAATTAAATCTTCGTTATACACTTCTATGAAGGAACCCTTGATACTGAAATTCCATGACCCGCCGCGTTCGTCCTTGAGCTTCTTTGCTTGAGAAAATATCGTTGATACAGCGCGCGGTATAATTCCCATGCCATTATTCGGATCTGAAGGATTGGCGTCCAAGTCAATACCAGTCATAGTAAAGGTCTTTCCGCTACTGGTTTGCCCGTAGGCGAGAATGGTGCAATTAAACCCTTCAAGGAAACGCGAAAGGAGAGGCTGAGCAGTGCTCGTAAAGAGTGCATGCTGCGTGGTATTAGGAGAATGGACTTGGTCAAAAGCGAAGACTTGTTTTTTGCCTGGTGTAGAAGGGGCGGAGGAGGCAGTAGCAGCACCGGAAGCAGGGGGGGTAGCAGAGACGGCGTCGACCGAAACGGTGGTAGGGTTTGTCGCGTGAATGACAGTCCTCTGAAAGCGAGCGGGAATCGACGTAAGGTCTGCTGAGGTCGTGGGCCGAATGCGCAACGCTGCAGGTGGGTGGAGAACATGAGCATCTCGACGCATGGAGAACGAAGACAGTGAACTCGCCAACTTGGACAGACGTCGTCGCGCCCGACGACGACGACGACGGCGACGACGTATAAGGCGCCATCGCTGCGCTGATGTTGACAGTGGTTGGAAGGGAAAGGGCGGGCGTTGCCGACCACACTAAACGTTTCAACTCACACGGCCAGGGCAGCCTCTCAATGAATATCACACTAATGTCGCCAAGAACATCAAAACTTGAAAATCGGCCCATCGGCCAGCGCACGGCATGCCAGAGGTAAAATATATAGAATTATGTAGTACGGGTATGCTGAAAAGCTATGAAACAACCGAGGAAACGGTGGTGATGAATACGAATCAAGGATCGTGAGTGTACGCATTCCGCATGTCATACTAACGAACGTTCTGTCTCTGCAGCCAAACCTGAGTCCAATGGGTCAGCTTACCCTGGCATCACTTGAAGAATAGACGTCTCACTCGAGCCAACGGGTCAAAGGAGGATACTCGCGCCAGCCTCGCATACTCGTCGTGCGACCTCAAACCGGAAGGTTTATCCCCATTATGGCAGCCAGATTTTTACCATTTGGTCGACTCCAGCTGATGCAACCACGTTCACCAGCTTCTCAGGCTCCGCAGACTTCGACTCCGCTCCTTCTAGTCCATTTGACTTGCCGGAGCTTACGGACACTTTTTGCCGTCCCCATGCGATCGTCGCAACGAAATGCGTGTGCGCCTCAACAGTCTTCATACATCTACCTGTCGACAGTTCCCATATGCGAATTGTCTTATCGTCCGACGCCGAAAGTAATAGTTTGCCCGAAGGATGGAAGATGAGTGCTCGAACCCAGTTGTCGTGTCCGGCCTGACAAAAATGTATTAGTGGATCTCTCGCGCAATGACGGAAGACACTCTACAAGATTTTTCAACATCTGCCCGCTCTGTGTGTCCCAGAGCTTGATTGTCTTGTCTCTTGAGCCCGTGGCGACGTATGCGGCGGGCTTTTTCACCCGATCTGTATTCTAATTGCAAATGTGAAAATATATCCGTATAACTCACCCGCGTGTACGAACCGGGACGCCTGCAAGCTCGCGAATGGCATTGTACGACGCAATCGGAGCGAAAACCACAACCTCAACTTGGTGGTCATGCCCCCGAAGCTCCATCTTTTGTTCACCCGTAAGCGGGTCCCAAAGTCGAGCAGTCTATTCACGCATTCCTTAGCTTGCCGACGAGGAGTCAAATTAAGAGAGACTACCTGATCCTTGGAGGCACTAGCTAACAGTCGTCCATCATCGGACGGAACGGCATAGCGGACCCAGTCGGTATGACCGATGATTGTCCGCACGAGATGCCTTGTGGCGAGTCCGTAAGCGTTACAACCATGTCGCGTGTCCGGACTTACGCTGACGCAACATCGAATATCCTAATGGAATGATCCCAACTTGCACTGACGATAAATTGATCTCCCGGAAGAAATCGCGCAGAAGAAACGGCATGATCGTGACCGGTCAGGGTCTTGACGTTCTTCCATTCATTCTGAGAATCCCAAATCTTGATGAACAAATCGGACGAGCACGTCACTGATGGCGTGGATTATGAGAACGCGTGCTACCGATTCAATGGTCAGTACTTACCCAGCAGATGACCCTTGTGATCGAATTCGACATCATTCACCCCTTTTTGATGTCCCTTTAATGTTCTCTCGAATTCGCCTGTTTCCCAGTCCCAGACTTTGACGGTAGCGTCTTCACTAGCAGAAGCGAGCAGTGAGTATTGAGGATGGAATGCCACGCGCGTTATGCTCTGCCTGTGCCCAGTTAGAACATGGGCAGCGGGCGCACGTGGTACCCAATCGGCTTGCATTGCAGCGCGCTTTGAGGGTGCGAGAGAGAGCTCCTCCTGCAGGGACGCATTTCGCGTCTCAAGGTCCATGATCTGGATTGGGGAAGGCTTAATCGCAAGTCGATGAGTGACTCAGCGGGCAAAGAGCACCTTCTTCTGCAAACGAATGACGCTGGTCCACTTCTTCTCCAAAAGTCCTGCATATTTTGTCTTTGGATCAGGGGTGTAATCCACCCCAGAATCCTCCTTGAGTGCATTGTATGCGCCAATGAAGTTATTGGCATGGAGGTACTCGAGCATGGACTTGTGGCTGGATCGATGTATTGGCTGGCAATGAGCATCAGCTGATAGATCGTGTGTGCGACGCACAGTTCTTCTCTCTGGCGGTCTGAAAGGAGGGCCATGGTTATTCCAGCGCCGTTGCTTTGACCGTTTGGACTCGTGCGGCGAGACTGGACCAGACAACGCGTGAATTGATCTCGTCGCTGTTGTTCGCGACTGTTTTGAGTTGTTGTTACTACACTGGTACTATGTATCTATTCAACCGCTACTACAACCGAATCGATTTGAACTCCAACGTTACCTTCTTCATCGCCTCCTCCACCGGTAACCGCTCCAGCGAGCTTGCACCGACTTGTCTGGTCGTTAGATTCGATTCACTAGCTCGACGAGGACGACTCACAGAATCCGTGTACACCCTTGACCTGTCCGATCACGTGCCGGGCATCTTCTGGCGTCGCGATCGGTCCGCCATGACAGAGGACGATCACGTCCGGGTTGATCCTCCTCGCCGCATCCGCGATGTCCTGAACTCGCTTGACGCAATCATCTAGGGTTGGCGCCGTCCGCGCACCGATCGTTCCGCTGGTCGTGAGTCCCATGTGCGCGACGATGACGTCTGCTCCTGCTTTCGTCATGCGCTCCGCCTCGTCGACACTGAACACGTAGGGTGTCGTCAATAGGTCCATTTCGTGCGCGAGGCGGATCATTTCGACCTCCTTCCCGTAGTCCATTCCTGTCTCTTCCAGATTCTGTCGAAACATACCGTCGATCAACCCAACGGTCGGAAAGTTCTGCACGCCCGTGAAACCCAGATCTTTGACCTGCTTCAACAGGCGAGACATGTCGCGAAATGGGTCGGTGCCACAGATGCCGGCCAGCACTGGCGTTTTCTTCACCACCGTCAGGGTCTCGTTGGCCATCTCGAGCATGATGGCGTTGGCATCGCCGTAGGGCATCAGACCCTGCAGTGCGTTTCAACACCACACCCGTATGCTAAACTCGTAATCCTCACCGCTAGTGAACCCCGACCTGCCATGCGATAGCGGCCCGAATTGTACAGGATAATCAGATCGACTCCACCAGCCTCCTGCGTCTTTGCACTGAGTCCGACTCCAGCGCCTCCCCCCACAATTGCTTCGCCTCTGCGAATGGATTCTCTCAGTCGCTCCAGCGCTGAGTGACGTTTAGACATGGTGTTGGTGGTGTCGTTGATCATCAGCGGACATCAATTTTACTGTCGTTTTCACACGAGTTGGCACTGGAGAAAAATTGCAAAAAAATAGTCACAACGTCGTACACCTGAGGCACTCGCCCGAAATCCTTCGGAGTTGAAATTTTAAGATTATATAAATTAATAAAGATTTACTATTAGGTAATTTGATTACAGTCGAATCTGTAATATGCCTGGGGCTATGGGTTTTAGCAGAGTATGGGTTTCGAGTGTGGCCGACCATTGAATAACAAGAAATTTTCATTAAGCTGCTTTGTATTTTGCTCTATGTATGTACAGTCTATACCATTAGTACGAGAGCATAAGTATCTATGAGACTATGGTAACTGGAAGAAGTCAGTGCGCTTCGTCTGTTTCGTAGTACGCTGCATCTCGAGAGCGCGTGATCTCTTCCCAACCGCAGGTACCATCGACTTGAACTTTTTCAGGATTGGGTCGTCGAAATCTTGAATATATCTTGTGAATGCCATCAATCCCTGAAATGCTTCATTGCGTGTGGGACGTGGCACATCGGTTTCATCACGGCCGACCACCTTGCCACTCGTCTCGTCACAATCTGCTTCCCGCACTGCTTTCGCCTCCATGACAGCATCACAGATGTCCTTGTCCGTCGCGTCGAAGATATTGTATACCTCCGCTGCTGGATCGAGAAGCTCTGCAAGGTCCATTCGGTTGGAATGTTAGAGAACACCGGTCGCCTCCAGTTCGTCCAGGGTTTCGTTCAGCTCATTTTCGGCTTGTACGATTGCTCGACACAACTGGCACACTGGTCGCATGAACTAGAGATGAAATGGGAAGGGAATGCTGTGCGAGAGGAGCCGATGTCGATACGGTGTCCGTATCAGGGAGGACTTTGGCCTTACGTATTGTATAATAAAAATAATAAAATTCCCTAATAAAG